>JABAKD010000010.1:9133810-9671310 GCA_012845835.1 Undaria pinnatifida
CCTCGGTGCAGTGTAGGGGGAAGTACAATGAAGGTTCGCCACGCCAACCGTATGAAAAAAACGGGCAGCATCTGCCCCAACGGTAGTGTAGGAGGGGGCAGGACAGTAGAGGATCGCGCACCAACCATATAAAAAACGGGCAGCATCCGCCCCAGCAGTAGTGTAGGGGGGGGGGTAGCACAGTGAAGGATCGCGCAGCCAACCGTATAAAAAACGGGCAGCATCTGCCCCAACGGTAGTGTAGGGGGTGGGGGTAGCACAGTGAAGGATCCCGCAGCCAACCGTATAAAAACGGGCAGCATCTGCCCCTACAGTAGTGTAGGGGGGGGTAGGACAGTATAGGTTCGCGCACCAACCGTACAAAAAACGGGCAGTATAACCCCCCGAACAAGGTAGTTTCCCCCGACCGCACTAAAGGGGGACGGTCGCATCTACAGTAGTGCTGATTGCTGCAGTATCACTGCTGTGTTAACAGGTAACGGCAATTTCAACCGCACTAAGATGGGTAGTGTAGTACCAACACCAGCTGTAGAAAGGATGTGTACGCCCACACACAGTTGAGTAGAAAGGCTGTTTGCCCCCAAAGGTACCGCATCAAACGGGCTGATCCCTACTGCACTATTGAAAGCTGTAAAGCGTAGTATCTCCGCGAACTGTGGTAAGCGCTCTGTAACGAGCAGTAGCTGTCCGAACATGTGCAGAGAAGAAAAAAAAGCTTGTCAGCGTAGACCCTAGCAGTGTCGTGAAGGGCAGCACATGTACCAACAGCAGTAGAAAGGAAGCGTTTGCGCCTACAGTATAGTGATCAGCGTCTCCGCCAACTGTAAACCGCATTGCAATGGACAGTACCCGTCGTGGCAGCTGCAAAAAAAAAAGCAGCATTTATCCTAGCAGCATTGGCAGCACGCGTACCGTATTTATCCTAGCAGCTTTGTGGAACCCATTAAATAAATTTGCAGCATTTATCCTAGCAGCTTTGTGGAGAGGCAGCACATGTATCGGAAGACGGCCTAACGCCCGGACAGCTGAAAAAAAACTCCGTACCCACTCCGACTGATAAAGGGGCAGTTGCGTTGACAGCAGTGCAGAGTGCCGCACTGTCGCAGCTGTGCCCACACAGAAAGTGGTATTATAGTCCCCGCGTACCCATGAATGGTGGAATATAGGGCATCGCACACGCCGACAGCCTTGCCCAAAAAAAGCCAGCACAGGGTTTCAGCGTTCACTAGATTCAAGTTCTAGTCACGGGGGGGGCAGGACAAAAAAAAAAAACTCTCGAATCGAACTTGCAAAGAGCACTCGCACAGCAGTGGAGGGTGTCAGAGCTGCGGTGCTGTAACTGTGCACGCTGGGGCAGTGAAGGGTCGAGCTATGTGGTGGATGGGCAGGAGCAAAGTAGGCGGCTTGGCTGCTGTACAGCAGTGACTTCTACAGCAGATAATCGGCGGTATATGGCATGCATTGACAGCGAGCCCATTATGCTACGCTGTAGTTAGTACCTCTGCGAACATGATGGCGGTTGAAGCTACGCGACGCACAGCAGTAGTGGAACGCTGTTGATCGAGAAAGATCGGAGAGGGGTCCGAGGGGCGTCAAATCATTAGCTGTCCATTTTCGGCAGAAAGGGAGCAGCAGTTTGTTCCACGCGCAAGACGGATCGACGTATGTACTGAAACCCATACGATAACGCGTGTACTGGAAAAATTCGCCAAACGAAAAAGCCCAAACATTCCACGAGCACCGCCTGTTCCTTCCCAAGTAGGATCACAAGGAAGGAGCCCCAACATGAGCTCCCAGAGCACGGTGTCCGTAGTCCAAGGGGTTCTGTTTGATGATCCCTACAAAGCGTAGAGGGCTTACCCGTTGAGCTGACAATAGTGGGGTAGTGAAGTCACCGGTATGAAAACAAGTATAAGACGAACAAATATATATTACGTTGCTCCTAGCCAAGGCGCAGCATGGAGTGCGCTCGCCAGGAAGAAAGGCGGATAAATAGGCGGAGTATTTCCACCATCCCGATATCCCGCTATCATGTAGCCAACTTATCACTGGAAACCCCTACAATACTCAACCGTCATCATATCCGCATAATATCCAAGCATACAATCAACAGCCTCCCTGCTTCGTAAATGATACGGTTAGGCCTGGGACTGGAAGTCGATTTGACCCCAAAAAATGGCAGATCTATTCGGCGAAAACCACCTAAAAATCCGAAAAAATGTCTCGGAGAAAAAAATTGCAAACACTGTTTTTACTTGGTTTTAGACTGAAATAATGTTTGACAGGGTATCACAAAATACGCAACACAGGAGGCGAGTTGGATCCTGCATTTCAACAGACACGTGTAATCAGTGTAAACGGAGGGAAATACGGATTATTCTGAATTTTCCGTTGTATTTTGAAGTCTAATCGGACGGAAATGTGCGGGAAAACTCGCGTTTTCTGCTTGTATTCGTCTCTTGCTCAATGGGGTCGAACTAATGCAACTGGATATTGATAAAATACCCGTATTTCCCTCCGCCGGGACTTGGAGGAGACAGCAAAGCAATCCGCTCTTAAATCGAGTAAATAGCCGGCGAGAAATTCGCAAACAAAGTTGGCCTCATTGGGTCATTCTGGCAGAGTGATTGTGCAAAATTAGCCATGGGCAACTCGAAAAAACCTGAAGGCACGGGACCGAAAGGAAAAAAAAAAAAAATGCAAAGGTCAAGGAGGCTTATCGGGCGCGTACCGAGACCACGACGGCAGACGCGGGCGTGGCTGCACGCCGGGCGCTTGCCATCCAGCGCGGCGGTGTCGAGGATGCCGAGGGCATCCGTGACCGGGTCGTGAAGCAGCGCGACGAGAGCCGGGGCGAGGCCGCTGAGGCAAAGTCTTTGCTGCAAGATGTCTCTCAACAGTTGTCCGAGGAGAAAGGCAAACTCAACCTGGAGCAAGACCTCCGACACGAGTCAGATGCAGCCTTGGCCCAAACTCGAGTCGAGCTACACGCACAGCAGCAACTTTCCCGCGAGCTGGAGGTGAAGCGTGCTGCATCGGAGGCACGCGAGATAGAGTTGGGAAAGACGCCGGAGGTTCGCAAAAAAGGAAAAACTGCGGCACTGCTGCTGCATAATATCACCATCTTGGAGGAATTCAGATGCACAGGTCTGCTGTCGGCCCATCTTGCCGGAGGGTCCCCCAGAAGATGTGTTCCGCCTACGCTAGCTGTCCCTTGAGTACGCTGCTACACGCGGGGGGTAGAGCAGCACCTCGGGCAGCAGCAGCAGCAGCAAGCAGCAGCAGCAGCAGCAGCAGCAGCAGCAGAAGCAGCAGCTATTTTTTTTCTACACACGCTCCAACTTTTTTTGCCGCAGAACAGCAGCAAGCGGCACAGGCTTTGTTTTCACGAATAATTTTTTGTAGGTGATGTGGGGCCTTTCCCCCCATCGCTGATTGGTTGATTTCCTAAAGAGTTTTTTTCCCAGAGAACGACCATGGGACATTTTTTTTCCAAATTCTACGTCTAAAATTTTGCCAGTCCCAGGCCTAACGGTATGATGTTATATTGCCATATCATCAGGGTAAAACGATTCAATGAAAATTACGGTCAATCAATATCCTCCCAGTACCTCCGTGACAAGAAAGAAAGATTGCAACGCCATAGTCCGTAAAAAGCACTCCATAACTCTAGAGATACAATTCAGGGACAGTATTCAACATCAATCTTCACGAACCTAAGATCTACCTGGTAAGTTGTAAAATCCTAAGTCCAAATACAAAAACTCAAATCCGAAATTCATAGACCGAACACTCAAATCCGAAAACTCAAACATCGGTCTTATAATCAGCATTCAGCTTTCCTTATAAAACGGTTGTCAGCTCCATAGAACAGGGGTGCCAACAAGTGTGATTGGACAGCAGTCTCAAAACTCACTTTCGAATGAGACAAACGCCTCCCGGCTGGGTACATACTAAAAAGCCATTCAAATTCCAAACGCTCAAATCCCGAGAAAGATAATGCCATACTAGACAACGCAATCGTGAAAACAGTAATGTTTCAAAAACAAAGAAATAGTTACTTGCCTCCCTAACTACCATGCACTCTTTAAAAGTACGAAAATCCAGCTAATATATGCAGAATAATCCGTCAAGAAACAATTCAAATCAGCTCGCGAAAAAGTTAGTCGCCCTCGGGTTCAGACGTATCGAACTCGTCGAGTTTGAGACCTTTTTCCTACTTAACGAGCCATAATCCTCTCAAGTGGTCAAGCGAATCCTTCCCCGCACAAACGTTAACAGGTGGGCGTGACCCCTCCTTGCAGGATGAAAACTAAACGGTTTGGCTCAGCTGGGTATCATTACGGGGCTAGTTGAGGAACCCATAGACTGATTAGGCAGGGATGACCCCCGGTAGTTTACCGAAAAACCGTTGCCGTCCCCGAACCCCAAAAACAATATAAACTGGACGATTTGGCTCAGCTGGGTCTCATTACGGGGCTAGTTGAGAAAACCATAGACTGATTACGCGGGGATGACCCCGGGTAGTTACCAAAAATCGTCATCGTCCCCAAATCCCCCCAAAAATATAATCTGAACGATTTGGCTCAGCTATCATTATTAAACAGAAAAAAACGAACCTAGCGTACTAAATCATGACATATTCCACCGTTCTCCCAAAGTCAAATGTTCATCACAAAATCCCGGTGAAAACGAAAAACTGGACCGGCAAGTGCCTTCGTCAGGAAGTCTGCGTGTTGCTGTTCAGACTCTACGGCGACAATGTCAAACTCTCCCCTGAATACAAGCTCACGGAGGAAGTGGTGCCTAATGTCGATGTGTTTCGAATTCGACGCGCACACCGGATTATGAGCCAGGTGCCTTGCCCCCTTGTTGTCCTCAAAAACCGTGATGCATGCGGAACCAAGGCCAGGCAAAATAAAACTCCACACGTACCGCAAGAAAATCACCTCCTTGATGGTGTCTGCTAGTGCTACGTACTCGGCTTCTGTGGTCGAAAGCGTCACGCACTTTTGAGTCCTCGAAAACCAGCACACGCATGCTCCTGCGCACATGACAGCCCCACCGGAAACCGACCTCCTATCAGTGACATTGCTGGCGTAGTCTGCATCCGCATACGCAACCAGCTCCAGTCCCTTACCTCTCTGAAAAGTAATGCCAAAATCACTCGTGAAAAAAACATACTCTAAAATGCCAACCGCTGTCTTCCAGTGTATCGCCCTGGGCGAGTTGGTGTACCTGGCTACCGCTCTCACTGCGTTCGCAATATCCGGACGTGTCTGATTGGCAAGCCACATCAAGCACCCTACCAGTTCACGGAAAGGCCAGTCACCCTCAGGTTCAGTCGCATCGAACTCTTCGAGTTTAAGGCCCTTTTCTAACGTGTTTCTTCTGCCCGAGCTAACGCCGAACTTCAAAGCTGTGTTTTCAGCGAAAGCTTGCTGCGAGATCGTTAAAGTGCCAGCATCTCAATCTCTAGAATACCGGCAGCCAGCATACCACCTTAGCTCGCCAAGGTTGTTAATCGGCACTAGGCGGTTCAAGTCTTCGCAGAACTGATCGCATCTAGCCTTCCGTCCCACTGCGAAGATATCGTCCACATGAACTACTGTTACTATGGAGACAGTTCCAGACTCGACCAAGCGCAAGACACACGCGTCTGCTAGACTCTGCTCAAAACCAAGACTCTTCATGTGCGATAGCAAGTGGTTGTGCCACGATCTCGACGCTTGTTTCAAGCCGTAGAGACTGCGGTTCAAGCGTACTACCTTACCAGACATCTCACCACAACCCCGGGGTAGCCGCATAAAAACATCTTCGTCTAGGTTTGACTGAACAAAAGCCTGCTCTGCATCGAAATGACAAATATCCAAATCTAACTCGCAAGCAATGGCACCCAACAAGCGGATGCAGGACGCCGTAGGCGTCGGGGCAAATGTCTCAAAGAAATCGATACCTTCACGCTGCCCGCAACCCCTCGCTACCAACCTCGCCTTAGCCCTGGTCGCAAAGCCAATCTCATTCGATTTCCAACCGTACACCCACTTCGCCGAAAGAACATTCAGGCCGTTTGGTTGCTAGATCGCGCCGAAAGTACCCGCGTTCTCCAAGCCACCATATTCTTTCTCCATGGCCTGAATCCAGAGATCAGAACATTCGTCGGTGAGCGCTTCCGAGTACGAGTTCGGCGTCAAGAGTTCACTCACCGGGCGCGAGGGTAGAGGAGGGTTCTTGTGAGGTGGGGCTTGATGGTACAGTACATGACCAATACCCTCCCGCGCAGCCATCAAAGACAACAGTCCATGTTGCATACCCCCCTGATTGCACGCGGTTTGCCCCCTGGTGCGTCCCAGTTGAGCTACACCGTCATTTACAGTCTGCGATCTGTCAATTTCTGCCTGGTTGCGAGCAGTCTGCGCCCGCGTGCGCCCCAGGTGTTGTGGCTCGCCACCATCACCAGCTCCTGAGAACTGGTGTGACAGCGGCAACGACTGTGACTGAGGTGGCTGTGCCAGGCCTGGTGACGCCCTTGACGTCACCAGCGACGGCTGTGCCGGCCCCGGCGACGCCCTTGACGGCACCACCGGTGACGGCTGTGTCGCCCCCGGTGACGCCCTTGACGTCCACACCGGTGACGGCTGAACCAACGCCTGTGACGCCCTTGACGGCACCAGTGACCGGTGACGTCCTTGACGTGACCGGTGACGGTTGTGCCAGCCCCGGTGACGTCCTTGACGGCACCGGTGCCAGCTCATGCCATACCTCTTCCGGGGGCATCTGCGCCTCTTGCAAACTCGGCCCAGATGACGGGGTGTCCTTGGCCCATGCCGCAGGCAGCAACCCAGCAAAGGCTTCCCGCGGATGCTCCCAAGTAACATCACGGGTGTACGACCGGCGGCCGGACACAAGTAACACCTTGCAACAGTCCCTCGGGTGGTTGCTACCGCTGTTCAAGAAAAAGAAACCTGTGCCTTCGGCTCAGATTTCAGCGTCCGCTTCACATGATAAAAGCCTGGCTTTAGAAAGGGGAGCAGTCGCGGGAACGGTGCCCTACCATACAACTTTTGGTAAGGCGACAACATGCCCGGCCTGTCGCTCACCCTCGCCGACACGTTGATGGCATCACTCGCGTGCACGCACGCTTCCGCCCATAGAGGCCCTGTCGGCGGCAGAGGCACGCCGCCGAACAGGCGGGGAGCCTCCAGGCAGGACGCCATCGCGGCCTCCAAGACTAGGGCAATCCTGCGCTCGACCACGTCGTCGTACTTTGGCGTGTACTCTCGGCGGATACGGTGGTGGTCTAGCAGCGTCACGAACTCACCCTTAGTGAATTCAGTACCGTTATCTGAGCGTAGGCACTCCACAATGGATGGGGTGCCCTGTGCCCGAATGTCAGCCAGAAAACCAGCGAAAACAGTGGGCACATCGGACTTCTCCTTGAGGAAGTAAGTCCATCCAAACCGAGAAAAATCGTCCACAATCACAATTAGGTAGTGGTAACCACCAGATGACGCGGGGCGCTTTCCGGACAGGTCTACAAACAGACGCTCAAAGGGTTTGGTCGAGCGACTGTTGGTGGATCTCGGAACTGGCATCCTCCTACCCTTGGCTTCGGAACACCCAGCACAAGGGACCAACTCTCCTACCACTTCTACACCATGTTGGCGTGCCGTCTCGCGTAGGGTTTCAGCATGTGAGTGGGCTAGCGCAACGTGCAGGTCGTTAATATCGATCCGTTGCTGCTTGCCAGGGACCAATACTGCGTTAGCCATGGGGGGGTCGGTGATCCTAGTTGCGGAGCAGTATGAGCCAGCCTCTCTGCGTATGAACGAAACACTCCCCCCGAGCATGTGAACCCCCTCGGTGTCCATGGTCACACGGCACTTTGACATCACAGCGTGTAATGAGAACAAGTTAAACTGGACTCCAGGCACGTATGCCACGTTCGTCAGCCGTACATGCGTGTCACCACCCTGGCAGTGCATCAACGGAGACAGCTTGCCAAAGCACTCGACGCCCATCATCGTCATGTCACCTATCACTAACCTCTCCTTACCTACCGGAGGGGGCTTACAGTCAAACGTCCCAGTGGGGTCCCCCGTCACGTGATACGAAGCACCAGAGTCGGCAACCCACTCATCTCTACCGCTACCCCCAGAAATGTCACAAGGCGTCTCTTTCATTTCGGAGGGGTATTGGATTGGTTGAGCAAACTGCGCGGTGAGAACGTGTGGGTCGTCAGGCGTGCTTCTGCTATGCGTGGATTCCGCTGCCCCTTGAGAGTCATACGGGGAGTGGACGGTCGAGGAGGCGTACGGTGCTGCTGCGGCAACGTACTGCGGAGCATAGCTAGTCGGAGCGTAGTCACCAGCTCCATAGAGCTCATGGTATGCGCCGGCCTGCCAATTTCCGTCGTTTGACGCTGGTGGGGGGCTAAACGATGCAACGTGCGCGCCTAAATAACCTGAGCTGGGTGGGTAATTTTGCGCGACGTGTGCGTGTGCGTGCGCAGTGCATTGAGCGGCATAATGCCCCGGTTGCTGACACTTGAAGTATAGCCGGGGAGCTATCGGAGTACCTCTACGTGGCGGTCCCGATCCTGCCGGTGGCGGGGGTCTCGGTGGTAGTGCACCAGGCGGAGGTTGAACTGGTACATATCCCATCGGAGGTACATTACCAGCGTTCCCAAAAGGGGCCAACCTCGAGTCATCCCAACGCCACTGCCCATATACCGGATCTAAACGGTACGGTGGGCCCACTACACCGCCATCACCACTTTGGTGCTGCTGCTGCTGCTGCTGCTGGTGAGGCGGCTGCGGCTGCTGTTGCTGCTGCTGCCGCTGCTGCTGCTGCTGCTGCTGCTGCTGCTGCTGTTGCGACTGCTGCTGTTTCTGTCTGTTTTTCTGTTTTCCTTTCGGGTTCCTCCCCATCCCATTGCCCCCTGCACCGGCTGGTTGTGCACCGCCGGCGTAGAGAGCATGTGGGTCATCTCCCTTCGACTGACCCTTACCCCTTCCAACATTCTGCTTGAGCGACATGTACGCGTTTCTTACTACCTCTTCAATGTTTGAACGAGTCAGGCCAGGGCTAGACAACAGGATTTTCTTTTCCACTTCATAAGACGCTGAGAGGTTCTGGATAATATGTACATTAACGTCATCATCATCCTTTGTCCCCCCTAGCATTGCAAGCTTTTGCAATGTCTTGTCTATGCGGCTCAAGTATTCTACAGGGTCTTCACCCTCTGCCATTATGATGGAGTCGAACTCCTGTGCTACCCTTCGTTTTTCCATGATTGTCTTTGGAGCATAAAAATCGGTCATGACTTTCCACGCTCCGCTAGGCGACTTGGTCTCTAGCATCCTGGTTAAACACGGGGGGTCAGAGTCCAAAGCTTCCAGCAAAAACTCCCAAGCCATTCTAGCATACATGATTGTCGAAGCCGAGTGCCTCAACAGCAAGTCCTCATTCGTGAGGGAGTCATCCGCTACTCTAACAGGGTTGGGTGTCTCTCTGTAGGCATTCCTGCATCCTTTTATACTAGTGAACGACGTGAATTTCTCTTTCCAGAGGGGCCACGTGTCCCTCTTACTATTAAACTTGGGGGAACGGTTGCTACCAAAATACCCGCCCGGATGGGCCAGACCTTGCACAACAGGCGCAAGCGACGGGGAAGAGGCTGGGGCTTCGCGTACCTCAGCTCCCGGTGTGGCTCCTTCCAGGAGAACCACTCTCCTCTGGAAGTCTGCCAGCTGCTCCAAAATGGCGGGTGTAATTTTTTTTTTTTTTTTTTTTTTTATCCTCCGGCGGATGGGGAAAAATAAAGCTTTAGCTCACCACACTTCCGCGTATTTTCATACGCGTCGTGTGTCGATTTAACTCAGTTGCTTTCGCAGCCCAACGCTAGCTGGTGTAATCCCGCCTCTGCTCCCTTGGGCTTCACTCGAATCGGTGTCCCCCATGGCTCCGGCTGATTTCTCCAGCTATCTCTCTTCCGCAGAAGAGCCCACGTCACTCAACACCCTTTGCTTCGAACAGGGATAGTACCGCGTACGCTAATTATCGTGTTTGATGATCCCTACAAAGCGTAGAGGGCTTACCCGTTGAGCTGACAATAGTGGGGTAGTGAAGTCACCGGTATGAAAACAAGTATAAGACGAACAAATATATATTACGTTGCTCCTAGCCAAGGCGCAGCATGGAGTGCACTCGCCAGGACGAAAGGCGGATAAATAGGCGGAGTATTTCCACCATCCCGATATCCCGCTATCATGTAGCCAACTTATCACTGGAAACCCCTACAATACTCAACCGTCATCATATCCGCATCATATCCAAGCATACAATCAACAGGTTCCCGCGAAGGGCGGTCTGGCCCCGACAGCAAAGGTGTATGCTGGTCGATGGGCTTTCTCAGCAAGCGAAGTCCCCGTCGAAGGTCATTCGAAGGGTTGATTCTAGTATGCTTGTCCGTGGCGTGTCGAGCATATGCCTCAGCCCCAAAACGCAAAAAAAAGGACAAGTCGATGGCCGATCTTGGGGCTTGTGCTGGCAACTCGCGGAGATGTGCTGTGAAACATGCTGGCAGAGCGCGGAGCAAACAAGTCTGATGGGTGGGGTTTGGGCAGTTCCGCTGCGGAGTGGCTTATATTGCCATCTGGCGGGGAACTGATGCGACCGAAAGCCGGGACGAGGGGTGTGCTCCGAAGAGCAGTGTCGTCCGCACGTACTCGGAAGGTGTCATCTGTGTGGTGCGTGCCCAGCGACCAACAGGAGAGACCAAAAGCCGACACGAGGAGTGTGCTCCGAAGAGCAGTGTTGCCCGCACGTAGTTGGAAGGTGTCGTCCGTGCGGTACGTGCTCGGCGACCAACAGGAGGGGGCCCTACCATCTCATTGCTGTTGTGGTCGCCGTTGTAGGAGGAAGGGCGCTCCCTCCATTGACAAGCCACCCGAGAAGGAACAGGGGTTGTGGGCTCGATGGGAAGCAAAAGCAAAATCGCTACGAAAAAAAAATCGGAGAGATTGGAGGAACGCTGCCACAATAGCATATCAAGCTCGTCGACGCCATATGTTAAGTTATAGGGGGGGACACAAAGTGCCCCCTGCAGGTCTGCCAATTGAGCAGGTCCGCGGAGAGTAATCACTTTCTTTTCCTTCGTAGAGACGTTGCTTTATTCGATTCCACCAGAGCCCCGGATAGCTTCTGAGATCGGAGGCACGTGTCTCCGATCTATTTCCTAACTTTCCCGAATATAAAACGCCAACCTTATCATACGAAACCCATCCAAATGATCTCAAATTCGGATAATTACAGGCCTTTCGAGGCCGTATCCTAACAGTACAGTGGAAGTTCGTTATCCCTCGGCGCCTGGTACCCGCCCTGGCGTTATCCTAAGATGGTGCAGTACAGCAATAATAGTATTACTCTATATATCACACACAGCTTGCAAGTATGAGTTTCGACAAAATCTTCGACCTCACTCCCTCTTGTTCAAACACCCTACCTGAAACCAAAATATGCCAGAGTAATAAACACTACCAGGCAGTTGATATCACCTCATTATATTTCTAGCCATCCATGCCATAGCTCCAATTCACCCCCCCCCCCCGAAAAAAAAACGCCCCCTCCTTCCCCACCACCCGAACCATCGCCTAGACCTAGCACCACGTGCATAGCAAGTCCCTACATCTATGCGACCTAAAGCTGATATTGGAAATCCCCCCCCCTTCCCCCGACCCCCCCCCCCCCCCGCCCCAACCCTTCGAACACTCCACCCTCTCCTCATTGGTTGTACGACTTACAGCATACACTTGATAAACTGATGCGTTTCCTTCCACAGCTGTCAGATTTTGTCTCCCTCAAAAACGGGTGTTATAGTTTCCGCGCACAGACTGACTAACATCACCCTGTTGACTCTGGTACAAGCTACACTGTAGTTTCAAGGGGAGTCGCCGACCTATACCCTTAATGAGGACACACACCCAGTAATACGCGCGATCGGAGTATCACACACAACAGCTTGCTGCAAAGATGAGTTTCGACAAAATCTTCGATCTCACAGCTGGTGGAGTGTATTTTTATGTTTATAATATATTATTCACAAACACCTTACAAAGCATCATAAATGAAACAAATATCTAATGTACCACGCAGCTTGCAAAGTTGAGTTTCAACCATTCCATCGGTCGTGCTCACAGCTGACGTTTTTCAATTTTTTATAAAATATACCCTGGTATTATATGACGTGACCGGTTGCCCCGGTGGCGTATCAGGTTATCCTCGAGCCTGGTATAGGTCAGTTTCGTGAGTTCGAGCCCCGCCGAGTGCATACTCGTATAAATTCGTTGGGACTTTTTCTTGTGCACAAATCGACTTGCGGGAAGCGCGAGAGCGTGAGTTAGCAATACTCGATGAAAAATCAACGAGCAGTGGGATTGCTGAACCTATGCGCGATAAAAATTGAAGGCAAGAATCGGGGGGAAGAAGGGACGACAGCTGTGACCACGGTTTGTCCAAAAGCTGGAAAGTAGAAGTGTGAGAAAAAAAAAGGGGAAATTAACAAAATCGGGTACACCCGGGTGGTTTCTGAACAAAATCGGGGATCTTTTTTTCCGCGACGGGGCGCGCTTACGTACGTCTGCAACACGCCTCCAAATCGCCTTCTGGCGCCTGAACTCACTGCGCCTTGTGTACGCGCAGCACCCCAAACCGTTTTTTCGGCGTTCGAACCCTCAAAACGGCGCCAACGACGGCCCCCAAAAAGTGCTCTCGACGGACAACCCGATTTTGTTCAGGAACACACCGGGTATACCCCGCCCTGTGCTTCGATTTCATCAACTACCCGATTTTGGCCATACTGCACCCGTTTTTGTTCACTTGCAAAACCCGCGGAGACACCGAAACGGACGACATCTCCCCGCAACCCAGCTGTGGAAGATCCCGCACACAACTAGCAACTTGCCGACTGTCATGCGACCACAGCAGCACTGCTAACTTCCCGGCCCGCAAAGATCCCGCCCCGATGCAACCGCACTGCGAAGAATGGTGGCATGGCGGTGAGCGCGGACACCCAACCAAGATCCGGCGCTAGGACGAAAAGACAAGACCATATTGTTGTTTGTTGTTTTCTCACATTAACTCTTGTCAAAAATCTAGAGCCCGTGGTCACACAAAGGTGCTGGAGCCCTAGGAAGATCCGAAAAACCAAGTGAAAACCAAGTGAAATCAAAATTCGTCAGGGAAATACTACGCTTTCCCGCCTAAAAACGCATGATACGGAAGAAGGCGCACAAGTGAAAAGGTCAAATGTGCAAACTAAACTCACATGGCCGCGGGTATCCACTCAACTACAGCATAGAGTTCCCCCGTCCCCACAACTAACCAACTCGTATATGTAGAGACGGTCCACTGTTGGCGAGCCCCTTTTTATTTATTTATTTATTTATTTTTGAATTGACCGTTTTGACCGACCTTGGTGTCGGCCCCCTGTGACGTTGGACTCCCAGCCTTTCCCGCTCGCACGGTGACCCTCGCTGTGCATGCACTCGTCCACCGGTCCCCGCTTTTCCGTGGCTGGCCCTGCGCTCCGGCAGGGCCCGTGCCCTCATTCGTCCTTCATGTTTTTCTTCTCCCCCCTCTCCTCCCCCGGAGTTGTTCGCGTCTCGCCCCTTCCCCCTTCCCCCCGCTCGTCTTTTCCTCCCTTCTCGCCCTACCAATTTTCGGGTCATTTCGCCCTCCACTTTCGGCACACCAAGCGAAGCAAGAGTGCTAATGATCTTGTCTACACGGCTAAAGAATTTCATGGGATCTTCACCCTTTCCCGTCTTTACATTATCAAAAGCACGCGACCATTTGAACTGCGTAGCAACTGATCTCGGCAGAAATCAATCGCGAAGCATTTTCCAAGCACCGCTCGGAGACTGCCTTGTAAAACCTCTGTCTAGTAGGCAAGTTTCAGGCATGCCTTCTGTCAGACATACCCACGCGAATCGTGCGCTTCTGATGTGGGCATGCGCCAAACCTAGAGAAAAAAACTGGGTGCCTTCGTGGTATCACCTACAGCTATCTCAATGCCTGTGAGTAGAGAACCCAAGCATCCACTCATTGATACAAACAGCTCAAAACGCGTATTCCAAACTGGGAAATTTTCCGTCTTACCGCAAAATTTGGGGACTGCCTGCTTAATACTACAAAATTTTCGCGGGCCTACATTCACACTCTCTATGAACTCCTTGTCTCTACTAGCCTCGCCTACGCGTACAACACCAGCGGCTGGCAAATTCCCACAGGTTCGGACCCCATCTTGCTGTTCAATGCTAGGGCTGGACTGCCACCCTTCTCGGGGGCGGTCCCTGGCCATCCGCTCCTCCAGTTGGCCTTGCCTGAGCACCAATGATTTCAGCATTTCCATGGTCTCTTCTTGTTGGTTGACGTGCTATCTGTCGACCTCGCTTCCCGACATTTTGCCCATTCAAACGTGTAAACGTTAACATGTTGAAATAAATCGGTTATACGAAGAATAACGTGCTTCCAGGACCCCAGTCTCAGGGTGCGAGCTTCACTGCAACGCACAGTGTGTAGAAGATGGTATACATATGTCTTTAGTAATTAGTCCCGGATGCTGATCAGAGGGGAAGAAATAGAGTGAGCTAGTAGGCGTGGGTATGCGAAGCCAACGTGCTCGGCACCACGGGGTACTCTTCCGAAGCACTAACATTCCATAATACTAGTACTAGAAAGTTCCTAGGGCTGTTCTCAGCAGTCCATTAGGACCCAAAGTAATAGTCCACGTATCATTCTCATACTACAATATCCCGCAATATCCTGTCGGATGACCCGACGTAACCACCGTGTGTTTCTACTATTGTTTGTTGGACCAAGCTACATCGAACAGGTTTGAGGTGTGGAAAGGCCGACCCTAAAACACTTTTTCCTGACCACGAGGTGGCGGTCGTGTTGAGGTGTGGGAAGGCCAACACTAAGACACCGAGATATTTTGAGAGGCTCAATCCGGTGTTTCTTCAAGATCGCGGGAGCTCTATCCTTTTTTCTTTTTTCCATCAAGGAGGAGTCTACAAGATTAGCTACCTCGACTCCCTTCTCCAAGAGGCCTAACGCAAAAGAGCCTTCTCGGGTGGAAATTTTGTTGCAACTTGTCCAAGCCCTGCTCCTGAAGACGCCCACAGGGTCTGCGAGTCCCGCTTCGTCTTCTAGCACGCTAGCCCACGTGCATCAGGCTACGTCTGCCCCAGTGGTATAAGAAGGATATCAGTCACTGCGCGACGGGCCAGTGGTGGCGCCACTGCCTCCAACCCGACCAGGTGGTCGCTATTCCCGTAAATGTACGCAAGAATCGCGCCTCTCGTCAACCAGAAACAACTCAGAGTCCCCTGCCCCCTTCGGGCGTAGTTAGAGCAGTTTCTTGCGATTTTACGCCAAAGAGCGAAGAGGCCACGACGCGAGAAACCGTGGGTTCGGACTCGCGTCGTGCTCTCGAGGCCTGGTGTTCCCAGAGGGGGACACTGCAGACCCAAAGTGCCGAGGATTGGTGTTGTCAAAATGGGACACTGCAGACCCAAATGCCCAACGAGGCTACCGACGGGTTGGCACCGTCGGTTTTGGATTCATTTTCGAGCGCAGTAAGGGCGGCTTTTTACGGGTTTCCGCCAGCGAGTGAGGAGGAACCAATGCGATACACCGCAGGTTCGTACTCGCATCATGCTCCCGAGGCGAGGCCTGGTGCTCCCGCAAGGGGACACTACAAGCCCAAAGAGCCGAGTACTGGTGTTCACAGAAGGGGACATTGCAGACCCACAAATGTCCAACGAGGCTACCGACGGGCACCGTCGGTTTTTGGCCATTTTTCGGGCGCAGTTAGAGCGAATTCTTACGTTTTTCCGCGAATGAGCAAAGAGGACCCGGGGCAAGAAACCGCGGGTTCGGATTCGCGTCGTGCTCACGAGGCATCTGCGCCCGCAAGGAGACACTACAGGCCCAAAGTGCCGAGGCTTGGTGTTCTCGGACGGGGACATTGTAGGCCCAAAATTCCAACACACCTTTTGACCCTTTTCTTGAATACTCCACGGGAAAAGTGGTGTTCTGGCAGCCCCCATACTATTTTCACATTGGTCCCCTTCGTCGTTTGTCGTGGACGACGTGTCATACTATTGCGCAGTATATAATGGACGAAAAGGCCAGGTTTTTTAAACACCATCGAGCAATGGAGCTCATGATGCCATCGCCTGACCCAAGCACACACATACGCATCGGTCGGGGCGTGCGCAAATTTGACTCCGCTGTTTGGGGCAGGGAGAAGCGAAACGCCGTGTTATCTAGCACCTACACCAAATGCACGCAAACTCCAGCCATGAAAAATGACATTTTCAGCACCTGCAACAAGCTTCTGGCTGAAGCCAGTCCTCTGGGCCCAGTGTGGGGCATTGGTTTCGGGCGGATTATCCCAGGGCCGACGACCCGTGCCAGTGGAGAGGAAAACATTTTCTCGGTGAGGCACTTTCTGCCGTTCACGAAGCAATTCGCAAAAGTGAGACCGGATCGACGCTCCCGGCCTCCCCTAGTCAGTTCCGCACTAGCACTGCGAATGCAGGAACCCAAAGAATTTCATCAGCGGCGTGGCCGGGCCTTAACAGCGGCCAGCGCTCGCAAAGGTCCTCCTTCAGAGTTTTCGACCTATTATCTCAGACGCTCTGGCCGACTAGAGCCGTGAAGTTGGATATAGCTTATGGCGTCGGCCCTGACCTTGCGCTGCCAGAACACGGCCCCTTGTCTCGTCTGGGGTACTGTAACGCTGGATGCCGTTTCGTTCACCATTAAAATCGCGCATATCAGTCGAGCAACGCTCGACTCGGAGAGGCATTGGAATCCTCTTGATTTGGAGACCGGTAGCAACGTTTGGACTCTCAAAAGCTTCCGAGGGTACTTTGGGGGGAAAACTCCGCAAATTTTTCGGCCACAAGGCACTGGAGAGCATTGGCGAAGTGGGGACCCGCAATGCACGAGTCCAGCGGTAGCTTGAGTTCGTCACCGCGCTCGATTACACACTCAAGTACCGCAAAAGCAGCACCAACGGCAACGCCGATTTTCTGACCCGCTTGCCAGAGCCTGCTACAGAGCATGAACGCAGCGGGTTGACAAGCTTTAACCCCGTGGGGTTGACAAGCCTCGGCCCCGTTGAAGATAGCGGTATCTTATCCTACGAACCTGTGGGGTGCGCGCTCCCTCCTCGCCGATCCCAGGGATCGGCTTGGGTGGGCTCGTGCCCCGCACTGCAAGCCCCGCCTTGGGCGGGCTTGTATCCCGCACCGAAAGCACTGCGTTGGGTGGGTTCGTGCCCCACGCCCCGCACCAAAAGCACTGCCTTGGGTGGGCTCGCGCCCCGCGCCCCAAACCGAACGCGCTGCCTTGGGTAGACTCGTGCCCCGCACTGGACGTGCTGCCTTGGGTGGGCTCTCCCTCACGTCTACCGAATTTCACGACTTTCGTACACACGAGCCACGTATAACGATTGACGGCCTTTCTGCTTCCTCGGAAAGACTCGTCGCTCGTGGTTCTGCCTCCATCGCGACCGCCGAAAGCCGTACCGCCCGCGAGTCGATTTCTCCTGCCGCTGACACCGTGTTCACTTCGACTTTTGCCATACCCACCGAGGGCGGCAAGGGCTCTGTAGAAACCTTGGCTGCAACGACGACCATCGCACCGCCGACTCCTCTATCAAGAAAATCTACACTGGAGACGGGCTCCACGCCGCGACCACGGGTTTGACCGTGTCTGCCTCTGCCCCGCTTGGCACTCCAGCGCCTCCGTCGACGAACAGTGACAGCAACCGGTAATGCACCCCCGCTGTAGATTATTGATTCGAGCCCGGCGGGGCCCCTCGACCATTTTCCCGGAGTGTCAACAACCCGCCGCACGTCCCACGGCCGTGGCCGACCCCGTCGACCGCCACGACGGCTGCTCCTGCCGCCCCTCTGGTCCCCATGGTACCGATTCCGTCCGACCGTGACCGCGCAGAGCCTATTGGGACTCCTCTATTGCGATTTCCATCCACTCCTGGCGACACGCCAATTGAACCTACAAAGTAAGACGCTCTTGACGACGTTGATCAGCTGCAGTTCGCTAATTCCGTCGCGCGATTTCTGCATGCCGACTGGGAGCGAGAACACCAGATTGAGCCGACGTGCCATGCCGCAGTGCGCTACATCACTATCGCTACATAACTATCGGCCGGCCGCCGGCCCTGTCACCCGACTTCTTGTCGTGTTACCCCTCGCACAATCGTCCCTCCCTTTCGGACACCCAGGAGCTGACTAACAAAGTCGCCTACATGCAACCGGCGACGAATCGTCCGTAACCTGCCATGGCGTCATCGCGGTGATATGTAAGACGCATTGGGTGGGACTCGCTGAACCATACTGGGGGCGGGAAATGGACCTCCAACACTCTCGAAACCACATTTTACGTTATTGGACAGGTACCTCGGACCAACACCGCCAAACCAACCGCTTTCACCGCCGAATGCGCATTGGTGCGGCGCAGCGTGAGTTTTCTCGGAACAAAGGTGAACATTTTTCAAGTGTTTACAAGGGCTCCGCATGGGCGCCGGCATCCGCCGGCGCCCATGCTTCGGGTAGGGCAGGGCAGCACTTCGACAACTTAAGGTGTAGCTGTCCGATTTGGCATGCATTGAACTTTAAAGCAATGCCAAGAGTTTAATACGAACATGGGATTATGAAAGTCATGATTTGACAGAAAAAAAACGTAATATTATGCAACAAAGAAGGCAAGGATAGGCGAAATACACTATGTTAAATGCGCCGTCAAGTTACAGTTAGTTGGCGTCTATCAAACAAAAATACCGAAAAGAGTATTATTGAGAACCTGCGTCGCCTCTAGGCGAAACGAAAGAGGCCTTGGCATTAATGAAGAGACTGCACTGCTGTCCCCGTGGCAATGGAGGTTCGAAGTCGACAGGATGCAAAGTCGGTTTGCATCAAACGTCGACATGGGGCCATGTCAGCCGGCGAGGTTTTGGAAGAAGATTGCTTTGTTTGTTGCGTGAAGGCTGTCGCATTGATTGGTCTGCGTGGTTGCGGGCGAGGAGAAAAACGAACAAGAGGAGGGCGATCTCTCGTTGCGTCGGCGTTGTCTAAGATAGGTGCGGGGGTGGCTTTGTTCGTACGGGAGGTTGGCGTAGCGCTTCTTCTCTGTTTTTTCTCGAGAAGGCGGGATATGTGTGTCTGCTATCTTTGCTTCGTGGGTGCTTTCACGTTGTCGAAATCGGACGCGTCCCCTCAATACATAATATCCGGAGTGTCTCTACCATGACGACTGCTGATGGTGCCGTGCGTATTTCCCCAGAGACTGACATATTATTTACTGGTAGAAATAATCATACCTGGTATACCTTTCTTTGCAACATTTTTTTTTCTTCATCCCATTTATCATCCCCGCACCATTCTCGCGCTCCCTCCCAGTAGTAACTCAGATCCGGGGTCACATAGCGGGCCCTCCTCCTCCCTCCCCACTTCATCACGTGCCTTCATTTTTACCGCGAGGAGAATCGAGCATTTTCTTCCCTCGTCGACTCGCGTCGAATTGTACCTAGCAGGCGCTCTCAGCAGTTGATCTCTCTTTTTTATTGCATTTTTGCAAATAAAGTCATCTTTCATCGTGGTGGGTGTCGAACTCAAGGACAACCAAACGTTAGTAGTATTCGAGGGTAAAACCATTAGACCACCGGGGCGGCCGGCTGACAATTGATTAAAACAAAACAGGATCTTTGCATAGAGATTACATTCCCTCCCCATATTGTATGATATTACGATGGTTGACGCGATATAGAATAAAGCGCCAAATACCTAAATATCAGCCTACGCGGAGTTTTAGATATCATGAACAACGAACGATCGCGACGGCAGAGCACGGCAAAGCATAGCGCTTCGCTCTGCTGAGCTAGCGCTGCGCTGCGGTGCGCTGCTGAGCTGAGCCGCAGGGCACTGCACGGCGCTTCGTTGCTGTGAACTGTAGCGCTGCGATGGGGTGCTGGGCGGTGTGGAGCTGATGAACCAAGCCCAGATCTCAGCCGATGAACCTTCGCCAACTACAAAACAAATGGTGGTAATCAAAGAAAAGCTAAAGCTGGACCGTTCCGCAACTAATGCGCAGGCGGCTAATTAGCGGCAAATCAACTTACTGGACAAAAAAATAGAAAAATCGCGAAAAGGTTCAAAATCGTGTTGGCAGAAAAACCAAATTTGCAGGAAGCAGCTGAAAGGTCAAGAAACAGGCAATATTTCAGTTGTTGTTGTTCTCACATTAACTCGCACAATCCAGTCCGTGGTCACAGGACTGGTTCCAGTCACTCTGGAGCAGAGGAATACCCTAGGGAAAAACACAAACAACCCAAGGTGGTACACGCATAAATCACAGCTGACGCAATTCATGCCTCCACCAGAAACATATAAAAGTGAAATCGGGAGTCAGTATACGATGTGCCAGGTCCATACCGGTGCATACGTCTCATTACTCGCGCCTGGGAAAACCGACTATACCGCTTGCCACCCAAAAGACTACCACGTATATATCACACGTAGTATCTATCACTACGCATACGCACAACAGACGCAAGTCAATTGGAAAAAAGAAACAAAGAACTAAGAAGAGAAAAGAAAGGAAATGGGTGCATGGGGCCAAGAAAAAGAAAAGAAAAATAAATTTTGGGGGGTCTACTGGCGAGGCTGCCACCAGAACGGGATGTCACATGTCACGTGGTCTTTCCACGGTCTACAGCAGTAGTACTACGAACGACTTCCGATACACCCACTGAAGCACGGACTGCCGGCCAATTACGCGATCGACAGCTGGCCGTGGTTGTCACGTGTCTCTGTGTTGGGGGCCCCTTCCCTGCCTCTTGTTGGCTCTTGAGAGTGATGCGTGTACGACTAAACTTGCCAACGGCACTCGCACTGCACTTTGAGCTATCTGCTGTAGTTCTGGTTGCTACTTGTTGCTGCATTATGTGCTAGACGTTTCGCCCTTCGGCTACTGCTGCTACACCTGCTGTTTTGTGTTTGCCAATGTCGTCAATTGGCGTTCATGCTCGTCGTACATACTGCTGTTCTCACCGAGTACGTGCGGGTTTCCTCGTACCTCAACCGTACGACGACGAGCTCAAAACAGAAGGGAGGTGACATGAAATGGCATGGACAATGGCCACATAGAAGCGAGCACAGCGGGATGGTTCGCTGCGAATCAACCGCACTCGTTCATGCCTACAGCAGAGGCTGGCTGGAGTGTCAGCGGCCGTGCTAAAGCCAGGGCCAAAGGCCGAAGAGACGGCTCTACCTGCTTTGTTTTGTCTCGAAATTCTGTCATATTGCACAGAGTGATGCGTGTACGACTAAACTTGCCAACGGCACTCGCACTGCACTTTGAGCTATCTGCTGTAGTTCTGGTTGCTACTTGTTGCTGCATTATGTGCTAGACGTTTCGCCCTCCGGCTACTGCTGCTACACCTGCTGTTTTGTGCTTGCCAATGTCGTCAATTGGCGTTCATGCTCGTCGTACATACTGCTGTTCTCACCGAGTACGTACGGGTTTCCTCGTACCTCAACCGTACGACGACGAGCTCAAAACAGAAGGAAGGTGACATGAAATGGCATGGACAATGGCCACATAGAAGCGAGCACAGCGGGATAGTTCGCTGCGAATCAACCGCACTCGTTCATGCCTACAGCAGAGGCTGCCTGGAGTGTCAGCGGCCGTGCCCAGGCAGCGGCCGTGCTAAAGCCAGGGCCAAAGGCCGAAGAGACAGCTCTACCTGCTTGGTTTTGTCTCGAAATTTCTGTTACGTGAAAGTATAATGATTTGGGAGTTATTTTGTCACGAAACGTCTTGCCGTCGGTAATTTGTGTCACGAAGTTGTTGGATATCGTCGGTAAGTTGTGTCACGTTTTAGGTGAACCCACACTAAAAAATTGAATTTCCAGCTGGCAAAACGAGCAGAAACAAAATCAATAAAATGCCGAGCAAGAAACCAAACGAACTAGTAAAAAAGTACAGCAAAGAAACTAACGCTCGAGAGTATGCCACTGCAAAATTCCAAACATTATCACGTACCGTTTGGAAATGATGCCAATTTTGTAAATCATTCAGGCGTTGCAGCCATTAAGATCCAACAATTTTTCCAAAATTCCTCCTCGACACTCGCTCGTCTCGCTCGGCGCCCGTCCGCGTTCACGTCGATGTGCGGAACGGACACGGCAGGGCGAGGGGCGTTGGAGCCGCCCCCCGAAGGCGACGCTCGAACCAAGCCATATTCGACCGAGAATTCCAGTTCCGCGAATCGCATACTTAGGCCGAGACAAAAAACTCCTGACCAAAGTCCATGACACCAAGGAATGACTCGATATTCAAGGAATGATTTTATATATGTTTATTGCCCAAATAATTGGTTAGTTCTACCAAACATGAATCTTGTGAAGGTGTACTATCTGCGGATCATTATACATAATGTCCAATACCAGCAAAGCAGCATACTACTGCCCGTGCCCACCTGTGCGACCATCTGTCAAGGGTGCAACAACTATGTCTGAATCGTGTGTATGTTCTTCACATAAAACTGACGTTTCCACCCATCTAATAGCCTATACATCCAGCACAACCCATGTCCGTGCCGACGCCGTTTTCCAGAGACGAGCTATGCGGTCGCAAAGTGCAGAACAGAGATGATACAGCAGTGTCGTACACTATGTTTTAGTTTTAAATTTTCTTATGCCAGTATCTAACCCTTTGAAAAAAGTTGCACAAATAATCCCGCGCTGTTTCCGAGTGTTTCTTCCCCAAAACTATGGGTGCCTTTCTAAGGGGGGTATAAGGTTCGCATACCAAGTCGAGCCAAAAAACTAAAAGTCTGTATAAACCCAAGATTAACCATATGAAGAGTTGAAAAAAAAATTGAAGGCATTCTCGTACCTGGCCGTAGGCTTGAAAATAGTTACCTGGCCGTACGTAGGGTTGGGTCTTCTCCTCCGTCTAATGAGATGTAGTTAGGGAGGTGGGGGTACGCTTATCCGCTAACAACCTTACTTTAGAGAGCGGTATACGAAGTAGTTAGGAAGGAGAGTTTTCTACTTTTTATTTGTTGGAATTTTCCTGGAATATTACTGCCCTCTTTATGCTGCTTTCAGAATTGCCCCCACGTTTTGCGGACAAACTTTTACCGTACGTGACGGTATATACTACCAGGGATGTTGTATGTCACACCCCTGGAGTATAACGCGTGCTACGATAGAAGCGCATCACTTTTTTTTAGGTTCCTCAATTTGGCAGCTTAAGATCTCTCCCCCAAAAAAAATGATTTGGAGAAAAGTAAAACCGCTACCGGATGAAAAATCTCATGGCCTAATAGGTATAGTCCGTCCGGTTAAATTTTCCCACGAATTCCTAAAACCACTCTCGAATTGTTCCGAGTGACTGACGTACCCCCTAGTGACACACCTTGTATCGTAAGAAAGCTGTGTTTCAGGCGCATCGTTCAATCGGAGCGGATTTTTTTTTTTTTTGGTTGGCGAGAAAATCGCGATTTCGTCGAGATTTTGCCAGATTTTGTTATGTTTGATTTGTTTGGTCGAGTGTGGTCCTTATTTTTTTCAAGACCGGTTTTGAGCGTATCACATCGAGGGTTACGCGGCGACCCAACTCAAAAAAAATTTCGCTGAGACACAACGGAGAAATGGGCAGAAAACCTCATTCCAGGTGGCCTCAGAGTTATGTTTTATGGGGAGAAACGCACCGATAGACTTCGATAAACTTAACGGATTTGGGCGAATTGGACCTGCAGTTAGGGGTGCTTTTTTTTTTCAAATCATTTGAAGGAGATATAGCCCGTCAAAGTTTGGGTGTGCTCACACAGCACACACAACCACACGACACACCATACAGCAGTCCCATAGACCCCACCGAGGGCCCACCCAAGCCCAACATGGCTGGGCCTGGGCGTCCTCAAAAAGAGAAGCATGGCAGCTCCCAAACAAGAACAGGTGGTCGGTTCGGCGGGAAAAAAAGCGGCCCCTCCACCGCCACTCGCTGCGGACACGCCACCCAAACATGACAACGACACATGTTATGAAGGAGACGAGGAGGACCACAGCAGCAACAGCAGCAGCCAACAAATGCGTCACTAAGTCTTGCATTCGTGTAGGTACGTAGCTGCTGTGCATCCAAGGCGTTGCAGGGTAGTAATCGGGGTAATATGTACCGTTTCGGGCCAATAAGTGTCGCGTCGGGGTGATTTCGGGGCAATTTTCGCCCCAAAACGGCCATTTTCACCGATTTCTTTTTGACACCGGATTTTGATGCTTCTCGACCGTGCGGGTCTTCTCAACTTTTTTTCGCGTTCCAAATCTCAAAAACAAGCGAGAAAAAGTGGGGGTCACGTTGTGGGAAAATTTAACCGGACAGACCATACATAACGAGAATCGCGCAAACAAAATGGCGTTTTCCGACGATTTTGGGTTAAGGTGCCCCGTCATTCAGAAAACCTTCCAGACGAAAGGTGATACCTCTATCGTAGCATGCGTCGTATATCACCGTGGTGATGACATGTTTTAAATCCCAAAGCAACGATTCAATTTATCACCCGGGTGGGTTGTATACGACACCCCCTGCGGTGTCATGTCTCATAATCGGTATGACACCCCTCAGATATCTTCTCCGCCGGAATGCAGGACGGGCACGGCAACAACTTTCCTACCAATCGTTTGTGGTCAATTTCAATCTTACACGTCGGCCCAGACCAACACGACGCTGTGCCTAATCCTAACCCCCATCCTTTGGGGGGCTCGAGGTCGGCATGAAAAGTCGCGCGACTGCGCAGGCCGCAGGGTGCTTGTGATGTGACTGCGAAATAAACTGTCCCAGTAGGATCAGACTGAACCCGTATCGCGCGACTCCTTGCAGTGTAGCTCGGACACCACGTTTATCATCCCCCCATCCAAGCTCACGGCGCTTTGCGCTGGTGCACATGATGCCTGCCGGGTCCGTGACAACCTGACGTGCTCCGCCCCGGCATTGTACGGATGCGAGTGCATACGGTCCTATGGACTACGGCCATGCATGATACCCGCCCCTCCCCGTCCCCCCCCGTCAACGCAGTTACCCATGCTGTAAACGTCAATTGTCGTCGTCATTTCCGTCCCCAGAAGTCCCTAAAAGGGACAATAGGGTCAAACTTCATGTTAAAAATAAGTCTTAACAAGCTTTCGGCGTGTTTCCTCCCTCGGCGTTGGCCGCAGTCTTCAAGAGACCCGCATAGCGCGCAACTAAACCGTACTCCAACTTAATATTCTGCAAAGAATCGACAGTCATATCCGTGACATCTAGGCAGCTGACCAGGTAGCCGTTTGAAAACGAATGCAGTGCATTCAAAATTTGAACAGACAGGACTCAAGGCGTTCCCCGCGCTCCTGTTGTAGATCAAACCATCGCTTTGAAGAGGCAGTACCATAGGTTCCAACAACTCCAATGGGGTCTCTCGCGTGCAGTTCAAGGGGCGGGGCAAGCTCCAACTATTAGCGAACTCATCAGTACTCACGCCCACTGCAAAAACAATCCGGCACCAGAATAAGGAACCCGAACACGTCAACTCTCGTTGACGCCCTCTAGACAACGGCACACGCGGAAGAATTGAACACGTTCGAACTCATTGACGCTCTCTCTCTCAACAACGACCCAAACGTGTTCCAAGGTTTACCCTGGATTGGGTAATCGATCGACACTTCACTCCCGGTAGCCCAGTAGGTAACACCCTTCACATTTGGCGTCGTCGGCAGGGCACCGTACGAGCTCTTTAGGGGGGGTCGTCGTGCTCGAGATGCCGACGCTGCTCGGGACCTGCCGGATTTCTACAGCCTCGATTCGCAACTCTGGTAAGGCAGGCGGAAAAAAAAGGGAGGCCTGGTCGCATCGGAATACCCACACTACTGGTACTGGTAACACGCTCTACTGCTGACGAGTTATCTTCCTTGCTTCGCTTTCTATTTCTCTTTGTTTTCTTTCTTTCGTCCTCAAATTTTTTTTCGCCCTCCGCGGATTTGTACATTATTCGCTTTCCTTGGAGGCATGTGATGTAGTCGGTTTCAGCTGCAAGTCTTGAACATATGTACCAGTATGGGCCTGATATCTACGTGCGCTGACTTCCGACTCAACTCTTGTGTTTTTGCCGGATGTACGACTTTCTTCAGCTTTGATATGATATATACGTGTACCACTTTTGAAACGTTTTATTTTTTTCCATGGGCACGTTTCCACTCCAGAGTGGCAGGAGCCTATCCTGTGACCACGGACTTGATTATGCAAGTTAACGTGATAACAACTATACATACAATCGAACAAGACACAACGAACTGCGGTAAGCGCGAGTTAGCTCGGAAATACATCCCAAACAAACAAAAGCTGAACCGAACTGAACCAAGTTGTGCAACCACTACAAACAGAAACTCAAACGGCAAGAAGACCTGACCTACGAACGCAAAACAAAAAAGAAAATACCAAGGAAGAGCTGGCCGTACATTAGGCGATGTCAAACCATGGCGTCATACTACACACAGAGCCGAGCCGCCGGACGTGGAAAGCCGAGAGCCGAAAACCGAAGCTGAACCTGGTGAACAAAAAAGCCCGAGGTCAAACCTAGCGAGCAAAACAAAACACGAGTGCTTGTTGCGGTCTACCACCGCAGGGAGACACCTCCTATACGTTGCAGAACTCGACGCTCGTGCTCTCGGCGTCGCGCATGGCCGCCTCCTTATCGTCCCCGAGATTTCGCTCGACCATCCTCGTCCTCCCAGACACGTCTACAAGCACTACCGTCGACGTTCGGGTGCCGTACAATCGCAGGCTCCTCGACGATGACGACGGTGGCGATCTTGTCCATCGCCACTGCCATGGCCAGCTCGCCCACGGAGATAATGCCGCGGGTGTGAGAGGGACGCAGACCCGCGCCAAGGCACGGCACCAACATGCCTTGTAGCTCGCTTGTGAGGTGCGAGGTGCGAGGACAGGGTAGGTGGGATATGAAAATACGGCCGGGCGTGAGCAGGGTTTTTGGAGAAGGTGGGGTGGGGTGGGGGGTCTAATTAGCGTCTGTATATAGAAGGGGTGTAGAGGAGGGGGGCGAACGGGGGGCGGTATGAGAGGAGGAGGGGGGCGAATGGGGGGGGGGCCGAGAGACAAAACAAAAAACTCTCAAAAGTGAGTTAAGAAGCCGACGAACTGAACAGATGTCCGACGGCGATTAGATCATCAGCCGCAGCGATCGAGAGTGTGTTCTGATGCGGCGACAAATCGGCGGAGAAGGCTTTTGCGCCTGTGCGGGCACTAGGAAGGCGAACAGTTGGCGTTTCACTGCAACCACGCGCCTGCTGAAATGGGGGAGAGGGGATAGCGTAACCTACGATAACCCACGGAAATATCACGGGCTCCCAACGACTGTACATCACTCACTATTAATAGTGCCCGTCTAAACCACGAACGCCAGCTAGGTCAAGTTACTGCTTGTGCACAACGATTTGAGCAACAGAGGGGGCGACGTTTGATACCGCGACAACAGAGTCGAAGCGCCCGACTGCTCGAAGAACGGGACACAGTATAATAGTCACACCCCTTGCGGCAGCTTTCACGTGTCGCAATATCTTCGGAAGCTATTGGCCTGCGCAAAAATTCGAGATACGGCGACCAACTCACAGGTCTCTTTCTTCGACAGCGGACAAGGGGTTTCGTCGGCGAGCACGTCCATCAGAAGGTCCACCAGCGCGTCTTCAGATAGGGTAGGGTCAGCGGCCATCCTGAGCAACACTTGCAGCACGCGAGACTTCCCGTAGACCGTCTGCAGCGGGCGATAGCAACGCGGCAGCGGACACCGCGCATAGACCTTTGTTTGCGGTTTCATCCAATTCACGGATGTCTGGTATCTTCTTGGGCTACGCATAAGCGGCGGCTCCAACCGACGGAAAACAAGAGCATTCAAACCAGCGTAAATCTCTAGTGGAAAATGTTCGTGATACTACGGTTTCAGATACTGGTCTACGGACAATTGGGTTTCAATATTATAAGGAGAAGGATTATATATATATGCGTTTGGGCCTTCTTGGGGTGAATGGCTTGTATGCTTTTGAGTCGTCTTGAGGTGGGTGGTTTGCCTGCGGAGGCAGTCGCTGATACTAATACGATACGACCCCGGTGTGTGATATAATGATACCACCCGCATATATGGCCGAGGGGAGACCGTCACGAAGAGGTGAGGCTCACTCGTGTGTATACGGAATTTGTGACAATCTGATACAGCTTCTCTTCTGAGTGTGGGTGGGGCTTGCGGCTGCAAGCAGGTGTGATTATATTCTACAGGCTCTCTTCCAAGATCATTGTATGACCGCGCTTGAACCTATTAATGGTGCACGCCTTCAACAGCGGCGATAAAGCGAACAGCGAATATACCTCTATTGAAACAAAGAAACATGCTCCTTTTCTGTTGACAAAACAAAAAGTGGGCAATACACCTCTCCCCGCTCGGCGGACTCGGCCTCCTCGTAAAATGCTGAACAACGTTGTAGCGCTCGCCACGCGCTCCGATACAGACCCTTGGCTATAGAGCATAAAAGTGGTCTCGTCTTTTGTGGGCTTCGTCACGCTCATCTTCAGGAAGGTACACAAGCCCCCCCCCTCTCGTCGGAAGACCTTGAAGCAGCATACCTTGGCATTGGGCGTATCCAAAGTGACATTGCTGAGACCGTAGAGCCCACGCGGGAGGTGTAGTGCCCCCAGCTTGGTTTTATTGCTGACCGACCAGACGCTATCCGGGTCCACGACAAGAAGGTTGAAGCCAGCGTACCGCCAGCAATCCTGCCGCACCCACATCAGACAAAAAGGGCGAGGTGATCAATACTTCAAAATATAAGTGTATTTTTTATAAGTATAGTCTATTTGTTTGAATGCGAAGCTATTATTATAGTACTATTGTTGCTATCACTTCTACTACCATTATTAGTCGATTTTTTATTACTATTTTTATATTATTACTAGTGGTACTCCCGAAGTATGCCTGTTGCCGGCCGGTATGGCGGACAAAAACAAATTAGTTGGTGCTGTATCATCCTCTGTATGTACGTACCAAAATAACAAAATAATAACAGGGCAGTAGGGCAGTGCAGCAGTACGTACGGTACATCCTCTGTATAAAAATACTAAAAAAACAAAATAATAACAGGGCAGCAGTACGGCAGTGCAGCAGTACGTACAGTAGTAAAGGACAGAGGTGTGCAGCAGTGGGGACGGTGGGACTCCCAAGCACCAGTGGGAGGCCGGTGTTTTAGAAACAAAACCAAAGGTTCATCTCCCACAGGACGAAAAAAGACTTCCACGTACGGAACGGCCCACCCTCCCACCCACCCACCCACCACGGACGACGCAGTGCACCCTCCACCCACCCACCGACCAAACCTTTACTACATACAGCAGTACAGCAGTGCAGCAGTACGTACAGTAGTACACCTGGTACGCGGGGAGCAGTTAGTTAGTTGGTTCTTGAGGACCTTGCATGAAACAGGAAACAGACAGGGAGGAGGAGTTTCATTTTTTGACGATACTCGGCCGTCTCGGGGAGCGAGCGAGCCGCCATCCACCACCCACCCACCACCCACCATCCACCCACGGACCTACCCAGCACAGCAGTACAGCAATGCAGCGGTACCTATAGCAATACACCCGACAGGCGAGCAGCAGCCGATTCGTTGGTTAAAATGCTCTCGGGCTGGGCGGGATTTGCAATTGTTTACTATTCCCCGCCACGCCGGGGGCCAAGCGAAAAGCGCTCGCGTTGCCGATTCTGCACACGGCGAGCGGCGACGGCTGGGCGCTGCTGTGATTGGTGCTGGTGTTGTTGTGCTTGCTGTTGACGCAGGCGCGCTTGTCGTCTCGTGTCCATAGCTCTGTGCATGGCTCAAGTGGCCATAGAGCAATTCGAAAATTTAATACGGTTGGAGTTCGAAAAAAAAAAATAGCGGGCAGCGACGAAGAAAAAGCGGGGGGGGGGGCAAGCGAGCCGTCCCCGGGAGGGCGATTTCCACGCTCCCCCCTCGCCGAGGTGGGGCACCGACGCCCGTTCTTTCGCCGGCACGTCGTAGTGCTGCTGTGCGGATGGGACGTGGCGGCACCGTGAGGCCGCCGGAGGCCGAGTGGAGCTCGGGAGTCGCAGCTTTTGGGGGGGGATGTTATAACCAAGACATGGATCCGAAAAAACGTCACGACCACGACGTTAGCGTATAATAAGAATATTATTATTACTATTATTATTATTATTGTTATTGTTGTTATTATTATTACTACTATTATTATTATATTATTATTACTATTATTATATTACTATAACTTTATATTATTCTTATTTTATTTTATTTTATTTTATTTTTATATTAGAATAAGGGTTGGTTCTCGAGAACACCGCAGGGAGGTGTGAATCTCCAACGCTGTGTGTACAAGCGTCCCTCTCAGGCAACCATCGCAGAATGTGGGCGGTGTTGACGATCACCGGACGAATAGAAGTGCTCGGTAAAGAGACAAAATCTCAGGTTGAGATGGGGACAGAAGGAAGAGTGAGAGGTGTGCGAGGGCGGCGCCCTCGCACTCCTCTCGGATAAAAGCAACGGGCAACGAGCTGAGGAAGCGTCTGGGAAGACGTCTTGAGGTTCCTCGGGATGTTGTACCCTTCCTTGTGGCTCGGAGCGTTGGCGATAACGACATCGCTCCGGGAGACGATCTTTCTAGGAGAACGTGCGGAACGTTCCCAAAGGTTCCAGGATTTGTGGTCAGACGCAAGTAGGCAGGTCGGGTTCAGAGCATTGCGACCCACACTACTCCCCAGCTTTGATGGTGTTGGAGCGCTCACTCCATCAAAATTACAGAGCAATGGGAACACAGGCTCTGGTAATCCAACCTTCCTAAGACACTATTTCGAAGAGTCTCCTCAAAATCTTCGAAAGTATTTAGTACCGAAAAAGTTTCCGGAAATACTTGTAGTAAACCAGAGTATTGTTCAGGATGGAATGACGGAGGAGTAATGGCAATGTGCGTAGCCAAACACAGCATTGCTGTGGCCTGCAGGACGAGTGGCTAGCACGGAAAATATACGCATAGCGTATTGAAAGCGTCACGCGAAAGACGTTTCGACGGATATTGAGTGTGTTACGCAACGTTGACGCATCATGGCCGGATAAAATTGATGCGATCGGAAGCACTGACGAACGAAAATTCATGGCCAAAAGCAAAACAGCCACATGAGTAGGCCGATTCTAGGTGACGGCATGTATATCGCCGGAGGTCAGACCGAAGTTTGTTGCCTTTCTGGAGGTTGAAATGGAACTAAACCTCGCAGAAAAATGCACCCTGCAGCAAACACGCGTCTCATATCCAAGCACCCGGGCTCTTAAAAGCATTCCGGTGGAAAGAGACTGGGCGTGTGATGCCTGTGGAGCCAGTAGACAATAAATGGTGCTTGCTCGTTTATTATGACTTTCCTCTCTACTAAGCTCGAATCTTGTTCGACCCCGCTGTGGCTGAAAGCCGCTCCGGAAAAAAAAACACGAATGGTCGACTAATCTTCTGGGTCTCGAGACAAAGTGCCAACAGGCGACGCAAACGATGCGACACAAAGACGACTAATAGGCTATTCCACTCGGATTTCTGGCGAAGCAAAGCTCCATATTGCTAAGAGTGCACAAATTGATACCGGTTCCACAGGTCGTGCGAGGACACAAGGGCGCGTAACGACGTGGGGAGTCAACTGGCGTACGACAGACGCTATTGTACCTCACTAAGAAGCCAATAGGAAAAACATACACGATCAGTGATCATGCTTCAAAAACAAGATAACCACGAGCACGCGTGCGCGGTACTTCGCACGGAGAACAAGAGACGAACGAAAATCAAAGGAAGCCATGAAGGGCTGCGGGCTACAGGAAATACTAAAACACGTGGGCGCCAGGCATCGGTCGTTGCAAAACCGAAGCGATCAAATCACAAAAAAAAATACAAGACAACGCGCGTATACATGCCCTACGTGTCACCTTCGTCGCGATGCCGATCTAGAATAGGTTCGCTTGTTCTTCCCGGGAGGGTCGAAAGCCGAAGGGTTTTGTGACAGAATTACAGCACAGTGAGATTCGATCATCTCCTTGCATTGAGGGAGAGTGCTGTAGTGACGTCATACACCACATTGTGGTGGTTGACCTTTAAGTTTGAGGTGGTATTGGAAATTCTCCACCGACGCTGCACCTACCCCCCGCTCATGACCATCGATTGCTTCGATGACATACGGGCCGATAGTGACGGTGTGCATTGAGCCATCAAGATCAGGGACGGGTAGGGTGGTTCCGAGGAACATGTCATCGAGTGCCTCAAAGTCAGGGGCAGGTGATGACTTGGGTTTGACGAATTGTTTCATCCGACCTAAGTGGACCGTAGCTTCGGCCGGTTCGTTCGGTTTTGACACACGATAAATAACAGGGGAAAGCTGAGCTCTGACGGTATACGGGCCATGCGAAGGGCTAACGAGCTTGGGGTTTGGTCCGTCAGTTTCGTGATACGGGCGATGCAGTAATACTTTGTCGCCCACTTTAAAACTGGGGAAAGACAGCTTTTGTTTTCAACGGCTTGCTTGTCCGCTCGTTCTTGTAGATTGCGACGGGTTAACTCGTACGCGAGCTGCAAGTTTTCTACTGTGCGACGTGAGTAGTCGAGTTTTTTTTGTGGTGCATCAGTAGGAGGAACTCCGAGAATGAGTTCGACGGGGAGAGTAGCCGTACGCCCAAACACAAGATAGTGGGGAGTCTCCTCCAAAGTTTTGGAGTAGGCCGTGTTGTGCGCGAGCTGGACAAACGGTAGCAGTTCCGCCCAATTATCGCAAGCCAAGTTGCTGTACACGGCAAGCATATTATGAACGGTGCTGTGGACACGCTCGAGAACAGAGTTCCCTTGCGGACGATAAGCGGCGGTACGTGTTTTCTTTTACCCAAAGACAGACTGCAATTCTTTTACGAGTTGGTTTTGGAATTCCTTCCCTCGATCGGAATGCAGGGTGCCCGGTGGGCCGAATACCGAAAAGACGCGGTCAATAAGATGACGAACCACCACCGCAGCTTCCTTAGACTTGATAGGTATCAGAATGAGGAAACGCATACGTGATCAATGACAGACAGGATAAATCGATTTCCTTCCGACTTAGATTTGTATTCGATGAGATCCACCGCAACAACTTGAAACGGTCTGGTGACCCGTCGGTGCCCGGTAGGCAGCGTAGGTGATCGGCGAGACGTTTTGCGGCATTGACAAGGAAGACAGCTTTCAGCATATTCGGCAACGTCAGAGTGCATCGTGGGCCACCAATAACGATCCCGAACTTTGTCGAAGGTGTCTTTAAAGGCTAGGTGACCGCCTGACGAGAGGAGGTCATGGCAAGCGTTGATTACAAGTGTTCTCAACGATTTCGGCACCACCAGTTGGTCACGAAAGGTGTCCCGCCTACGTAGGTGGGCAGGGACGTAAGACCGGCAAAGCAAACCTTCGTGGATGAAGAATTTACTCGTGCTGGACTTTGATTGCTGGTGTGGGACGCGAGCCTTGGTAGGATTGGCGAGATAGTCAAAGTACTGACGAAATTCTTTCCTCTGATGATCAAGCAACTTCGCAGCATCGACGACGGGGAAGACAGATACGGCACTAGCAAATAATTCGCGATCGCTTTCGACGGGTACGATCTCGTCTAAGTTGGTAGCGGACAGTTCGTATTCACGAGGGTTGGGGGGGTGAAAAGGCTGATCATCGGGGACGTCACGACAGATTGCTGCAAGTTGCGGCTCGGATCGAAGTAGTTTTCCGTCCACCTCGCTAAATATACGAGACAGCGTATCCGGTACAACGTTAAGTTTTCCCGGAACGTGTTTGACGGTGAAATCGTAATTTTGAAGACAAATCGCCCAACGGGTGAGCATATTGAACGTGTCTTGCATGTGGTACAAGTACGTGAGAGCTTGGTGGTCGGTACAACACGTCAAGTGTCGACCCCATAGCTACGGACGCCAATGGGTCAGAGCCCATACGACAGCAAGGCATTCTTTCATCGTAGGGCTTTAGTGGCTTTGACTACGAGAAAAACGCTTGCTATAGTACGCGACAATATCCAGCTCCTTGCCATCGGTGCTGCCCTTGGACGGTTGGGCTAGGAAAGCACCTACACCTTGCTCGGAAGCGTCGGCGTGAACGACAAATCTCTCGAAAAAACGGGAAAGTGGAGGAGAGGGGCTTCGGATAAAGCATCTTTGAGCTTCTGGAATGCGGCATCTTGTGCCGGACCCCAGGCCTTTTTTAAAACTCGTGCGTTTGACGAAGCTCTTTCGAGTCAGTTCTACTAGCGGTGCCGTAAGGTCAGAATAATCTTTGACAAACCGACGAACGAAATTCGTCATACCCAGAACAGAACGTAAGTCGTTAATGGATATTGGCGTGGGCAGGCCGTGAATCGCTTTGATGCGGTCGGTACTGACGGAAATACCTTTCGCGGAAACGACATGACCGAGATAGTCGACTTCTTTCAGCCCATATTGAATTTTGGACTGTTTGAGTGTCAAGCCTGCCACATGCAACGCTGCGAACATTTTCTCGAGAGAGACGAGGTGGCTTTCGAATGTGTGATTGATACGAATCAACTCGTCCATGTACGAGAGGATACCGGAGTCGGGGCCAAGGTGGCCTAGAGCGAAAGACATGACGTGTTGAAACAGCCACGGTGCATTCGCTACTCCAAAAGGCATGCGCTTAAAACAGTACTTGCCTCTCGGTGTCACGAAGGCGGTGCGGTGGACGTGCCCCTCGGCCACGGGTAGCTGCCAGAACGCGCTGAGGATGTCGGCGACTGAAATGTAGAGGGCGTCTCCGACAGCATCCAGGCAGGACTCGAGGTTGGGCATGGGCCAGCTCTTGCGGATGGTGTGGGGGTTGAGGGTATGGCGATAGTCAACACAGAAACTGGGTCTGCCGTTGCTCTTGGCGACTATAGTACAATAGCTACCCCACGGACTTGGCCGTTCCTCAACTATTCCCCATTCCAACATCTCGTTGACACATTTGTCAATTACTTCAGAGGTGCGGGGGTTGGGACCGTATAGAGGACGATCGACAAAACGGGTGCCTTCCGGCACGGGGAACGTCGTTTCGGCGATTGTACAACGTCCTATTTCAGACACTGACAGAGAGAAAAAGGGACGATATTTAGCGCATAAGTCGAGGACAGCATCCTTCTGCTTCACGGTAAACTGGAACTGGCGAATGCTTTAGACAGAGAACCTTCAAGGTCAGACCTGGCGCGGCGAACATCCTCGTCGGAGACGGGGGTGTTCGCGACGGCGTTGATATTTGATTGATCAGGGGTGACAACAGACGCCGTGTACAAATTGCCAAGATGCAAGCCTGGTAAAAGGCAGACACTATCACCAGATGGGTTGCATATTTGTACGACAACAGAGCCACTCCAAGTAGCTAAAGAACGGGCGACGAGAATGTTCTTGAAAGGTCCAAGTGTTGCGTCGTCGGAAAAGTCCTTCTCGGTTACAATGCGAGGTTCGACAACAGCAGTGCAGTCTTCTGGCGGTAGACAATCGGTGTAGGCAACAGCAAGGCTTTCCCAATCCGGTTTGAGGTTGACTCTCTCACACAGAGAGGCAGGAATGGCATCAGCATCGTGATGTACAGCGGCCATCGACATGTTTTGAGTGTGGTTCGCCGGGGAAGGATTGTTGCTACTGGACGACGGGACGGAGTCGCGAATGCGATGAACGGCTGGTATTGTTGAACCAGTACACGAAAATGACAATGTTTGATTTTCCCAATCTAGGCGCGCTCCGAAGTCGAACATCACACTATTATCGAGGAGCATAAGATCGGGGCCCAAAGAGAGGACCAGCGCAGTCACGCTGCTGGCTGAGGGTTAAAGGAAAATCAATAAACCCTACGATATTGATTGGCTCGCCAGTTGCAACGCGGAGCGCAACAGCGGCCGGGGGGACGGTATTAAGAGGAATACCTCGCAGAGTGGGATGAGACCGTACCCACGTGAGAGAAACAACCGGCACATCGGTAGCCGTGTCCACCTTGATGTTATTCACGGGGATGTCGTCGACAGAGCCGGCGATGCGGACTCGTCGAGACGAGAAAGACAAAGAAAAGTCGATGGTGTTGTGCACCAGCCTTGAGGTGTACCACACCTCGTCTGAATCATGTTTTCTTTCGGGGAAACTTTTCCCTTTCACATTCCGAGAACGTACACCCAAGCGCGCAGGCGCTGTACATCTACTTGGACGCACACCTTGACTCGCACTCGGGGACGCGGATACAGTAACTGAGGAGTCAGGGACACCATTATCACAACTCAAGCTTCGCTTGCGCGATGAACGCTGACTCTCAACCTCCTCTACTTCAGCCTGTGGGGGAGGGACGGCACGTGATTCAGACACACTTGCCACACGTAACAGCTTCTTTGCTGTATCGTGAGGACGGGCACGGTACCTCGGCACGACACAACTACGATGACGGACGGGGACACGGGGGACGACAAACTCAGGGGCAGAAACGGCTACCGACGACATGGAGAGTTTCCTCTTCACGCCTTTCCTGGCTACACCAGAAGACGACCCTACTGTTTCAGGCGCTACAACAGTAGGGCACCCCTAGTTGTCATCGTCGTCGTCGTCGGGGGCGGGGGCCTTCTTGGAGCGCTTACCTCCGCCGTTGCCACCGCCGCCGCCCTTGTTGCGCTTGCTGGTCGCGCGCGCCCTGCGTGCGTCACGCTGCTCGCATTGGCCGCGTCCAGTACTCCTCGAGCCAGTGGCCCACCTTGCTCTTGCACGTCGGGTCCGTGCACTTGGGACGCTTCTTGCCAGTCCGGACTCCCTTGGGCGACTTGTCGCCCTCGGGGGACTTGCCCTTAAAGGACTTGCCCTTGAGCCGGCCCGAGCCAGACTCTCCTGAGCCGGAACCCCCGGAGCTGGAGCCTGCACTGCCGGACGCAGCCCGCAGCGAGATTGCATCGTACAGACGGCTCAGCAATGCCATCGTTTGTGGTGACAGCTCCGCAATCTCGCCAGAGTTCAGCTTGGCGATGTCCTTGTTGACTATAGACTGAAGTAGGTTGACGGTGGAATCTATGTTGGACGGACCAGAAAGAAGCGGAGTGATGTTCGTCTGGTGGAAGCCGGAAGCACCTACGGCGTTGTCGCCGTCCACGTCCATGGCGCTCGCGGGGGAAGGTCCGTCCGCGGTGGCCTCGGCGGCAGCGCCGTTGCTGGTTGCGGCAGCGCCGTCGCCATCAAGCTCAGCGGGGTTGGCGGGGTTGTCACAGCGGCCTCATTGGTGGTGACCACAGTCCCGTCGGCAGGGGGAGCGGGCTGTTGGTCCGGGTTGTCCACATTTCCTCCGTAGTTGTCGGACATGGCTGAGATGAACTCGAGAAAGGCTCGATCAAAAGACTGCCGTCTGAACGCCAGTAAGGGTTGGTTCTCGAGAACACCGCAGGGAGGTGTGAATCTCCAACGCTGTGTGTACAAGCGTTCCTCTCAGGCAACGGTCGCAGAATGTGGGCGGTGTTGACGATCACCGGACGAATAGAAGTGCTCGGTAAAGAGACAAAATCTCAGATTGAGATGGGGACAGAATGAAGAGTGAGAGGTGTGCGAGGGCGGCGCCCTCGCACTCCTCTCAGATAAAAGCAACGGGCAACGAGCTGAGGAAGCGTCTGGGAAGACGTCTTGAGGCTCCTCGGGATGTTGTACCCTTCCTTGTGGCTCGGAGCGTTGGCGATAACGACATCGCTCCGGGAGACGATCTTTCTAGGAGAACGTGCGGAACGTTCCCAAAGATTCTAGGATTTGTGGTCAGATGTAAGTAGGCAGGTCGGGTTGTAGAGCATTGTGACCCACAAGAACAATAATTATCATTTTATATTATTATGATTGAATTTGCATTATATTTTTAAACAACAACAGCAACAACAACAACAATGTATGACAAATCCTAGGACATGTGTCGGCAATAGTTTTTTTGCCGTGTCGGCCTCAGTATCGGATTCTCCTCGAGGTTTTTTTTTTTTCTTCGAGCGCGTTCTTCGAGGATCGGCTTCAACGCCCCTCGCCCTTTGTTCCCCCTGCTTACCTCGCCGTGAACGCGTGCGGGGGCTGAGGGAGACAAGCGAGAAGTAGGCACGATCTTGGATTTTGGGTGGCATGCTCGAGCATTTTTTCGAATCTTGACAGGGGGAGTGGTAGTGCGCAAATACAAAGGGGTGACTTTTTAAATATTAATTGCAGGGGTAGGAATCACATTTTGTCAGCTCTTCTTTGCATTGCTGCTCCGAAGAGTCGCTGTCTATGTTGCTTCGCGGTCCATGCTCGAGTGAGTATTAACGGTAGGTGTACTCTACATTTCAGTGTTCCTGTGGCGAGACGATCGACTTGAATGCCCCTCGCCCTTCGGGTAATGGCATAACCCATGCTCCGGGTCGGATTGCTCGCATGGCCCACCTCATGCGGGGGGCTTGGTTCCGCGGTGGCAGAGGATAAAATAGAAGTCCCAGGTGTTGATCATGATGTATTATATTGTCGTGGCGTACATCCGAGTATATTACTACAATCAAGACATGTGTGAGTCAAGATCGGCCAGAAGGCGACCACAAAGCAGTGACCAAAACCGGACCAAAACAAGACCGAGATATAGTGGGCGTATTCCACCGGAATCAACCCTGAACCAACCACGCCATAGCAGGCATGTTTCCAGCGGGGTGGCTGACATTCTGACAACACACCATCATCCAATAGAATGCTATCATTTCCCAAAACCAAAATATCCTATAAAGCAAAGCAGCATAGCTGATCAATTCTCTGCTGCTTCATGGCGGGGTGGGCTACATGTATCTGGTCTTACGTTACCTATCACCTCAGTCACGGAGGGCTACTACATATGAGTTTCGACGATCCGTTGAAAAGTCTATCACATTTCATCTCGTACTACACCCAACCCTCTCTAGTACTACTGACCCCGGCCGTCCAGCCGACCTTTTCTCCGCCTCATTGGTCTCCTGGCCGAGGCTGGGTCCTCTTATCCACCTTATCCACCTGGGCGATTGCAAGTTGTCGCGCCCAATGGCTTGACTCAATTGGGAAGAACATCGTGCAGAAAGAGCTACATATGAATGTACTAATCTTGCTCAATCTTGCAGGGTGTCAGTCATACACTACGCGTCCACAGCATAGTAACTGATTCATAAAACCCCAGGTAAGACGCAGATCCGTTCCAAAAATGCAACCAAATAACACTTGCACTATTGAAACTACAGAGCTACTGATATAATACGTACCAGCACCGCCTCTTGTCGAGGGGTCACATCATGGAAACAAACTCATATCTCCAATGTTCACTAAGAAGTAAATGTTGTATCCCAAAATAATACCAGTAATATATAATACCATTCCCCTGCTTGGTGTCCATACCCTCAGTACTCAGTTCCCCGTGCTCTCTTTAACGATGCTATTATTTGTAAAACCACCAACTGCTGCCCACTACTGTACGTATACAGCGCCAGGCAAAATCCATAAAAAAATCCCAAAAAATGAAATATTCATTCATCAATGAGTCAGTACGTAGGCTCCAGAAGTACCTCATAGCAGATGAGTCGTGCCAACTTCTATCCCGACCCTAAAAATGGATCATACTGTAATACAGTAGCGGCCCCGATATAGCGGCATGTAGTGCCAGGCGGCAAAATTGCCGTTATTCAGGGCAACTCCGCTATACCCATATAGCGGTGATTTAGCCGCTAATGAGTCCTCAATAGCGGTATATTTGCCGCTATGGGGGAAAACAGCTTCGTACTTGTGTTTACAACGCCAGATTGATTCTCACGGAATCTTCGCCTCTGCGCGCTGTAAGTTAGTGGCATGTGTTCTACTGACAAGGTATGATGCTGTGTCATTGTTATTGCCTTCACTGCTCGTGTATTGCTCGTGTATTGCTCGTGAATCCATGCAGACGGTCTCTCCATCTCCTACCCACCACTCCCCGTACTGTACTTGTACTCGTACTGCTGTCGAGGCCTCCTACTCTTGTGCAGCCTACGAGTGTAACCTGATGTACAAAGGATAAAAAAAGAATCAGTCGAAAAGAAAGGCCACACAGCGTAGCGCGAATGTTTTTTCATCACGGACCATGTATTGATCACCTCTACACGTACCAGAACCGGCCGAACATTTCGTACGCTGAACCAATTGATGCATCAAATGATGACATCAAACATCATCCCTCTGTGACAGTACATCAACTCCTGCCTTAACGCTTTGGCGCAGGTTTCTGCCGAATAAAGTCCGCAGTGATTAAAAGAACGCTCTGATGTCCGACTGCCGTCCCGGTGTAGCGGACTTTGATGCGAGAAATGCCATCTTGACCCTACGTAGCAAGTATCCGGCCTCACGCATACCGTACGCCTCTGCGTAATTCTCTAGAGGACCAAAATAAGAAGACAGCTCCGCATGCGACGGCGGCGAAATTTCGTCATCGTCTCCGCTCTCATCGTCTTCGATGGTGCTCGGCTCTAGCTCTTCGTCAGAAGGGCAGATGTCTTCCTCGACGTACGAGTTATTAACCTTCTCAACGAGGACGTCGTTCGCGTCTTGAGCCAAAGCCTTCGCAATTTCTTCTTGCTCCTCCAACTCTGCCCATTCCTTCGTCGCCTTGACGGCGGCAGGGTGGGCAGGCCTGCCCGCGGTCATGTTAAGGTGCGCCAAGACATCCGACATCTCTGAGTCTACAACTCCTGCCGTCGCTTCTTTCACGCCCAAGCTAAGGGCATTAAGAGCTGCCATGAGCTCCGCCACCCCGTCGCAGCAGCTGCCTTGCTCTTCTTGGCCGCGGCTTGTTGCAGACCTCCTCCCCCAGAGGGACGTTTGAGCTGCTTCGAGGAGGCTTCGGGGGCCTTCTGTTTCTTGCTGATGCACCGTTAGCAGATGCGGTGCAGTTCGCTTTCACCTTCTTCTGGTTCGCCGCAAATACCATGAAGACGCCCACCGCAACCAGCGCGGCAGGGGTGCCCTTGTCCCTCGCCCAGCGGCGGGTTGTTGGGGAGTTTACATAGTTCTTGATCGGCGCATGCCGGCATGATGCTTGCGAGCAGGTGCTTGTGGCGCCCACCACCGTCGTGGTGCGTACTGCTGCTGTACTGCTGTACTGTACTGTACTGCTGTACTGCAGCTGTACTGCTGTATGGATCCTGTATCCTACTGCTGTAGGGGGTCCTGTGGACAGCAGATTGCCGCTATCGCGGTGGCGAAATACCTCAAATTGCCGCTAATGAGGGCCCGATCCTGAATAGCGGGCATTTGCCGCTATATCGGGTCAAGATGGTGTCAAGAGATTTTCGTGCCGCTATTTAGGGCATTTCGCTATTCAGGGTGCCGCTATATCGGGGTCGCTACTGTACCGTATTATTATATAATATATGCCTTGAAAAACGGAAAATCGACGTGGACTATTCAGCAACAAACGACACTTGACGTACCAACTGATATGTACATACACACATCACATCAGTCAACTCTGGAGGGAAATATGGAACAACACAGAAATCAACAGAAAACGAATACGCGCCTTTTGTGAGCCGAAGCTCTTGCTGGCGCGGAAGGGGTGGCCCCCTCCTCCCTTGCTGTGCCCTGCCCGCTTCCTCCCCTGATCTTCCCAAAATCTCCTGCTGTGCACATGCATGCTGCTGCTCTACGCCCATTCCCATTTTCTTCGCTGGCTGTCCTTCCACTGCCATCCCCCCTTTCCTAACCGTCGTCGCGCAGAACTGCTTGTAACTGCGGCTCAAAAATTAGTCCCGAAATCGTTCGCTCAATGCAAGCACGTACAAGGAGGTCTGGCTAGCAGGTGAAGGACCATGGCTCTTCTAACTCACGTCGTCCATCCCTGACTGCTCTCGCCTCTTCCTGTATCTGACTGTAGTAGGCTGCGTCTCGATGGTCTTGCTCTCTGTTGCTGCTGGTGTACGTACGGGTTCCATCACTGACGTATAGGGTGGAGGTCGTTGACGAAGAAAAATCGCTCCTGAAGCTGCTCGGGAGAAATGCGTCGCGAATCAGTCCAGGTCCAGCGCGTTGCCCTCCCCGAGCACGGTTCCAGATGAACATCGCACTAGTGTAATGGTATAACCCATGCTCTAGGTCGGCTTGCTCGCGTGGCCCATCTCATGCGGGGATCTTGGTTCCGCAAGCAAATTGGCTCCTGCCTAGCATAGCACCCCAAATATTTGCATCCTTGTCGAGTATAGCTAACGTTCTACAAGACTTCCACAGCTCAACATGACACTAAACGCTGTTCTCACATTCAATCATTGGGCGGTAATCCACGGGGGAGAGAGGTGAAGTTCGCTCTTACTGCTGTACGAATGCTTTGTCGGTACAGCGTACGCACATACTACTGCTGTAGTATGGTATGCGCGCGCGACCATTTTCAGAGAGTCCATGCAGCAACAGAGCATCAAACACAACATCAGAATGTAAATAAATGGAAAGCCCAGTGCTGTTACTGTAAATCAACATCTCGCCCGCGATGCCTGTAAACTAGCCCCTCCTTGGGCTTCCGGGCACGCAGCTACAGGCATGCGCGGAGGGTTAGACGTTGCGTTCGGCACATGCTACTCATAGTCCTCCCCATTCTCATCGATCATACCCCAAGTCTTCAATGCGTGTTGCATGTACAACGGAAAGGAAATGCAAACCAAATATAATTCGGAAAGCGTCTCAGTCAACCCAACGAAGAAAACAATATAGTTTAATGATGTGCAGTAAAACAAGCGGCACGACAAAAGAAGAAAAAGAAAACAACACATCAGGCGGGGGAGGGAAGGGTAAACACAAAACCTGATCAACCGGGTCCGAAGGGTGGATATCCATCACCACCCCAGCTCCAGCACCGCCCAGCTCCCGTCTCGATTCCTCTAACACCTCGCAGTGGATGAGGCTGGCGTGCGCTCTCCCGTGTCATTTTGCAGTCCTGTTGTTGCTGCTGCTGCTGCTCATGCGCTGAACCGTCCCCTATCCGTCCGCGCTGGATATCTCCATCTTGAGGATCGGGGGGCTGGTGGCCCAATTTCCACGCGGCGTTGCGCGAGACTTCCGGTTGCTGCTTCCCCGGCCGCGGCGATGGTGGTAGTGCTGGTGGCGGCAGTGATGGCGTGGGCTGCTGCTGCTGCTGCTGCGGCGGCGGCGACTGCGGCATCGATGGTTGCTTCGACTGCTGCTGCGGCAGCGATGCCTGTGCTTGTCCCTGTGCCGGTTTTTTCATCACCTCATCATCCTCCGGCTCAGTTTTTTTCACCACAACCACCAAAGCTTCCTTCCCAGCCGTCTCTTGCTGGTCACCTTCCATCTTGACTTGCTTTTGGGGCGACGGCGGCGACGGTGGTGGCGTCTCCGGGGACACTCGATCTAGCCACCAATCTGGCTCCGCGATCCACAGCGGCGGCAGCGGTAGCGTCCTCGTCGCTTGCGCCAGTGGCACCAATTGCCTCCTGCTTTTCTCTGCGCCCTTCCTCCATCAACACTAACGCATGATCATCATCACCCAGCTCCTCCGCCTCCACCTTTTCCCCCCCGATCTCCAGCAATGGTTGCGTTCCAATTACCTAGGTCGCTGGCGTTGGCAAACTCCGTTTTTCGGCACATGGGGTAGGTGACGGGATGTGGAGGCTTCTTCTGGCTCGCTCTCTTTCCGCGCCAGCTCTTCTTGCCATTTCTTGCTCGAATATTGCGTTATACCTTGACGCCAAGCCATTGTAAACCCTCAGGAATTCTTCGCAGGCTCGCCTTTCGTAGGCTCCGTATATGTCCAAATGCTGGGGGGTAAAGTCGCTCATTGGGACTCCAACTGGTGGATGTTGCTCCCTGGCGGCAATAATATTTTGTACGGCTTCCCATGCTTTGTCGGTGATGATAAGCGGCGCTTTCTTCACCAGAACTTCCACGGGTAGACTCTGCCGATAGTCCCCCATCGTTAACACCAGCTCTTCCCGTGCGAGCTCCCAGCCCGAGAGACGCTTTCTCCACCAGCAAAGCATGGGAAGCAGCGCAAGGGGATGATCTCAACACGGGTCAGCTTGGGTCACGCGGTATGCCGAAGGCAGCCAGAGCAGACCATCAGATGAGGCAGAAGAACATGTAGAAACGTATTTCGTTTTCATTACCATTCAGTCCTCGTACACGCGCACAATACACACTCCAACAATCACACTGGCCCGGTTGGGCACAATTCATCCAATATGAAGACTGGAATCACCAGACATCCCAAACATACCAAGAACTCCTCATCGGAGAACATGATGAATCATCAACCATTTCCGTACATCATATGCAGTTACATCTACATGACATGGTTGCAATTAACCGTTAGATCCACATGATCGTTCAGCCTCCCTGCTTGCAATATGGTCATGCTTCGTATGCTCAAGCCATCATGTGCGCATACCCCAATAAACAGATAATCATTCTACTCACACATAATATAACACGATGATTCAAAACTTATGATCGCCAAACGAAAACCCACACAAAAATTATCATCTAACTCTTTGCTCCTGCAATGGAATGCCATTCCCAACACATGAAGCTTGAGTTAATACACTCAATTGAGTGCACGTTATGCTAATATCAAATTACTCTAGCAAGTCACAAGTGCAAATTCCAAAAAGTAGCTGAGGGCCTCCCTGCGGTGATGACATCCTATTCGATCTCCTGCTTCTAGTCAAATATGTCTCCAACCTCAACCTGGAAGATTCAATATTGAAATCAAGACAAAGCTCAATTCCACCATGTATCAAATTTTACATTCCCCCCCAGACGTTTTATGGACATGCCGTACATTGGCGTTTCAATTACTCCGTCCTTCATCTCCATAATCAAACCAAGCTGCAATGAGATGCTACAACTGGAAAAAAGTGTACGAGCAATGTCATTCCACTCTACCCCCCTGCCCGTTGCCTTTTTTCCAGTGAGTTCATAGATGCATCATTCCATCAAGACTAATGCAAGCTCAAAATCAGAATCTTCGAATTCAAAAAATATATAAGGGCATCGCCTTCAACTATTATTTCATGATCCCAAAAAAAAACAGCCGAGACATAATTTCTCCACTCCGGAGTCAACATGCCATTCAGCAACATTTTTTCCAACCAGTTCCGCTCTGGCCTCTCAACACGCGTTGGTATTACAGGACACTTTGATTAGGACATGCGTTTCTTCAACTATGGAAGCCAGCATTGATCATACCTATCTACTCTACCTGTTCAACGCGAAGATATCCTTTCTCCGAGAGAATTTTTCGCATCAAGCATCCCATGATACCAGCTCGCGCACTAAAATCGAAAAGCTTTGTGTCGTGCGTATGGCGACCATACATCGAAGAGGCCAAATGGCAAAGGTAAATCTTGGATCCCCTGTGTTTTAACATTTCAAGAGCCAATCAGCACTTGGCTAGTGAATGGCACACAAAAATGCAAATTGGACTGGAAATTGGACTGGTATCGGCCTTAATTCCACATGATCGTTCATCGTGCTCCGTTGAATGCCACCGGGTGAACCATGACCGAACGCGTGCGGGTTTGTAATGCGTTCTCATACAATTTGTCGCTCCCAAAAGGACAGGTTGCTGGGGGGAAAAATTACATTATTGGTATCTGACTTTGTCCGAAAGACTCGAATTTTATAAGGTACATAGAGAGCTACACCCAGTTACAGCAACAGTAACATCACGAGGAAAATTACATTGAAAAAGAACAGTCAAGACAACAACAAAAAAAGGGAACGACCAACAGCACAAGCGGTGTGCACAACGACCAGCACAGAGCGGTGTGCACCCCGCACAGCATACTTTAGTAGCGGCGAGGATTCCCCCAGCCTGTATACAGCAGTATAATTCAGCGCGTTTGGTCGGATGCGGCTGACTCACAGCGCTGTGCTTGGCAAGGAATATGTAAAAAGATGGAACATTAAACGACGTAACGACGCCTGCTCGGAAAAACCGACAAAAAGATAGCAAGCTGCCAGCAGAGCATCCGTCGGGCCAAAAAAAGAAGAGTCGGACCAAAATAAGTAGAATGCAGTTTGGATCGTCCGAGGAGAGGCGCCGCGCGATGTATCGCCTGTCTCGGTAATCTTCGGAGTTGACCGAGGCCAAGTATTTGGTGCCGTCGCGCTCGCGCAGCTGCCAGTGCTACTGCTGCTGCTGCTGCTGCTTTTGTTAAGTGGGTTCCTCTCGTCGCGGCAAGCCAAAAAAACACGAAAACAGGTTTTGTATGTACTCGTAAGCTCGTATGACATCATGCAGTCATGTCATCTAGGGAAAATACTGGTGGCGATCAAGTGGCTCGATTACAATTTTGTACACCGTGGAGTCGGCAGCTCGCTACGGATGATGGCACAACACGCACGCGTGCTAGTAGTAGGCGCTACCAGCTACTACCACCATGGTACCATCCATATATGATTCTGCTGCTGTTGCTGTCTCCTGCTTGCTGTGTTGGGTGGTGCATGGTGCGTGAGAGGGCTTATTCCGTCGTCGATTGCTGCGTTGCCGAGGGCATCGCGGTGGCACAGTGCTGTTGTACATGCTCGGCCTTTTTTGGTCCCAGGACCACGAGGCACGAGAAAGCACGAGAGGAAGCAGCCACGAAGACCGAGCGGCGCGCATTCGGTGGCTATCTTCTGCACGTCGTGCAGTTTGGCAGAGGGGGATATCAATGTGCGCTGTTGTTGTTGTGTTGTGTATCAATGCATTGAGATACGATGCGCGCGGTTCTATGTATATTTTCGTGGCTTTAACAATGTTGATCAAGGCTTGATGAAAAATAGACAAATTGACCTGTTGGACCGCATGACCAAAAAAAGAGCCAAAAAGAAAAAATGATAATCGTTTTTCCGCAAAAGTGACGTTCCCCGGAATCTTTCAGCAAATAACCCCAAAAAAAAGTTTGGAAACTTTTTGGCCAAACTATCGGCTTTCCATTGTCATCGGTATAAGTAATTTTGCCTTTCAAACTTAATGCAAATTTACGTTAATTTGAAAAATATTTTAGTCAAAAACAAGGGCGCACAAAATTTCTTTTTTCGACACCTACGTACCAATTTTTTTTTCTCGCCCTTCCAGAGGGGGGAGGGGGGTACGAAGACCCCATCCCCCCCCCAATTACGCCACATAATTTCCTATGCAAAGAGCCCCCATTCTAAATCCTATATAACAAAGGGGCAGCCACCTTGCAGCGACAGGTATTAGACTATATAGCAGACACGCAGCCCCCTGGTCGCGCAGCAGCAGCTTGCGTACCAGCTACGCACAGCGCAGAGCAACGGAGAAAAAGGAAGAGAGCAAGAGAGAGCGGTCACAATAAGCACAGCCTCCTCGGCGAAGGGACCCCTGCTACAACCCTCATTCGACAAGACAGCTTGGCTACAAAGCGTCTGCGGAAAGCCAGCCGATAGCGAGGACTTCATCTGCTGCTGCGGGGCCAACTTCGGTGACGGTTCAGGATCGGACGAGGGCCAGGCCATTGAGCATGAGTGTTCGGCACAGCACAGAGAGTGAGTGGAGAGGCATGAGGGCTGTAGTGTGATATTGGAGGGTATCGTGTACCTCGCAGCAGCAGCAGCATCGGCAAGCACTGGAAAGGCAAACTCTGGTTTATCATATGTAACAGTGCTCACCTCGAGCAGTGTGTGTGTCGTTCTGCCTCCTCCCCAATAACTGACAACATCAGCAGCAGCAGAAGCCTAGCCTTGGCAGCAGCGGCAGCAGCAGCAGCAGCAGAGCAGCAATACCAGAAGCCGTAGCCGCATGATCAAAATCGCCAAAAAAAACGCGCACGAAATGCGAACCAACTAGGTTACTCCGCGTCCCTGTTGGTCCCTGCACGTCTTTCGCATGCGAGCAGAGCACTTTTGCCTATCGGAAAAATCGCCGCGAAGACCAGCAGCGGCAACTGGGTGTGCAAGAAGTGCAAGCGCGATTTCGGACGCAGTATAGAGCAACTGAGCCGGACCCACGTGGGAGACTCACGAACAGTCGCTCCAACACAAGTGAGGACTTGTGAGGACAGCAGTTGTTGCATTCGCTGGCATAAGCAGTTTCGATAAAATGTTGAAGAACGTCAGTTGTGAGTACGACCGATTCAATGGTTGAAGCTCAACTTTGCAAGCTGCGTGGTACATTAGATCTATGTTGTATTTATGATATGGTGTTTGTGAAATATATCTGGTTGTTGATACACTGCTTCACAATTTTGACGGGAGGTCGTTCGCGCGTGTTCAGCAGTTTGGGAACTGCCACGCTGGACGTATTTTAGTGGCGCCGTGTATGAGGCTGCAGGCCTTGTCGATGTGTGTATGTGAAAAGCAGGAGCAAATTCGTATTTTCGTTCGACGGCTGATCAATTGCTATTGCTCATGTCGCAAGTTGCATGTCGACCAACGTGTGTCGACAGGGGTGCTGGTGCCGCGGCGGCGGTGGGGAGCGGGCGCACATTGCTGGATTTTTTCAAACCGAAGAGCGCCACGGACGGCGCGAAGGAGTCGCCGGTGTCGATGGACAGTAGTAGCGGCGGGGGCGCAAGCGGTGACGCTGACGTGGTGGCGACGGGAGTTGTGAACAAGGGTGAGGTTGGTGCGGGCGCGGGCAGTGACGCCGACGTGGTTGTGACGGGAGTTGTGAGCAAGGGTGAGGGTGGTGCGGGCGCGGGCAGTTTCGCTGACGTGGTTGCGACGGGAGTGGTGAACGCCCTTCCGGTATTTCTCTTCCCCCTGACCTTTCGGGCAAGTTTGGACTGATGATATGATGTCTCCAAGCAGAACTAAACTATTTTGTTGTCTCATTTGTTTTTTTCGCGCTTTTTCGCGCACTACTGTATTGACGGTGGTCGCAGAAGTAAGTTGGCAGAAGCAAGCCGACGCGTTCGTAAGTCCTGAGACGATGTGGGGTCAAGTTGGAGGGGGTTTTGTGCCCAAGCGCGGCGCTTGCCCACCATTGATTATTTCTGATTACATTGACCACCTTGCATTGACGCAAGGATTTACATACCTAAACAACCTGAAGTACAGTTCGACATCCCTTGCTCTTGCAATGTTGGCTTGCTTGCCAAGCCTCTTTGTGAACGCAAGAGTGTGCAGTAAACCATCCATAGCGGCACAGCCAGAAACGAACCACCAAGCAAGCAAACAAAGCAAAAAAAAATGTTTGAAAAAATAAAAATATTTTTTTTTCTGGGCCTCGGGGCGGGGGGGGGGGGGGGTAGGTGTGCGGGATAACTTTGCTTGTGCGCCCTTGGTCAACCATTCAATCGGTCGTATTCACAGCTGACGTTTTTTATTTTTGTATAAAAAACGCGCAAACACTGTATTTGGGGGTCCTTAAAACTAAAAAATTAATCGCTAGAAATAAAGACCAACAATGACAATGGAAAGCCGATAGTTTGGCAAAAAAAATCCATTTTTTTGGGGGGGTTTATTTGCTGAAAGCTTCCGGGTAACGTCGCTATGGGGGGGAAACGGTTAAAATAATTTTTTCCTGGCTCTTTTTTTGGTCATGCGGTCCAACAGGTCATTTTTTCTATTTTTCATCAAGCCTTGATCAACATTGTCCAACAAACACGATTGACCTCCGATCTCGAGATAGAGACAACCTATGGCCACTGCTCTTCGCTCCGAGGTCACATGAGTGTAAGTGACAGCGCCGAAGAGTTCATCTCGACCCATGCCCTAGGGCGTGAAAGGTTGCTTGTGTTGTCCTGTGGTCTTCCGTCGCATCCTCTCAAAATTCTGTTTTTCGCCCGTTGGGAGACGATACAGCGTTTTGTCTCAGTTTTCTACGCACCAGCCGCCAAATGTGTTTTCAACAGAAGCCTGATCGGCGCCCGCCACAAATCACCGGCCGTAGAGTGAGCGCTGTACACCAAGGGGGGGTCGGAGCCCCGAACGAACTCGCCACATTCAGAGTTCACGACGTTGTCGTTGATTTTGTCGAACGAAGTGTGTGGAGAACACGAAATTACGGCGTGCCTAATCCAAGATCTGCTTGATAATTTCTCAAGCAGATGTTGGCCAAGATCGCCGCGAGAAATCGATTTTTTTCGGAATTCTGGAAAGTTCCAAAAACAAAATCTACAAAATTAGGCCCATAGGCGACCGTCCACAGGCAAAGTTTGGCTGGGACCTTCGGGAATTTCAAACTTTTGGCCTTACATTGTCACCGGTCACATATTATACGAGTGTGTACGTATGTACAAGTACACGTAGCCGGCGCAAGCGTTATTTTTCGATCATTTTGATGTACTGCTGTACCGCACGCCTGCCAAACTATTAATTTCGGATGAAACTCTTGGCATTTCTTTCAATTTATTTTTTTTAATGTGTCGGATGGAACAATTCCAACTCCTTCCCTGCCCTACCCATGCGGAGCCCTAGTAGATTTTTAAATTATTAATATTGGGCCATTTCTTACACAGTCGGATTCCGCCAGGATTCTTATCGTCATTCGAGTCGTTTTTATAGCTTTTGTACTCTTCCTAGAGGCGGTTGGTGTGAGGGTGTACTGCTGTATGGCAGTCGAAAATCGGTTGGCAGCTCTGTGCTCCGTGCGTTCTTCGCGAGCAACGCGTGCTTCGCGCGCGACGAACCTTCATCCAAGCGGGTTGGTGGCGTTGGGCTTAGCCGAAAAGCCGCCAAAGCTTCGCTCGTGGCGTTGCACTCAGCCGAGAGCCGCCAAAGCTACAGCAGGCGTAGCCGTTGTTGGCAAATGGCATCGATAACGCGCGCTATACTGTCGTGTGGTACACGCTACTTGCGAGCGGAGCTAGGAGTGCGCCACGCTGACTTGCGGCGAGAAGCAACAGCAGTGATAGTCAAGGCAGCCTCGGCGCTGTTTTATGATACTGCTGTGTGGTACCTGGTTCGTATGGGTGTGTGGGCGTGTGGGTGTGGGTGTTTTGTGGTGGGGTGAGCGACGCGATGGGTTCAAAAAATAGGTGTAAACTCTTTCGACTGGGTTTTTCGACTGGGTCCCCCAGACGGAAAACTCGGTCGAAAAAAGTTGAGTCGATAACGCCCTTTTTCGACTGTGTAAAAAAGGCCGATTTGGGCTTCAGTCGAAAAAGGCCGTTTTCGACTGACAAATCCGACTGTGTGAGAAATGGCCTTATTATTATCATTATTATTATTATTATTATTATTATTATTATTATTATTATTATTATTATTATTATTATTATTATTATTATTGTTGTTATTATTATTATTAGTATTATTATTATTATTATTATTATTGTTATTTTTATTATTATTGTGGGTCACAATGCTCTGAACCCAACCTGACTACTTGCGTCTGAACACAAATCCTAGAACCTTCGGGAACGTTCCGCACGTTCTCCTAGAAAGATCGTCTCTCGGAGCGATGTCGTTATCGCCAACGCTCCGAGGCACAAGGAAGGGTACAACATCCCGAGGAACCTCAAGACGTTTTCCCAGACGCTTCCTCAGTCGTTGCCCGTTGCTTTCGTCCGAGAGGAGTGCGAGGGCGCGCCCTCGCACACCTCACACTTCCTACTGTCCCCATCTCAACCTGAGATTCTGTCTCTTTGCCGAGCACGTCTATTCGTCCGGTGGTCGTCAACACCGCCCACATTCTGCGACCGTTGCCTGAGAGGGACGCTTGTACACATAGCGTTGGAGATTCGCATCTCCCTGCGGTGTTCTCGAGAACCAACCCTTATTGGCGTCGACGGCAGGACATCACACGCCCAGTCTCTTTCCACCGGAATGCTTTCAATGGCCGGGTTATTGGATATGAGACGCATGTTTGTTGCAGGGTGCATTTTTCGACGAGGTTTAGTTCCATTTCAACCTCCAGAAAGGCAACAAACTTCGGTTTGACTTCTGGCTACATACATGCCGTCACCTAGCATCGGCCTACTCATATGGCTGCTTTGCTTTAGTCAGGGCCAAGGTGGCCTAGAGCTAAAGGCATGACGTGTTGAAACAGCCACGGTGCATTCGCTACTCCAAAAGGCATGCGCTTAAAACAGTACTTGCCTCTCGGTGTCACGAAGGCGGTGCGGTCGACGTGCCCCTCGGCCACGGGTAGCTGCCAGAACGCGCTGAGAATGTCGGCGACTGAAATGTAGAGGGTGTCTCCGACGGCATCCAGGCAGGACTCGAGGCTGGGCATGGGCCGGCTCTTGCGAATGATGTGGCGATTGAGGGTATGGCGGTAATCAACACAAAAACGGTGGCTGCCGTTGCTCTTGGCGACGATAGTACAAGGGCTACCCCACGGACTTGGCCGGTCCTCAATTATTCCCCATTCCAACATCTCGTTGACACATTTGTCAATTACTTCAGAGGTGCGGGGGTTGGGAAGGTATGGAGGACGATCGACAGAACGGTATATTGCACATGAAACCAGAGCCTGTGTTCCCATTGCTCTGTAATTTTGATGGAGTGAGCGCTCTAACACCATCAAAACTGGGGGGTAATGTGGGTCACAATGCTCTGACAACCTGCCTACTTGCGTCTGAACACAAATCCTAGAACCTTCGGGAACGTTCCGCGCATTCTCCTAGAAAGATCGTCTCTCGGAGCGATGTCGTTATCGCCAACGCTCCGAGGCACAAGGAAGGGTACAACATCCCGAGGAACCTCAAGACGTCTTCCCAGACGCTTCCTCAGTCGTTGCCCGTTGCTTTTGTCCGAGAGGAGTGCGCGGGCGCGCCCTCGCACTCCTCTCACACTTCCTACTGTCCCCATCTCAACCTGAGACTCTGCCTCTTTACCGAGCACGTCTATTCGTCCGGTGGTCGTCAACACCGCCCACATTCTGCGACCGTTGCCTGAGAGGGACGCCTATACACATAGCGTTGGAGATTCGCATCTCCCTGCGGTGTTCTCGAGAACCAACCCTTATTATTATTATTATTAATTTACGTGCGGACAGGCCAACAAAAACAAGCAAGCGCTTCCGGCTCATTCTCGATCAATCGATCGAGCAGTTGTGGCGGAAATGCGCGGGTTTTTCATGTTTCGGGGATAGCCAACATATTCACCGCTCCCGATCTAAGCAACCGCTCGCTTTTTCAATTCACAGTAATACCTGTCAACTAGAGCCCGCAAAACGTATCCGACTGCTGTAACAACTCGCCTGTGACAAGCGCGAGCTGTACGTCTGTGCGTCTTCTTCCCCCTTCAAGAAGTCGGTCACTAGCGTCCCGCGGCTCCTGCGTGTCGCCATGGTTACTGCAACCGCTATGCCGAGTGATCCTGCGACTGCCCCCGCGCAAAGCAACCCCAGCGAGGTCGCCCACGCCCGCTCCTGCCGCCTCGAAGCCACGGCTGCGACCGAGGCGGCCGCCATCACAGCCGCGGACCGCAGAACGATCGATTTCATCCGCCCCGTTATGGAGGAAATGTAGTCATCCCACATGGAGGGGCTATTGGTGATGACGGCGATTTTTCCCGAGCGGGTCAAGCCCAGCCAGGTCCCCCCCGCCATCAAGTCGCGACCTGCTCAAGCAGTTTTAGAGAGCGAGGAGGGGTGGTGCAGCAGACGGCTGAGAGGCGCACCGGCGAAAACGGCCGGGGCATTTACAAACACAGAAAAAAAAACGAGAGTGGTCGAGAGCCGCACATTCAGTCGCAACTACCTATTGCGGTTACGTCTTCAGAGGAGGCGTCTTAGCCTCATTACCTATCGCCCCACCTGAAGTCAAAATCTGCCAGAATAATGAACACTATCCGACAGGTGATATCACTTATTTACCTTTTGGGCCATCCATGCGGTAGCTCCAACTCACATGTCGTCTTCAAGTTCAAATTAACCTCCCCCCCGCCCCCTCCTTCCCCGCCACCCCCACAATCGCCTTAACCTAGCACCACGCGTACAGTAAGCTCCTATACATTTATGCGACCTAAAAATGTTGGAAATCCCCCCCCCGCCCCCCCCCTAAATGTATACTCCGTATATAATAGTTAGCCTCGGTTGGCATCCACGCTGGAAAACATTATATGTATATTGGGGTTGGCGTTGGTTGGCAACGACGCAGTAAAACATGCCAATCACTGCGTGAGCTAGACAACCAGGGTGACGTTTTTGTTTTGTTTTGTTTTTGGCGGTCACCATGGTTATAGAGTTAGGTGATATTGTGCGGGGTGGAGAACCCTAACTCCGCACAAGGGGAATGATCGTGTCAAGTAGTGTGAATATGGTAAGGCACCCACGAGGCAGTTACATAGTAATACCCATTGCTGTCTCTGGCGTGGCCACGCCAGAAAACCAAGTTTAACTAACTGGGGCTGTCATCCATAAGCAAGAAAGTAGGCACAAGGTGCCGAAGTCCGTCTTATGAGCGGTTCTTGAAAGGATGCAGTTCACCCTTCATGCGACTCGCCGGACACCTCACGGCGCTTCGCGCTTGGTGCAAGCAATGTCTGTCTGGTTAATGAAAACCCGACGTGCTCCGTCCCGGCATAGTAGGGATGTGAGGGCCTATGGTCATTCGACTACTGCCATGCACAAACTGAGTACACCTCCCCCTCCCCCTCCTCCCGTTGGTTGGCAACGACGCAGTAAAACATGCCAGACACTGCCTGAGCTAGACAACCAGGGTACCGTTTTAGTTTTGTCCTGTTTTTGGCAGTCACCATGGTTATAGAGTTAGATCATATTGTGCGGGGTGGAGAACCCTAACTCCGCACAAAGGGCATGATCGCATCGCGTAGTGTAAATATGGTAAAGCACCCACGAGGCAGTTACATAGTAACACCCATTGCTGTCTCCGGAGTGGCCACGCCAGAAAGCAAAGTATAACTAATTGGCGCTGTCATCCATATGAAAGAAAGTAGGCACAAGGTGCCGAAGTCCGTCTTACGAGTGATTCTTGGAAGGATGCAGTTCACCCTTCATGCGACTCGCCGAACACCTCACGGCGCGTCGCGCTTGGTGCAAGCAATGTCTGTCTGGTTGGTGAAAACCCGACGTGATCCGTCCCGGCATAGTAGGGATGCGAAGGTCTATGGTCATACGACTAAGGCCATGCACAAACTGACTACCCCCCCCCCCCCCCTCCTCCCCCTAACACCCCCGCCCTCCCCTCGCCGGATTTACGACTTACAGGATATACATGATAAACTGATGCATTCATTCCACAGCCGTCAGATTCCCCCCCCCCTCAAGAACGGGTTTTATAGTTTCCGTGCACAGATTGATTGACATCACTCTGTTGACCCTGGTACAAACTACTTCTAAGGGAAGCCGCCGAACGATATCCTCAATGAGGACACACGCCCAGTAATACGCGCGATCGGAGTGTAACACACAGCTTGCAAAGGTGAGTTTCGACGAAATCTTGGATCTCACAGCTGGAGCGTATTTTATTTTTTATAATGTCATGTGTGGGGCACGTTTCTTTAGAGCAGGTTAGACTAAATCCCTTTCCAGTTCCTGGGTGTTGTTGTGGTCGCCCTTGGATCGTCGTGTGATCTTCATCGTACTACAAAAAATAATAAACAGGGTGGGCCAATTCCATGGAGGCGTATAGTGTACGATGTATACAAAGTATAAGGCAGTAGACGAACCGGGTACTGCCGTATAAGTCAAAGTGTATCAATGTTTAAACAACTTATACTTGTGTGGGTCCAAGGTTTAGGCCACGAGGGCCACCTGTAGTGCGCGGATGGTCTCGTACGGGACCTTCAGATGCTTCAAGTCGCTCATCACCTTTAGCGCATCACCGCGGGTCCCGCGCGTGTCGCAGGCGTGGATGGTCACCAGCAGAGCTGCCGCTTTGTCCGCCGCCAAGTGCAGGATCGCGTACAGGTGCCGATTGGCTATTTCGAACGTGGCCCAGCGTTGCAGCAGGATCCCCCGAGGGGTGTACAGCAGCCGGGTGTTAACAAGAGTGCAGCCGAGTAGTTTCGGTGTCCTCATTCGTTGCCGTTTGATCCGTTTCCTCGACCGGTCTGGCCTGACCTTCTAGTACAGCAGATATGTCAGAGTGTTGAATGCTGAGAATGACGCATTCCGCTTTGTGCCAACCTCCAAAGTCTTCAGATTTCTCGTCATTGTATGACTTGATCCCTCGTATCATACGGCGTTGATGAGGTCGTTGATGGTGTTACAGCTGACGCCCTCCATGTTACTGCCGTGCTGTACGTTGGCGATGTATGTAGTCGCTCACTGCAGGTCCATGCAGAAATAGTTGCAGCTCGCAGCAGAGCTCCAGATGATGACCTTGGCAGCTCTATGGTGAAGAACATAGTGAAAGCAGCAGCCCGGGTCCCAGGCGTGGTTTTCATTCAATGCACCTCGTGGCTCGCAGCTCCGCAGCACTTACACGATCCGGAGGCTCATAATTTATTAGCGACATGCCTGCATTTTGCGTGTAGTGCGGTTGCTGAGTCACGCCACACCTCCCTTTGGAGGCAAACACCGTCACTCGGGGTAGGCCGACCTTTTTTCTGCTTTTTAGAACTACAAGAAAAAAATAATGCAAATTGAAAGTAAAGTGTGTCCTCAAAAATGTGGGTGCAGTTCTCAAGGGGTTAAGCTCCAAAGAGACGATGAGAGCAATTGCGCCTCAGACCTTGTGCGTTGACTGTGGGTGTAGATGAAGAGAGGAGTGAGAGAGCAATCGCATAAGCCACGATCGACCACACTCGACAAAAGAAAACGAAGACAGAGACCCGCAAAACGCGGCGTGACCCGAAAATACCAACGAAAACTAAAACCCTCCGGCCAAATCGAGCGGTTTTTTGGGGGTTCCGCCACATGACACATTCGAACTGACTTCGCATTCTGACACTGTCACAAGAGCTCACGACACTTGCAGATGACTCTTTGTTACCGACAGCGAATCGACAGGGTACTGGCTGCTACTGTTGTAGCGCATGACAATATCTTGACACGTAAAGAATACGTTCCAGGGAGCATACATCGCATGTAATACGGTATTCACATTCCCAAACACCGCCAAAAGTGCCCGCGCGGATATTGAGATATTTACACTCTGCTACTTGTAGCGTCACTCTCATACAGCTAATGAGTGCATGCGCCAGCATGCACTCAGGGCGTTCCCATTGCCCAAATTGTTCCGTGGCAAGTAATAGATATAGGCGAACCCGAGCACGGGGGCAAGAGTTCCGACATACCGCAGATGGTCCAACCACATTGTCTGTTCCAACCTCTGTAATTTCCTGTTGGTTATATATACAGTATGCTGTTGCTCCGTAGGACGTGCTGCCTTGTACGAAGCTTAGCTCTAAAATTGACAAGGTTGACGTCTCCCGGACCTGATGGGCGTAGGCGTAATGGTCGGCATTCTGAAGGTCAAGAAACGGATAACACTACCCCAACAAACGGTGAAAACCAACCCGAGCAGATAGGAGTCGGTGTATCGCACGGTCCATTGCCAGATCACGGTACAGCGGCGCCTTGGCCAATGAACGCCGCCGGCACAATACGCTTCCTGTGCAGGTTACCCCTATACCGTCAACTACCACGAAACACACCCCTGGTACACATATTTCTGGCAAATTCCCTACCAGAAAACACAAGGAACACAGGCCGACACAACTCCTTCCACTCTTTCAAGTATTATACGAGAAAAAAAAAACTATATTCGTCAATGCCAATCGGGTCTATCGTCCCCTACCCCCGCCTACCGCTTCCGGGACCAAAGACGACGGCGGTATCCAGTCTGGTTGTTCGGGTCAAGGATTTTCTTGTCTGCTTGGGTTGTCCAGCAGTAGCAACTGCATCGAAGTGCTCTTCTTGATATTAATGTTTGATGTCAAGAACTCCGAGCTTGACTCAAGCACCCAAGGCGGTCCTGACCGACTGTAAGGCTGGCCGTGAACAGAACGGCCGATACTCGAAGTCATCAGAAACCAACACGACTAATTGCTTGTCATAGCGTTGCCGCGGGTCGGGGAGAGACGCGCCGAGTGCAATTTACTCGATATTTGGGCTCTAGCATCCTCGTCCACGTTAACTGGCGAGTTGTATAGACTGCTGCTGTGGTCTGGTCGCAGGAACTCGCGCCAAGTGCGGTTCACGCACATATTATCCCGGAGGTTCGAGTTCAAAACTAAGAATCTGACCCGAGATCGAACAAAGGTTGGAAAACAGGAACGCATCATCTGGCCGTACCACACATAATACCTGCCAGTATATCGGAGCCGGCATCCGTCCAAAAGTGAATTGGAGCTGTTGCTCGATCTGTGAACTCATCGCGATTGGAAGCGACGATCAGCTTGTATCGCCCGTTAATTCCTCTCACGGCTCCGCGACTCGTCGAGTTTTCGAACGTAGAGCTCCAAGGCAGACGAGGGGCCTCCGCTGGGTCTCCGCCGAGTGCGTGGTAAAGGAAAACAATGCACCTGCTCAGATAATGTGTCAGAAGGGTAAATAAGCTCAAGTACAACACGCATAACATATACCTGGTATACGTACGACAGAACATATATGCCAGGTACCAGGTACCAAACACCCCAGTTGTACCTGATTGTGGTGTTGAGGCATCTTGCAGCTCACGGGGCTATGAAAAGCAGCAGATGATACTGCTAAAGCACTGCTGCTAGAATGATACGTGTACACATGTAAGACAGCCCCTTCATGGCGATGACGCACAGTCTTGGTCTTTACATGAGGGCAGTTTGGCGCAATTTTCATGGGTCATCATATGGCAGCCTCACGGGATACCCATGGAAGAACCATGGGCCAGCACAAAGGACCCATGGGCAGGACCCATGGGCAACCCATGGGCGATCTATGGGCGACACATGGGTCACAATCCATGGGTCAGTACTGAAAACCCATGGAAGACATGGGCTCGCCGATGGGGTACGAACGCAACGTCATGGGTGACCCGTGGGCGACTCACGGGCGATCCACGGGTGACCCATGGGTGATCCACGTGCGCACAATGGGATAATAAACTTAAGTCATGGGCGACCCATAGGCGAGCCGCGAGTTAGTACCATTAATTCACGGGTGACTCATGGGCGACCCGTTGGTTGGTGCCTCTGGGTCATGGGTGGCCTATGAATGACCCACGGGCAACCCATGGGTGACCCACGGGCTACTATCATGAACTTCCGTCACCGGCAATCCACGGGCGACCCATCGGCAACCCATGGACTACTGCCATAAAGTTGTGAGTGGCCCATGGGCGACCCACGGGCTAGCATCACCAAGTCGTGGGTCACCCGTAATTTGATGGTAGGTAGTAGCCCACGGATCGCCCATGGGTCGCCCATGGGTCACCCATGAGTCACCCATGACGTTATGGAACTCGCAATGGGTCGCCCAAGGGTCACCGGTGGGCCACTCGGGGTACGGGTAGTAGCCTATGAGCCGCCCATCGGTCAGCCATAGTTTGCCCATGGGTCAGCCATAGATTGCCCATGGATCGCCCATGGGTCAGCCATGACTTCATGGCACTAGCTCATGGGTCGCCCGTGGGTCACCCACGACTTAGTCATGCTAGTCCATGGCATGAGCTCACAATATAATAACCCATGGGACTCTCTAAGGTCACTCGTGGCTTACGCATGAGTTTACGGCACTATTAATAGCAGATGGGTCATGCACGGGTCACCCATGGGTCACCCATGAGTTTATGGTACTAGCCCATGCGTCGCCCATGTATGAGCCCATGGGTCAACCATGGGTCATTCAAGGGTCAGCCATGGGTCAACCATGGGTCAACCAAAAGGCGAACCATGGGTGACCCATGAACCATGGGTGACCCATGAATCAGAGTGATGACTATGGGTCATCAAAACGGCAGTGTGTCCCATGGGCTACAAGAAAAAACACAAGGGACTGCTGTTCGTAGGTTTATACCTCTGTATCACCCGTGTTTCGGACCCCATTGACTGCTCCCGTGCGACATGACGGACGCCTTTCCCAGCGTGAGAGGGGCACCCTACCGTACTACTTATTGGACACAATGGTTGGGGTCACTGTTGTGTCACAGTGTAAAACACAAATAAAATCTTAATTCTAACCCTAACCCAATCGACCAATGTTTAGGGCTAATCCTCTTCGCCTAGCACACAGCAGTGTGCGTCACTCACAATAGTGTCGAGTAAGTGGTAAAGGTCTATTGAATGAAGGCAACGCGAACATTCCATACGAAGAAACTTCAAGTTTCGATACGTACTCGTGTACAAGGTAGACTAATGCTGCAGTATGAGTACGTATATAATTACTTATCGTTGTATTTTCCTGAGCGGGCTGGGTTGGTTAATCCTTGGTCTCTCAGGCCATTTCTTATGCAGTCGGATTTGTCAGCCAAAAACGGCCTTCTTCGACTGAAGCCCAAATCGGGCTTTCTTACGCAGTCGAAAAAGGGCTTTCTCGACTCAACTTTTTTCGACTGAGAATTCCGACTGGCGGATCCAGTCGAAAAACTCGACTTTTTCAACCGGATCCTCCAGTCGAAAAACTCAGTCGAAAAAGTTTTACACGTGTTTTTTTAACCGATCGCATCGCTCATCCCACTTCCAAACACACACCCACACGGCCACGCGGCCACACACCCATACCAGGTACCACACTGCAGTATCATACAAGGCGCTGACGCTGGCTTGGCTATCACTGATGTTACTTCTCGCAGTAAGTCAGCGTGGCGCATTCCTAGTTCCGCTCGCCAGCAGCGTGTATCACACGACGGCAGCAGCGCGCGGTCTCGATCCCGTGCTGCCAACAACGGCTGCGCCTGCTGTAGCTTTGGCGGCTCTCGGCTGAGTGCAACTCCACGAACGTAGCTTTGGCGGCTTTCGGCTAAGCCCAAAGCCACCAACTCGCTGGGACGAGGGTTCGTCGAGCCGTTGCTCGCGGAGACAGCGCGAAGCACAAAGCTGCCAACCGATTTCGCCTGCTGTACATCAGTACGCCCTCACACCAACCGCCCCTAGGAAGAGCACAAAAACTATAAAATCGACTCGACTGACGATAAGAAGAAGGACCAGAAGAAGCCAGTCGAAAAAAAGTCCAGTCGAAAAGGGCCATTTTCGACTGGCGGAATCCGACTGCATAAGAAATGGCCTCAGATCTCCCACATAAACACCGCCTCCTTCCATTACTTGCGGAACGGTCCAGCTTCTCTTTGATTTCTGCCACGCCTTTCTTTTCGTTTTTTTCTCGTTCTTCAAGTTGTTTCTTGATTTTTCAACTGTTTGTTTTCTTCAAGTTGTTTCTTCAAAGTTGGTTTCTGTCAACTCGTTTGGACTTCTTTTCATTTTTTCTTTACTCCCAATACTTTTCTTTTTTTTGGTTGTTTGTGCAAGTTGTTTTCTCGCGTTTTTTCTTGACTTTTCGACTGTTTTTTTCAACTGTCAAAATTGGTTTCTGCCAACTCGATTTTCGAGGTTTCTTTCTTTTTTTCTTCGCTGTTTATGTGTGAAGATCATTCTACGTATCTTTCCCAACACCTGTCCTCCACAGTACCCCCCTCTTCATGCGCCGCAAGTCCATCTTTGCTAAGGATGAATTGTCGGTATCATTCAGTTAGGGAATGATACTTATATATGGTGAAATGATATTTGGAAAAGTATTATGATGTATCGTTCACTCAACATCCTTGTGTTAGTCATTCGTCTCCTCACTTTTGTGTTTAAAAACACAAGTCAGTATTAGAATTCCATACACTAGTTTGTTGTCGTATCAACAGGTTCATATCAATTCGGAGTATTTATGGGTGCCCCCATACAACTCAACGTAAAACTGAGTATGGCCGCACAAAGTAAACGTCCCCATGAAATGACTGAGCACTCGCCAGTACCTGGAGTACTTCGACCTGAAATGACTGAGTACTCGCCAATACTACTTCGACCTAAAATGACTGAGTACTCGCGAGTACCTGTGAAATGACTGAATACTCTCCAGTACCTGGAGTACTTCGACCTGAAATGACTGAGTACTCGCCAGTATCTGGAGTATTTCGACCTCAAATTACTCGAGTACTCGCGAGCACTTGGAGTACTTCGACCTGAAATGGCTGAGTAATCGTCAGTAACTGGAGTACTTCGAGATGAGATGACTGAGTACTCGCGAGTCCCTGGTGTACTTCGACCTGAAATGACTGGAAATGACTGGTGCTGGGTGGTACTGGTACTCTGACGACCTTTGGACTTCACTCTTCAAAATCTCACGGCCTGCTTGCGACGCCATTGTGAGGAAAGTAGACCAAAAAATGTAGATCAACAGAAGCTACTTCGAGTAGGCCCTTCTACACTCAAGTTCCACCACATAGTGTTTTCCTCGCTCTGCTGCTGCTGTATTGCTGCATCACACATGCCCCCCCAGGCTCGGCACTTGTGGCAGTCACGGTAAAACATCGCTGTGAGCTTTCTCCTTCATGACAGCCTATTAGGACCTCCGGGTTTTCGATCCCAACTTGTGAGATGATCACCCAAGACAGGAGAGTCGACACCAGAGAAATACAGTATGTATTACCTGTCCCCCCCCTCCGATCCAGGGTAACAGACCCACCGCCTGTGGCCCAAACCGATGGATCCACGGAGAGAGAGAGACTGCTGTGCGCGATGACCCCACCAGCAACAGCAGTTCCGTTTGACACCCCACCATAATTCCATACACCTGAAAACCCCGGGGATGTATTGAAAATATTCCCTGTATACCAAATCCGTTATACTACTTACATGATCTACATCCACCTACACTTGAGATACATGAGGATGTCCCAGGACGTCCCTTGATGACCACAGCCCCCCACCAGAGCAAACCCATAGGCCCGAACGGACTTGCGGGAAAACGACAAAAACGAAGACAGGGACAGCCGAAGACCGTCCGCATAATGTACTCAACGTGAAGAAGACACAAAAGAACACTACGTGACTCAACCACGGATAGCGATGGACCATCCACAGCATATACCAGGTACTCAAACGCAAAGAAAAAATAAGAAGAAAATAGAACCGCGTGTCAAATACCCAATTGTGGAAGGTATACATCCATGATAACATGTTTTTTTATGCACAACGGGTGTGATCAACTGTTCAGAAGAAAACCTATTGTTTCGTTTAAACAAATTTGCAAGTTTCCTCAACTTCACACAATATAATTTACTACTATTACCAATATACTGACACCGATAATTCTCTCCTCATTCATGTTTGTACTCGATGAAGTTAATCTATCGTATTAGATAGTGCATATGCAAATACTACAGTACATATTTTCACTCACGCACGCATACAGATACTGAAACATACTTGGTACAGGTGTTCTCACTCACATAAAAATATATTTTCGCTCGCGCATACATATAAACTCACCAACACATACCTGTTGTACACGCTCGCACTCACACACACATATCACACACTCCGCGTCCACATATATTATACACATCTTCTTATACATGCACACATGCATATTTAGCTGATCACAATTACACACACATACAGGCATACATCAATCAACCAAGGACGAATATGTGGATGTTAACGGAACCCCTGAGATTCGAAGTGCCCCACGGGAGGACTTAATGGTCCAACATTACAACGGTGTGCAGAAGCAGGATAGACGTATATGTTCATCATCCAGAAGGAAACGTGCTGCCAACACTCTGCATTCCTTGGCTGACTTGTGACGCTTAAGAGCTCGACCTGTATATCCACCACAGTTTTGAGCGACTCCAGCACCTCTCGGTGGATAGAAGTGAGAGCCATTACGTTGCAGAACATTTTTTTGCAGCCTCGACCCCAAAAAAGAGTCGCTAAGGTTAATTGTAGACATTCCTGCACAATACGATGGTGGTGTATGCTCCCCCACAATAAGAGTACTCAATGTTGTCCGTAGACACAGCCGCCTGCACAGTAAGAAGATGGTTTATGCTACTACTACTGCTAAATACAAGAACAAAATAGTTTAACACAAAACTTGAAATGAGCAAATTCATAACGTCCACGAGAAAAAAACATATTAGCAAACAAACAACAGAAAAACACAAGTAATTCAAGGAGCGTAACCATCCGTACGACTAAAATGATCCACCAGACCCTGTTTCAATTTTGATCTTGTGACGTGTAAAAAGTGCCTTCCTCGTCCTTAAACGCAGTTTGAGAGCTGTCAGCTGCTTGATGACAAACGGTGGAGAGCTCGTGTGAAGTGTAGATATAGGTTCCCACGATCGCTCTGCTTCCGGACATCCTTTCCAGTGGACATGTCCTTCATTGTTTCCGCTCGTAGACCTCCTTAATTCTAGTATCTCTTCCATTTCGAAGTCTCCCTGATTAAGCAAATATTGGAAGATTTATTTCATGTCTGCCGTTAATCCCAGTGAAGAATCTTGGTAGAACTTCATACGCGCTACATGTGCTGTCATCATTTTTCCATTCACAATGTTCTGCACCTGATGCACGTATGGAGTGGAAGCGTTCGTAATCCTCCAAGGACCGGAACAGGTAGACATGAGCTTTGCGCCTTACCTGCTTGCCTGACTTTCGCCGCCAACACAAAATCGCCCACAGAAAAAAAACGGCAGAGCTCCTTTGCTGGCTCTGCGTCTGCTCACTTCACGCATCTGTTGAGTGGCTTCAATAGCGTGTTTATGCATAGCATCGGTGGCTGATGCCAGAAAGCAATCATCACTTTGATGTCTTCCTCAGGGATCTGGACTACATATACAACCTCAACATGATCACGGATTAAGTATGCCAGCATTGAAGTGGGCTCTGTTCCTAAAAACGATTTGTATGGGGAACAACCCAACCGCTGTCGATGTGATGAGTTTAATGTCCATTGCACCATGGGTACGAATCTCTCCCAATCGCCAATGGCACATTTATATTCCACAAGCAATGCTTTTAAAATCGTTGTATTGTACTTCTTTCATCATCGACTCTACGGTGCCATTGGTCCATGGAGAATTCGCCACGGCAAATTTGTGATTCACTCCTGAACCATGAGCTAGCTTACGAAGCTGGTTCTTAAAGTGAGAGGCTGTATCACTAACCAAAACAGACGGAGCACCAAGCGTTGTGCACCAGCGTTGAAGAGATTCTGCGGCATGGGTCGCGTTTGCCACAATAGTGGAGCAACATGGCGAACCCAGTAATATCCTCTTTCACCACAAGGATATACTTGATGTTCTCACATTCTCCCGTTATCATACCTGCATCCAAGGGATCGTAATTTTCACCATCCCAATGTATAGGTAGTCAAAATGTAAACATCCGCCGACTTGTGTCCCATGTGTTGTTTCACCAAAAGGTCGTAGGATTTTGCCCCCCCCTTCTGAATCAACGCAGTTGGGGCAGTCTTCAATAAACGATGCTACGTCAGATTCCATGGATGTCCAGTAGCAAACTGGTCCCAACCTCGCTAATGTAGCTTCACGTCCACGATGTCCAGCTTCTCCGCAATGGGCAGACACCATCAGGCGAAGTTTCAGTTAGTTTGCATCGTGTGGAATCCACAAGTTTTCTCCATTTTCCATCACATACCTATTCGCTTTTTGTATAACTGACCTTACATTGTCCAACACGGACTTTGATGGCAGTTCTCCGGTATTATTTTCGTTGCCTAGAAGGCTCGCATGCCGTTGTTGGGTGTCGCAAATGACGTCAACCGAAGGGAGATCATTATTGTTGATATCAGCGTGCGAACCCTCTAGGATAGGAACTTATGGAAGAAGAGAGCTAAAACAGTTGACACTCTCCGAGCAGTAGGAATAGTAACCCACCTTGACAACAGATCACCCCACACGTTTGATGAACCAACTAGGTGCTGAATCGTGTAGGGGTACAGTCCAAGGAATGTCGCCCAGTTCAACAGTCGCTGGCTTGTGACTTTGCTCAACTTAGTAATCATAGTCAGTGGATTGAAGATGTAAACGAGATTTCTATGATCCGTGCAGAAGACAGCACCACCCCATAGCAGTCATTCAGCTCTCTTGAATTATTTCACAATAGCTGATGCTTCCTTATCCAGTGTAGGCCAGCGGAGTTGTGAACCTCGAAAAGATCCACTGAGAAATGCCAACGGCTCATGGCACATTTTTGCCGGATCCCCATGATGAACGAACAAATCGTCGTCAGGCACTTGCGTAATCATTCCACCCCAATGTGGATCGGATGCATAGGTGGAGACCATGATAGAACACTGTTTTCGTGGTTGCGCCAATGTCACACATTCCTGCAATAAAATTTTGCTTTGTTTCCACGCATGCTCACACTTATCCTCCCGCCTTGCCTTTGAAATTGCCTTCGATGAAGCAGCTCGCTTGGTACCGCGAGTTACTCCTCGGAGTGATTTTTCCAGCAGTTCTAGCAGAGGAGATACTACTTCGGCTAACATTGGCACGATGAAGCCAACTCGTTGCTGCTAGGAAGTGCTAAAGTTGCAAGGCCTGTCTCAGAATGTCGAAGATTTAGCAAACCTTCAATACGTGTAGGATCATGGCGGACACCTTCTGCAGAGTATAGCTTCCCGCACCATTTTACTTCTGTGGTGAAGAACACTATTTTTTCCGCTGAAGCATGCATTCGACAGCGTTTAAGCCTTGCAAGGATGAGCACCAAATGGTTTGCCAGCTCTGATTTGGTTTTCCCCCATAGTACGGTGTCATCAACATATACGGCACATATAGCACCCCCGAAGTCACCCAGCATCCAGTGCATGACTCCTTGGAGGTGAGAAGTAGCGTTCCTATAACCTTGTGGCATACGTGTCGAATTCCATAATCCATCAGGAGTAACGAAAGTGAACATTTCTTGGCTGGACACCTCAAGCGGTATTTGCCAGAAACCTTCAAATATATCCAAGGACGTGAAGAAACGCTGGTCAGTCAGAAGAAGTCCCAGAGACTGTAGTTTGGGCACCGGAAAAGGTACAGGAACAGTACTGGCGTTGATTGCACTGTAGTCAATGACCAGACGATACTTGATCATCTTCTGCAGGGATTGCTGGGAACCTTCTGTATCAGTCTTGGGAGTAGTACTCTTTAGAGTATTTCGGCGCTGTAATTGATGAGGAGGATTTTACCACAGTCATAACTGGGCTGGCAAATAACGCTCCTGAGGCAGTGGTTACCATGCCTGCTTGAGCCAATGTGTACACAAAATTCCTTAGAATTTTTGCCTTTTCTGGAGCAGCACTCCGTGGACGTGCATGTGGAGGTGGCGGTCCTGGGTTGAGGCGTACACACATTGCTGGGACATCGGCAGGCGGATCATATTCTCGAATACCGGCGCGAAAGCAATCCACATTGTCGACAGTCACCACCTTCTTGATGATTTCTAGTACTTCGCCATCTAATCCAGCTTTGCTGGCTTTGTCTATCCCAGCTCGAAGGTGATCAGCACGATCGCTAAGCTCAACGTCAGTCGATATCAAAGCTCCGGTGAATTGTCCGTCAACAAAAAAGCAGGCTCATTACCCTCGGCCTCATCATCATGGGCGGCCTGAAGCGTAGTAACACTTTCAGTTGAGTTTGTTCCAACCTCTTTGAATTTAGCCTACGACTGGAGGTATGTCAGAGCTTGTACTCGATGACAAGATTGCCTCGACGTCGATGCCTAAACGCTCCATCATCGTAGAATGGCCTAACGGAAGATCACTCGTACCATTTACCGCCACGAACTCAATTCCACCCAGACGTAGAGGTCCAGCAGCTCCACTTGTGATCATAACATCTATAGCCTTAGTAATACCAAGTACTGGGGCTACAGTTCAGTTGGCCATGCCCACTGATAAATTTGCTGGGCGCACAATACTAGTGCCAGGGAATTTGAGCTGAAGTTTGTCTAGAACTGCACAGCCAATGACATTATACTGGCTACCTATATCCAACATAAAAGGCACAGCAACAGCTGGACCTGATGCTGTTGTGCTCAGTCGTAATTTTACTGTTCCACGCACACCTGACTTGCATGAAGCAGCGTCCCCTGATGCCGCACACACACGCACGGTGCTCTCACATGATACAGGGGATGATCGTGACGAGCTCTTCACCTCGGACTCGCCTTCTTCTGATACCGTTGGAAATACAATAGCAAGGACCACAGTGGGCCGGTCAAGTTGGCGCACTGAATGAGTTTATCCACGTGTGGGAGCTGTGCCTCGAGGATGATACGTAGGAGCCGCTACTCGAGGTTGATACGGAATTGGACAATTTTCGTCAGAAGAAGCTGGCACTGCAGTCCCTCGAGGTTGATATGGGTTACTACGAGATCCAGAATTTTGTGGAGTCGTCTCTGCTGCGTTCTCTCGAGGTTGATCTTGTAGATGCTGTCGAAACCCTGCAGTATATGTACGATCACTAGAAAATGCAGCGGGAGCAGCATTTCTCTGGGGTGAAGAAACGTGTAAAAGTCGTAACGACCAAACGAAATTTCCAAAAACTTGCTATTTTGGCAAGAAACAAATGGCAACACTTTCGAAAAAGACGACAAAACTTTCTATCGCGAAACACTGCGCATTTGGCAAGTTTTTGGATATTGGGCAAGTTTTGTCATCATAACGCCCTCAGATTTCATTCAAACCCCTCACAGCAGCAGCAGCAGGGAGCCAACGGCACGCCGGCGCTTTCTATGGAGTAAATGCTGGCGCAGAAAGGACTCCAGGCACAGCCCATGTACCTCAGAGGTTGGCTGTCCTTCCAGCTTGGTCAAATTCGCCTGGGAAAAGCTGGGGCGGCTGCTGTTTTTGATGATGCTTCAGCACCCGCTCAAAACGACCCCATGTGGCATCCACGCGGGCCTCACGGCCAGTGTCACCAGCGTTATCATAGCTGCTGCCAATGACATCGTGTATCCTCCGCACCTCCCGCTACTACAGAAGTTAGAGCAAAATCTAGCGTCGGGCATCATGGGGTGGTCTGGTTTGTACAACCTTGCGTTGGCGTTATTGGCCTAAAATGGCAAATGAAATGGCAAATCTCACTTTCCAAAAACTTGCCAACTAAGCGGAACGGAAATATCCGAAAAAAAAATGGCAATTTTTTTGCTATTTTGGCAAGTCCAAATTTGCAAAAACTTGCCAAATTGGCAAGAAAATTGCCAAAAAAGTGTCGTTAGAAATGACCCTAAACAGTTGAGCTGGAGCTGTCTTCCATGATCCGTTCACATCGCCATCGATCATGAAAAATTCAGCTGATTCAGTATTGGCCACAAATTTGCACATCGCATCAGAGACCCAACGAATCGTGGCATGTCTCCAGCATTAGCGGCAACAGTGACGGAACTTGCAGTAGCTCGTAGCGTTTCTTCTATGGAGATACCATCAAGTGCGTACTTAGGAAATGCACAAGCATGTAGGCAATCCAGCAAGTCCTCGTCGGAAATACAAGCAATCAGACCTGTGTATCCGGATTTCATACAAATTCGCTGGCGCAGAAAGGATGGGATAATGTCTCGAATGTGATAATTTCGCAAATTTTCCGTCTCCTCCAGGGAATTAAGGGATGTTCGGATGCCCTTTACCTGGGCAGTCTCGAGCTTCAGCAGCTTCTTCTGCGGGAATAGACCCTGCCTCATAGCAGAAGCCATCCGGTCGCAATCGAAATCGATCTTGCTGTGGTGACTTTTAGCAATTTCAACATCCATCTCACGCCCCTCATTAAAATCTCTAATAGAGTGGTGTTCGACTTTTTCACTTGGCAGAATGGGGGGGTAGTACCACCTGTCTCATCAGCCGGTGGGTCAAGGCAAGATGGATCAGGGCTTTGACTAGCGAGAGAACCTTGTCTGCTAACAGCTCTAGTCTGCACTCGGCGGGCTTCAGGTCGGGAAGCGTTTCCTGGCCTGGGGTTTGTTATGCTCTTAGCCGTCTCACTAGTTTTTGCAACAGAACTACTATCATCATTGTCATGACCAATACGTGCCCTACGTGCACCAGAGGCTATGCCTTTTCCGCCCATGCTTAGGACTCAAAACTAAAGGTATTAGTGCCCTCGCTGCCCACCTCTACCGCTGTGTTCGCCCGAAATATGTTACCTGGTAGCAACTCTTTCACCTGCCGTACCCTTCTTCGGCTACAGCGGTGGATCCGCTCGTGGCCATATAAAAGTTGATGCTCCTCAACCCAAGATACCTGAACCCGAACCAAAGATGCTCAGGATATCAGAATCCGAACCGAAGACGGAAGATACACCCGACGATATAACACGAGGCCCGTCGATATACCCTCGGCGATGCCCACACGATCGAAGAAGATGCCTCGACAATTTCCGAGTGTCAACACACCTGATCCCTCGCGAAATCTGCAGATTTATTAGGACCTTCGGGTTTTCGATCCCAACTTGTGAGATGACCACCCAAGACAGGAGAGTTGACACCAGAGAAACATGTATTACCTGTCCCCCCCCTCTGATCCAGGGTAACAGACCCACCGCCTGTGACCCAGACCGATGGATCCACGGAGAGAGAGAGACTGCTGTGCGCGATGACCCCATCAGCAACAGCAGTTCCGTTTTACACCCCACCATAATTCCATGAACCTCAAACCCCGGGAATGTATTGAAAATATTCCCTGTATACCAAATCCGTTATACCACCCACATGATCCATATCCAACTACACTTGAGATACATGAGGATGTCTCAGGATGTCCCTTGATGACCACGAGCCACAGACGGGTCCTTCTGTGTGTACGTTTGTGCGCTTCTTTATGTAACAGGTATGTGTGGGTGGCCGGTGTGCTGTCAAAGAAATGGTTTACAGGAGCAGCACAGTAGCAGTACAACTGCAGGAACCGTGCTTCAAGCTCTTGCCTGTTTGCCAGCAGCCACGGTGTATGTATGTGCGTGTGGTTGGCGCACAGCAGCAGGAGATCGTGCCACGACAACAGCAGCAGTTTCACTTTGAATGCAACAATCAAACACATATGGTCCCGGACCTCATACCAGGTACAGCGTAGCAAAAGCAGTACTGGTATGAGCTGGTCCAGCCTTAAAACTCATTTTCACTGAATAGGCGTTTTCGATATCGTTCGGGAGTATTTCCACGCCAGATTTTGCAGCTGTGCATCTGGGTCTGTAGCGCGTTTGTTGGCATTGGAAATTTTTGAATCCGATTTTTTTTCGTCGAGAAATTACAAATCAGCTAAATACCCTCGCTCCATAAGATATATCGATACTAAAGTCTATACAAAAGCCCGAAAACGTTGTACTGCATATATTTGCCGCTGAAACTCGGTGTGAGCGTTCCTTGAGGCATGGGGAAACGATCGATACCCGTCTCATTGCTCAATTATTTCTCTGCCAAGAGACATTTCGCGCAGAAGATCTCAATACAAATTTAAGATACTACGATGAGAGACACAAAATCTGCTTTTCGCAGCTAATTTTTACGAATTTTGAAATGACATTTGGAAATTTGGACACGTGATTCGAAGGGACTTTGCCTAGGCTTTCAAGCGGGCACCCAAAAAAAAAGCTTTGCAACGCTTGTTTCGCCGGATTCCTAGGTTGGAATTTTATTGAAACAGCCATACTTTTTCCTCCTCGATTTTTGTTTCTGGTGTGCCCGCTTGGACCGTTCGGTTATACGCGTACCTCGCCCCATGCAAAAACTCAGTACGAAATTCCCAAAACTGGGCTGCGAAAACTCATTTAACCAAGGTTACGTTCTGTAGGGTTTGTGGATTCCGGGTAAGGGTATGGGAGTCTTACAGAACTTCCAGACGTTTCGGGTACGGGTCCGAAAGTGTTACAGAACTCCAGAAGTTCCGGGTATTGTGGCACGGGCGTACATAACTCACAGAAGTTCCGGGCGGGTACAAAAGGTGCTGTACCCGTACCCCGGGTATTGTGGCACAGGGTGTACAGAACTCACAGAAGTTCCGGGTACGGGTATGAATCTCCTACCGAACTAACAGAAGTTCGGGTACGGGTATGAAAGTCTTACAGAAGTTCCGGGTACGGGTATGAATGTCCTACAGAACTTACTGAAGTTCCGAGTACGGGTAATACCGGGGTAACTGCACACCCGGTCGGGGGGGGAGTTTGATTTGAAGTGGAGGATTTAATCCAACTTGAATGGCATATTCTCACTGGGCCAATGTCCCCTAGGCAATCTGTCGTAGCTTTTAAGGGAATTATGAATTATCGACAAAACCACCACCGAGAGAGGAGATAAATCGTGAACCTCAATGAGTCGCGACTGGGGCAACAGCCGCGATCACGGCTATGCTGCGCTGTACCAAACCATACCATATCGTACCCCAGCTGTGGCGCTTCAAAATAAATAATGGCGGTCGCAAGCCCATATTTTTCCACCAGCTCGAAAAAAGCCAAGTGTCGCGACAAAAAAGCGAAACTACCGAAAACACAGAGGAGGATAATTCAAGACGTCGATGGTAGCTGCATCGCCGTCACGGTAAATCTATGCATTATTCCGATCGGAAAAAAACATTGAAAACACGCAACACGTGGTTTCCCGATAGGAGCCAAATTCCAAATTCGTATGTTTCCAACAAATCGAATCGAATTCAATTCGATTCATAAAAAATGAATATTTTCGATTCAAAAGTGTCTTTCGTTAATTATAATACGCGCCCACGGGTTAGAAACGAAAGAAACATGAACAGGACCTACAGCAGTAGTAGGTGCTACTATTAATATTATAATATACCATACATACTGCTACATACACCTGAACTTTCGGTGTTCGGTTGGTGTCACTGACAGATATGACATCATAATAAAATGCGTAATACACTCTTTGGGATATTTAACCTGAATTTAATGCATGTGGGCTCCCCGGGTATTGTACCAAAGGTATACCCGTACCCCGGGTATTGTGCCACAGTCTTACAGAAGTCACAGAACGGGTTAGGGAATGGGGATCTTACAGAACTTACAGAAATTCCGGGTACGGTACGGAAGTGTTACAAAACTCACAGAAGTTCCGGGTATGGTGGCGCGAGCGTACAGAACTCACGCAAGTTATAAAAATTTTATACCCGTGCCCCGGGTATTTGTGGCACTGGCGTACAGAACTTCCAGGAGTTCCGGGTACGGGTATGAATGTCGTGCAGAACTTCCACAAGTTCCGGGAACGGGTATGTATGTCCTACAGAACTTACGGAAGTTCTTTGTAGGGTAATACCCCGGGTAAATCCCCCGGATATGGTTTTGTGCATGGTTTGCTACCGAACACAATCTTGTATTTAAGTGCTGTATCGCGTCCGACTCTTAAGAGCCCGAATTAACGAGCAACTTGCCAAATCGAAATTCGATTTTTTTTTTTAGAATTAAATTTAATTTGAGCCTAATTGGTCAAAAAACGAATCACCAAGCAGGCATTCTCAGAATTATTACGAAAAATCAAATTCAACAAAGAAGTAAAAAAAGACTTTCTTGGTCGAATTTAGTCGAAAATCGAAAATTCAATTTGGGGAGTTTGTCCATCTAGGCATGGCTTGTTCTATGAAACCGAAGCCGGCCACGCCAATTGGTGCCATGTCGTCGGCTGATTGAGGGGCGAGAAGCCACCATTGCGAGAGGTAAGACCACCGGAGCAGCCGCAGCGCGGCCTCCGAAGGTCCTTAGCATAGCGCAGACCGCCTGCAACGCTTCGCAAAATAATTGAGACCGCCGAAAACCCAGTTTTTCGTCGCCCTGCACCTCGAAAGTTACACGACCAACTACCACATGACGACTTCGCTCAGAAGTTCGACCGCTATATCCCCGTCGCTGCTGCCCGTGTCGGGCAGCGGGGTGGCGCCAGCCCATCCAAGAGACGCCTAGAGCCATAGCCTCCAAGCCGCTGTCGGCCAAAACAATCTGCCGCTAGCCGCGGCGCCCCGGGGAGGACGCGAGCCATCGCTGGCCTCGGTCGTTGCCCACGGGTGTTCGTTGATCCTTTTGCGTTTTTTTAATTCTAGAACGCACTGCGCCGTTCCTTGATGAGAAGCAAAGTTTAATTTTTTGTGTATTTTGCATGAGGCCATTTCTTATACAGTCGGATTTGTCGGTCGAAAACGGCCTTTTTCGACTGAAGCCCAAATCGGGCTTTCTTACACAGTCGAAAAAGGGTTTTATCGACTCAAATTTTTTCGACTGAGGATTCCGACTGGCGGATCCAGTCGAAAAACTCAGTGGAAAAAGTTTTACACGTGTTTTTTTAACCGATCGCATCGCTCATCCCACCTCCAAACACACCCACACGGCCACGCGGCCACACACCCATACCAGGTACCACACTGCAGTATCATACAAGGCGCTGACGCTGGCTTGGCTATCACTGATGTTACTTCTCGCAGTAAGTCAGCGTGGCGCATTCCTAGTTCCGCTCGCCAGCAGCGTGTATCACACGACGGCAGCAGCGCGCGGTCTCGATCCCATGCTGCCAACAACGGCTGCGGCTGCTGTAGCTTTGGCGGCTCTCGGCTGAGTGCAACTCCACGAACGTAGCTTTGGCGGCTTTTGGCTAAGCCCAAAGCCACCAACTCGCTGGGACGAGGGTTCGTCGAGCCGTTGCTCGCGGAGAAAGCGCCAAGCACAGAGATGCCAACCGATTTCGACTGCCGTACAGCAGTACTCCCTCACATCAACCGCCTCTAGGAAGAGCACAAAAGCTATAAAATCGACTCTACTGACGACAAGAAAAAAGATCAGAAGAATCCAGTCCAAAAAAAGTCCAGTCGAAAAGGGCCGTTTTCGACTGGCGGAATCCGACTGTATAATAATAAGAAATGGCCTAAAATTAAAACAAAAAAATCGAAATACGCGTACGATTTTCCGTGCTCTTCGTTAATCTGGCCCCTAAGCCGGACCAGCTCATGGCTCACATTTTGTTACGATTCCTGACTTTTTTTTGTGTTAATTAGGAACCACGCAATTGGAAAGGCTGCTGCTGTGTTACCCCTTTTCGACGTGCGACGCCCTCGTCCCGAAGAGGCACCTTTGTAGCTGGTATGTTACGGCGGAGTCATATCATGGTCTGTACCAGGTATGGTATGTGACAACTACCAGGTATGCTTTATGCTGGTTTTTGTGTCAACGCCGTGTATCTGGCGTTTTTGTCGGTGGTAGAGTATATTCGACCTTCAGTTGGTTGACTAATCATAGTCTACACGCATAGCTTACATGTCTCCCGTTGTCCCGATCTGGATTGTGCCACAGGCCAAAGGGCTCGACACCTCGTGCTGGAGACTGGAGACCGGAGACTACTAAATTCCATTTTCCATTTCCAATGAAACTGGAGTTCAGTTTGAATTTGGTGGGCTTTAAAAACGGGCTGCCGGGGTCAGTTTATGTTCATTGTTTCTTGTGCGACATTTCATTTGGTCCCTGCACTCGGCGTGCACTTCCCGAGATACCCAGAACACTCCTCTTGAAATGCTCGCGCAAATATGGATAGCTGGAATCATAGCCCTGCTGCCTCCGCCTGCGGTGGCTTTTTGCAGCGTGCTCGGGCCTCCTGGGGTGGATAATCGAAGGTTAACAATACCCGCGTCGAAAATGCGGCGCAATTGAAACATGACTTGCCTCATGAGTCATCATGTCACCCTGGTCACCAGCGTAGGACTGCTGTTCTGCTGCTCTAGTTGCACCTCTCGTTTGCTTGGACTTCCCCTTCTGTAGGACAGTAGGACTATTGTTCTGCCGATGTAGCGGCATCCCTCGCGATCTCACGCCCACGCTCGGTCGAACTTCCTTTTGTTTTATGCGAGGCACTTATCGAACAGCACCGAGTTGGCGTAAAACGCGCAAGGCTCCTCAGGACATTGGGGAGCAGCCCACCTGCTGTGCGATCGAGTCGCTGCTGCTGTGCAACATGTAACATGGAATTGGTTAAGTTTGCGTCGTGCCCTGATGCCTGGTGCCGTGATGCTGCTACTTTTGTGTGATATGTGGCGTGCAGTCGGAGTCGCACGGCGACTGCGAGTACGCGCGGCGAGACCCAGAAGCGCAGACTGCTGTTGACGATGCAGTCAAAGGAGATAATTGAAGATGTCGCCGCACAGGACACCAAGGTTGTCGTGATCGGGGGCTCGGGTCGGGTTGGCGGCAGCACTGTCCGAGCTTTACGTCAGCTCTTAGGCCCAAACGTTGAGCTCGTTGTCGGTGGACGGAGCGAACGGAATTTCGTCAAGAGCGTCGAGGTGCGTGATGCTGCGAATTGTGCAGCAGTTCCGGTACATAATAACGTCAGGTATTTTCGGCTCGTCTCTTGTCGAACGACCGAAAGAATTGGCAGGTCTTTTCTCTCAGCAGGTACGAAGCAGCTTCTGCAACCTTACTCTTTGGCAGTACCTGCCTCTGCTCTACGTTCCCTGTTACTTACTTCTATAGTAGAGCTCAGCCTTAGAGCTGTGTACGAGGGCTTTGCATGTGGAGCATAGTCGTTGAAGCAACGGAAGCGACTACGACGACAGCGCAGCGTTTGGCCCCCTCTTTTCTCGCCGGGTTCTCAGTGATATGGGCAATGAGGCTGGATGGGGCGTTAGCATTGGCAACCATATCTTATAGTTCACGTTCGATTTACGAACGCGACACAAGTCAAAAGTGAAGCTGCAGAATAGCGCAAATTATGCTCTTTCCCGCGGTGCAAAAACTACTGCGAAAACCAGATTCACACTTTTAATATATCGCTTCCCTCGTGTCGTTTTCACCGACTTCAGATCATTCCGCTTACCCCCCCTCCCCCCCGCACACCGGGCCAAGCCGCTCACGTTCTGAACCGCCACTCCTTTAACTATGACAGCGATGGCGTACGCTACCTGGAGCACCAGTTGGGTGCGACTACTCGGACGTGAAGTTCTCCCAGATCGACCTCGAAGACGCCCCGTCGCTGGCCAAGGCCCTCGCAGGCTGCGATCTGGTCGTGCACACTGCAGGACCGTTTCAACGGAAGAGTAGACCGGAAGTGTTAGAAGCCGCCATCCAGGCCAAGGCAAGACAATGGCTTTGTGACGGCGTGGAGCAATTTGGCCGTCGAGCGCGTACGAGCAGCGTAGCTTCACTGGTGCCAGTGGCGATTATTGACCGCCCCCAACCGCCCCCAACCGCCCTATTCCTCGCCAGGAAAGTTGGTATCGTATCTCTATAGCAAGTGACAGGAGTACGAGGCAACGCATGTCTTCGATATTAGTTATGTTACCTGCATGCTTCGAGTGGAGCTATCATGTTCCGCTACTGAAATTTATATGGACCTTTTGTGAAGGTATTGCTTATGATCTATTTCGATCCGTCCCCACGGTAAAAGCCTGGGTCGCAAAATATGCAACCTCGCCGCAAAACCAAATACTGTAATCCGGTTCCAACATTCAAGTTATTAATCCCTTCCTCCACTCATCCATTGTTCGCTTGTCGTGTTTAAACACCCCCAATCATCTTACCCCAAGACTATCCGCAAAACCGGCCACGAGCAAGGAGACTACCGCCACAGCCCAGGAAGGTGACCAGCCGGTGCAACCCCCATCTTTCTTTGGCTTTTTCCACAATTGATCTTCGTGCGTGGTGCTTTCTGTGCGCCTCACTTGCACCTGATACGCGAAACCCCACCGACACGGGTACCGCGTTGACGCCATTTTCTCGTGCCGCCCAGGTGCCTTACGTCGACGTGTGCGACGACGCGGGTTTGGCGACCGTGGCGAAGGGGCTTTGCGGAAGGGCGGAGGAAGCTGGGGTCGCGGCAACGATATCGGCGGGAATCTGGCCGGGGGTGGACCAACTAATGGCAGTCGAGGTGCTTACACTCAAGGGAAACTCTTTTGTTGCATAGGGGGCAGCTCTAAGCTGCCGTGCGTCCAAGGCGCCTCCGCTAGAGCGACAACAGGAGCGGTGTGCGTTGGCTTGACTGCAGACGCAAAATATCCATCAAGTTCCTTGCAGCTCGTGAAATTACCTTATACACTAGCACGGTGTTGCGTGCAGCGCTCCAGTGCACGTTTACGCCATTCACAACATCATACATCATACGCCCCGAGGGCGCTGACTTGCGTTTCACCACTACGCCAGGAGTTGGACACGCGCCGCGGCTCTATTCTTCCATACCCAGAAAGTTGCTTTATTTTGATGGCATTTAAGCATGTTGACGGTCCGTCGCCTGATGGATGTGATGCCCATGTGACCCAGCGAACCCCGCGACTCGTTTTGCCCTGACCTCAATGTATATGTAATGTCATGCGAGCACCACAGGCGTGTGAACTATTGGGCGGCACCGGCGAGGTCGAATCGATCGACTTTTCCGCGTACACGGCGGGAACAGGAAATGCGGGCACGACTATCCTGAGTGCAACGGTGAGATAATGTTTCCGCGGTGGCACGACATACTGCCATACTCTAGACCGTTGGACGTGGACTGGTACTAACTGCTGTCGTTCTGCACGCCAAGCTATCTTGGTAAACATCTGCGCAGTGTCTAAGTTTTGGGGTCTAAACTCAAAATTCGATGCCTGTCTCGCGGTTCGGTGGCCGTGAGCGAGGGCCAAGGCCCCCGTGGACTCGTTCTGATATGTTTTTATGTAGGGCGTCGTTTCTCGAAGGTTAGCCAAAGTTTCGTTACCGGCTCGTCCCTCCTGAAGCACGCGGTTTCTTGGAGGTGGCGGATTGTCTGGCCTGAGACCACGACGCATACCGCTGTTCCGTCATTTTCTTTTTTTCCGACGTCAATCTGCCTTCCCCGCGGTGCATTCCGCTTCCGACCCTATGCGAAACAGTTTCTCATTCTCTGCGAAAAGGTGCTCGGGTTCAAAAACGGCGAGAAAATATTTCACGAGCCTGCCAGTGGCTTCAAGAAGGTCGACTTCGGGGAGTCCATCGGAGAAAAAACGGTGCGCTGTCTGCGATCTGCGACCGAGGTCAAACAAACGTGATGGATGATATGGAAAGTAACCATAGCTGCTGTCACATTCAGTACATAATCCTTCCGTCGAGCGATAGCGATTAACGGCCGTATATTTTGGGAACGAAACCAGATCCTGCTGCTCGCCTTTTGCTTACCTCTGGTCTCGCGGTCGGCGGAGTGTCCTGATGCTCGTTTCCTGTGCGTTGGGTGTTTCGCGGCTGGGGACACTTTGTGGCGATGTAATCGTTTAGCGCGTTCGCGCTGCTTTTCTACGACGCCAAATGCTTCCTTGCACAACAGCAACTGCAGTAGGTGGGCTGTCCCTGCTGCAGATATGTGTCGTGCCCTCGCCCCGCCGGAGCTGGCTCTTTCATAACTGATGCAACGAAGATGTGATCGTGTGACGGTGCACACAAACTAAAAGCAGGTGTTCAGGATGAACCTCATTGAGTCTTTCACCTGCAACCAGGTGCTCGGCGTCCCAAACATCAGCACGTGAGTGTTTCCGCGTGGCCCGTCGTGCACTGGGCTTACGCCGCTCGTTTTGGGGTGGACTGATTTATGAAAATGGCACCGATTTTTCCACGACATGCCTGCCGTAGCCAAAAGAAAAGGTCGCTTGCGTAAGAACGCCATGCCCTGCGCACCGCAACACTTTGACGAAGTTGACAGTGTCGAAGACCAAGAATCAGGTCGGTCCAGACCAGGAAACCCCAACATTTATGAATTGGGCCGTATACTTTTATGTACCTAGTAAGGGTTTGTGTATGTTTTATTAGCTGCTCGTGCCCCCTGCGTAGCGACGGACTTTTCACAAGCGTCGATTCTCAGAAACGGGCATGTTGATCCCTCTTGTTACGTACCAGGTACTGCAAACCAAAGTCCAACTCCTATTTCAGGCAGTTTGCCCCCAAAATGGAGGCGCAGTCGCAAATATGAGCTGGCACATTTTCAAACGCAGTCATCCCCGGATTCGTTTCCAACGCCGTCATCCGCCGATTCGCAGTCACTTCGGAACCTCTCCCGAGCCGTGGAACTACCTTTTGAAGGGCATGACGCTGCTGCCCGATAGCATCATGGGAAACCGCGACCTTATGCAGGCTCTCGCAGAATTCTCGGAGCCTCTAGTTCGAATAACCGACAAGCTGGTGAGATGAAGCATAGGGTTAAGAAGTAGGCAACAGCCGCCTATATTGTTGTGATATCGTTGCGGTGTATTTTACTTGCAGAATCGTCAGGTTTGTGAAGTTGCCGCGTGGCTCGCCTTTCGAATACCGCTCGACGTTCTTGTTACAGGCACTTCCACGGACCAAGGCTATAGTGGGGGTACCCTCATTTCCATTGCCGAGTGTAGGTCACGAACGTCAGTGGCTTCATACGTGGCTCAAAAACGGAAGCAAGCATGTGTTGTTGGCGCGACGTAACATTCGATCAATCCCTTGATGGCGGTGCACATCGCGAAACCAAACAGCATAGCAGTAGCATAACATCTGCGAAGACATGTAAGGTAGCCACTAAGCCACTCGAGCGATTCCTAAAAGTGGCAAAACTACCGTCGTAGCCTTGGTCCACGGAATGGTGCCACTGCTCCACTGCTGGTATTCATGTTTCTTCCTACGAGTTGCACGAGTAGCGAGAGTTCTCCACCCGCCTGCCCGCCGCAAGTCCGCACCGCTCGCAAATGGAACTGGTTGTGGCGATGTCGACCTCAGGCCGGCGGCGGGAACATGTCGAGAACGCGTTCGACGTTGGCTGGCACACCTCGAACTGAACAACCAGTTATCATATGTGGTACGAAGCAGCTGTTGCGTATGCATGTATTCTGAATGTGTTGGAATGGTCCTGAACAACTAAGTTCCGACCAGAGCTCAGCGTTGACAACTAGGCTAAATAGCTCAATTGGGCTCTTGAAGAAAGCTAGACGTGACCTTTGTCCAGGTCGGCGCGACGAACGCAATGCGCCTGGAAGCGGTGGCAAAGGACGGGAGGAAAGTGGTGCTCAGGTACGCCCATGAAGATCTCGAGGTCTGTGTGGGCATTGCAACAGCTGCTTTCGTCGCCGCGACCCTTCGGGGAGATGTGAGTGCGTGTGATCGCGGTGCCCCCCTTCCCCCCCCCCCCCCCCCCCCCCCGGCCACCATTCGCGACGCCTCGACTCCGACGATCGGGCCTCGACGAAAAACATAAACCTGCGAAGGTGAAGTCGCCTGGTCAGTGTCTACTGTATCGCGTGCAATGTTGATGTGCTAACTGCAGAGCCCCAAGAGCTCTACTACTGCAGGTGATACAGGTGTCCCAGAGAATGTCAAGTGTTCGGCTGTGCATTGGGCGCAGGTTTGTGGGGGACAATGGGTTCGGGTAGGACTGCAGCTACGCTTCAATAACGTTGTTTATTTTTTCTTGTTATGTGGCGACTTATGATTGTGTCTCTGCGGCATCAAGTCGCACGAGACGCGTCACCCTTCTAAATATCTCCCTTTGAACATACCCCACGGGGGAGGGTGACGCTGCGAAGTGTCAGCCCCTGAGACGTTTGAGTCGTGTTGAGACCAACGCTAGCGTTGTCGTCAACGAACAGAGGTGGCATCTTGTCGTGTACCCACCCACCGCGTCTTCCAATACCTCTCTCTACTGCTGTGTTACTGCTGCTGTGCTGTATGTTTTCTCATCCTGTTTCTATACATTTCGGAGAAGGTGCGTCCTGGGGTGTGGTTTCCAGAAGAGGCGTTTGAGGATAAGACCAATCGGTCGCGTCTTTTCGACCAAGCTACGCGAGGGGCATTTATGTGGGAGAGGGAAGAGGGAGCATCGAGAGCCGTCATTGCATCTTAGTTTTCACGTTTCAAGGATTACGATCAAGCAAGCCGAAGTCGTTTAATTGCCGCCGTTATCTTAAAAAAGGGGCAACGCCATCCGTTCAGCAGGTGTTTTTGGACGTGGACGCCCAGGAGTTTGCAACAAACGGCAAACCTGTAAAGGGCTTCTGGCGGAAAAGGGGTGTCGAGACTCAGTTTCAGAGTTGCTACATTCGGAACAAAAAAACACGCACGGTGAAATCCAGCATGTTTTGGAGTTCATCGCTAACAACGCATACAGTAGTCTATGGTGTTTATGTGCTATAGCAGGGGCCACTCGTGGCAACGTCCGAACAACATTGTTTTGGGTGGTCCGCTGTATTTTTCAGTCATTCAGCTGCACGCATGCTAATCAGTACGTACGTACGTACTTCGTAGGTTCATGAAATAAGGCGTCATGCAATAACAGCGCCGCCGTCTCAAGCTGAAATCGTCAACGCGAAATGGGCACATTTACGCGTATTATAGCGTACTTATTATACGACGACGCCAAATATGATGTTAGCGGGTGTAAAAGATCGATCGATCAGGCAACCAAAGGTAAGCCTTGTGACAGTTTATTTATACAGCAAAGAAAGACTGATTCTACGATAATCGTAGCCCCCCATGAGAAAAATCAGCGATTTTCATTAGTGAACGTTTCCTCGGGGCTGCTCGACACGAGGAAGAATGCTAAATTTTCTTGTTTGCAGAGAACTATCCAACGATGACGTCGGGGTGGCAAGGGGCACCGTGTTTCAGGAGAGATACGCCCGGGAGCTGATTTCAAAACCGTCGATTTCGTTAGAGTAAAGCTGGGGGGGCTACCGTAGAACGACTCCAACGTATTACTTGTACGAGAAGCATTAATTAGCAGCAGCGGTGGTATATCTGCGCTCTATAACTGCTCTGTCGTAGGTAGTTTACGTAAATCGGTCTCAGTAGTACTAGTTTTAGTATTATTATAGTGGTCGAGTCAAACGCCCAACGTTTAGTAGTAAATTTGTAAGCATGTGTACGTACCACCTGTGGTACCGGTGTTTACATACCACACTCAAATGTAAGTGAGGCTGCCCTGTTGTGTCGGAGGTTCAAGTCGGAACATACATACGACGGCCACATCCGGTCGGCCTGCATCATGTATATTGCAGTGCCCCCCTCCCCCCGACCATAACCGGCTGATAGCAGCGCGAAGAAATTGCCCCCCTCGTTCCCTTTTCCTGCTTTTACTTACACTCTACTTTTCTCAGAAATTGTTCCAGGCAGGACAAACGTACACTAATTTCAAGAGGTTCGTTGATCAGAAATGTCCAGATGGTAATAGGGGTGTCTCAGCGCAAGCAAGTTTCGGGGTAACTCCTATTGGTCCAAATGTCAAGGTTGGAAAATGTTGCGCGAAGTATATAGAGTCTACGAGACCGCTGTATTTGACGCGTCACGGACAGTTTAGACTAATCAGAGTACGTTTGACCGCAATATAATGGGTTTTAAATAAGGCAGCGGTCAGTCAAGCGGTCAAAACTCGGTCTCCTAGCATATTTGGCGGCGGAAGCGGGAATCGCAGCTCGGCACAAGGGATAAGGGATGCCCCGCATTTATGTTGGAAGCACAACCTGGCTCGGCTCAGCTCTGAACTCTCGGCGAATGAGTCACACGCGAGCGAGCCTCTGTCATCATGTTTAGACGTAGAGGAAGCATGAAGGAGATAGAAAGGTGGGTCGGTTTTACCTGATTCTGTGTCATCAGTATGGCAAGTAGAACGAAACACGAGACTCGTCAGGACTCGTGCGTATTTTTTGTTAGAATGATTGGGATTTTGTAGGGAAACCCTTCTCTGTAATCAATCACTACTTGTAGCACTCCAGCAGGGCTGCGCTAAGAGTTTATAGCAGAGAGAGGAAATCGACCCCTCTCGAAGGACACACGCGGCACCGAGGCCTTCTTGCCTTTGTGTCGTCGCGGGTTCCTATACTGTGTAAGACGAGCTTGTTTCTTGCACGGGACGAGAGCATGAGAACCGAGATGGCATGTTCTTATACCCTCGGGTACACAGATTTTTAGATTTGCTGAGCACTGCTTTGTTGCCGATGTTTCAGGATGAAACGCCCAACAACGATGATAGTCTATGACACAGAGTAAGTACACTCCGTCGCTCACCACGAGACGGAATTGCAACCACCTTGCTAACTAACCCACAGGGATCATCAGCAGCACCAGCGGCAGAAGCAGCAGCAGCGTGAGCGATGTAGCTCGGACGCCCCCGTTAGAAACGTAGAAAGTGCCGCGGAATGCCGTGGCTACAGCTCTCGGGAAGCTTCCCCTGTCTCGAGGCGAAACTACTCGTCGTCGGAATCTAGCGAATCAGATCGGCGTGTTTTTGTTGCGAATCTTAAAAACAACTCCGGAGGGGAAACAGCAGCTCGACTTGGGGAGGGCGGAGAAGGAGGTGGCGATGGGCATGGCGGCGGCGGCGGTGGCAGGTCAATAATGTGGAGGTGGTCGTCTTGGCGCCTCGACCAGAAGATGTCGAGGGAGCCAACAACGCGATCGCCAAATCGGTTCAACCCTGGTAGTCGTCGTGGAGGAGCATCATCAAATGCCACAACAACACCGTCACCACCACCACCACCATCACCACCAACAACACCACCACCACCACCAGCGGCAGTAGCAACAGAAGCAGCAGCAGCAGCAGCAACAACAGTAGCAGCAGCAACAACAGCAGCAGCGACGACGACTACGGGAACGGCGGAGGGCCTCGAAATACCCAGGTCTTTCCCGCTTCCCGCGGCCGTTATTCATCCGACCGCAGCAGCCAGCAGACGCGAAACCTATTCCGCCGCACTCGGCCCAGCAGCAGCCGAGTTATCGTCGTCGTCGTCGTTGTCGCCGCCGTCACCGTCGTCCTTGCTGCCTCCCGCAACGCACTCGCGCTTGTACGGTTTTCTCAACGCTAACCCGCAACACGTCGTGGCCTCAATGATTCTCAATGAGAACGGCAGTAGCAGCGGTATAAACGCAAGCGGTAGTATCACATGCGGTCGTATCGCATGCGGTAAGGGCGGCGGCGGCGGTCGTGGCCGATGCGGTGGAGGTAGGAGTAGTAGCGCTGGACGTAGCGGGTTCATGGGGAGGGGCGCAGCGGGAGGAGGGGGTGGAGCGTGCGGTGCCGACATCAAAATGCTGCAGCACATGATGCCGTCGTCGCCGGCGAGCTCTGTCTCGTCCGACACCGCGCCTGGCTGGGCCGAGCGAGCGGGGCTGACGGGCGGGGTAACAGCTGCCTGCACGGCGGCGAGCCCTCTCGGGAGAGAAGTCATCGTTGGGGAGCCGAAGGGCGACCGCGAGGTGCCTCGGTTTCTACGCCCGGTGATATTGTTGCTGACTCTGTCACTGCTGGCCATCGTCGGCAGGAGTGCGCTGAAGGGGAGGGAGGTAGGGGTGGTATTTGGGCCTTCTGCGGTGCTGGCCGCGGGTGGTGTGCAGCTGCCGGAGGAAGTGGTCGACGATATTTTCGATCGCGCGGATAAGGATCGAGATGGGGTTATTGCGGGCGAGGAGATTCGGCACGTGAGTGGGAGTGCTTTCTTGTTTGCCTTGCTTGGTTGGTTCATTGTGTATCTCTTAATTGGCTGTTTTCCTGCTTTGCGTTTTTTGCTTGCCCGCTTGCTTGCTTGCTCTGCTGTGGCTTGCTTGCTTTGCTTCATCATACTGGCATACCAGTACCAGGTACCAGGTACCTGCTAATCTGTATTTGGCTTGCTTGCTCTGTGCTGGAAGGTTGTACGGTGCAAGCTGCAGGGCGAATGAAGTTGGTGTCGGACGTGTCGGATGGCCCGTTACCGTAAACTTTAGATGGTACAGCAGTAGTAGACTAGATTTTCTTGTATCATATGAATACTTACACTTTAGTCTATACCTGGTTGTACTATACATTTTACAACAGTTCTAAACGAGTGCTGCTGCTGTACCTACAAGTGTGTGTGAGGTGTAAGGTCAGGTGCGGTGCTTATTAGGTAAAGCTAATACCTGGTACTGTATATCATATATATGTGTGCGGTGCTTTTCAGGTTCATGTACATGTTGGACGGGCGGATTTCGTGCGTTGGGAGTCGAGTTGCCGGTGCATGTGTTAACGTGTTCACGCATGCTGTGCCTGCAGTCTGAAAGTGTCAATATGGGACGCAGGCATACGAGTATCGACATACAAGCGAGAGTTGCGGTGTCATCATAACCAGCGGATCGTATCAACCTTCTCAATAGGAACAGCGTTCAACAGCAGGAAGGGTGCGCGCTCCACGTCTCGCACACTATTAATAGTGGCACATAATTGTGTACTTCAGTGGTGCTTCGGACACCCCCCCTACCCCATCAGTCCGGTACTCTCCGTGTGGCGGATGCTCTACGATTCGTCTCTTGTTTTCCGCGCTTTTTCCCTCCGAAACTCCGAAGGGGTTAAGCTAGGTGAAGAAACGTCCACCGCCCTTGCGCCCGTTTTGCTGCGCGACTTGATTATCTAAACAAGATTTCCTTGGTACTGGTACGACCTAAAGATTCCACAGCCGCCAGATACTGCTGTCCCCCTTGAAACGGGGTGGTACTCGTGTAGTTCCCGTATGTATGCACAAAGTCACCCTGTTGTACAGCGTGGTGTGACCCATCCACAAAACACGAACATCATGCCACGAGTATCATTAATTGATGCCCATAACGACATCTTCAACCATTGACATCAATACAAATACCACCTACTGCTGTAGTATTTTACTCCCATAATCTCGCACCGTACGTGCAGTAACACCCTGTTGGCCCTGGTACGGGCTAGCTAGCACTAAGGGGAGTCGCCGACCTATGTCCTTCATGAGAACATACACACCCAGTAACTCGCCCATCGGAGTATCATACGCGCAAATATTAGCTTCGACGAAATCCTCTATCTCGCAGCTGTAGTGTATTATTAGTTGTTTTCAAAAAGCAGTGCGGAACTATGTAATGCACCCTTACCTGCAATAGCTTTTACTGACCTACCCATTGAGCTTCATATAAATGGTGACGAACTTTCAGTGTACTTCTGTATTTTCGGTATACCAGATACCAGGTATACTTAAAGTATGAAAGAGCGTAACCTCCGTGATCTACACGTAGTACATGTGTGCTATACTATGAAAATAAAATTACACTCTAGCGGTGAGATCGAAGATTTTGTCGAAACTCATCTTTGCAAGCTGTGTGTGATACTTCGATCGCGCGTATGACGGGTTGTGTGTCCTATATACTGTAGTACATATATTTTTGGTGTACGGACAGAGTATGCCTTTGGCGGTTAAACCGCAAGGAGGGCACGCACGTGGATCCTGTAACCCGTGCCAGCGGGCTCTTTCACTCTTTACATTTTCCTGCTCTCTCTCTTTGGACCAACTGCTCCCAAAGCAGCGTCGCTGGCATACTTTTTTTTAACTCTCACAGCTCATACGGTAAGTGCAAGCAGCTCAAGACAGTACATACAGATGTGTTGTAGTCGTCGGTGTCATGAAATGCATTTGCTATTTTATTTCGTTCATGCTTGCCCCCCCTTCCCCCCACCCCTCCTCCTCGCCTTGTCAGCTGGTGGAGGGTGCCGCGGACGTCTCCCAAGACACCTCCCGAGACGACGCAAACGGAATCAACGCAAGAATGAAGAGCATCATGAAGAACCTCGACCGCAATGATGATGATGCTCTCTCTCGGTCAGACGTGAAGACCTCTTGGAATCGCCAGGGTGAGAGCGGGGCGGGGCAATGCGAGGGGGGGGGGGGGGGGGGGGGGGCGTACTCTCATTTGTTGCTTCCCTTAGTAGTTTGGCCATTGACCACGCACCCCTTTGGAGACGGCGCACCGGTCCTACTCCTAATAGAGACACCTCCAACATTTGGGCGCTCATTACGCTTCTTCCATATATTACATAGAAACTGCTGTTTGCTTATCCTAGCCCCGTCCTGTTTCGCCGTCTACGGCCATCTATCTCCTAGGATAGCGATCGTTTCCACGCTACTCTAGTCTGCGAAACTCTCCCATGTCACATCCGTCTAATTTCCTCACCTCCTCTAACGCATTTTGTTCCTCCTTGTATATTTCGCATTCTCCTACTATACTGTGTGAATCCTACTCTCTAATGTTGTCCTACACGGGCACATATTTGTAGCCACGTCGTCCTTCTCCCGACTTCTGGTATATCTTTCTTCTTTCTGGTACGTCCAGGTCCCCTACACGAAATCGCAGTTTCAGCTTTTTCGCGTAGTTCATTGGGCCGTGCAGATACGGGGAAAGGCGAGGGGGGAGGTATTTTCTATTTTTTGCTCGTATGTTACACCTGGTGTATATACCAGCGCGAAGTACCATGCCAGTACGAAGTACCTGGTATACGCATCGTACGGCGAAAAAAACTGTTACCAGGTTTACATACAAGGCGGCCGCGGTTTGACGCCTTAACTGGCGACCACGCTACAACGAACCCGGTATAATAAGGCCAGAAGAGGCCCTCACGACGACCTGACCCCTTGACTGCCGGCCTCCCTAGACTACAACCAGTATCATGAAGCCGATAAAGACGATAAAGCGGCGTTGACGGCAAAAATATAACAGTCCCATGTGTTTCCTCATGTTGTAATGTCATAGACTATATGTATATGTATTTGCGTACGAGCAGCCACTGCAGCAGCAAGAGCCTGTGGATCGGTCGCTTTACGTCGGGTTGCGTGCGGATCTCGGGGACGGTCGTAGTTTAAAGCTGAATGTGATTGATGTGCGATGGCGTCTGTCAACGCTCGATGACACCGGAGGAAGGGGGTGTTGTCATGTAGGGTTGGCAACGTCGTAGCAGACAGTATGATACCAGTATTAATAGTAGGGTAACGGGCCCCCCTTTGCACGAGCAGCAGCAGTGAAAGCGCAAAGACTGCCCGCGGTGATTTTTGGAAGGGTGCCCTCTCTAGCGACCGGCGGCGGTGGTGGTGTTGGCGATAGCGGTGGTACTATTGGTGCTGCTCTCACGCCACAGAGTTGTTCCACTCGCATCCGCTGTGACGTCACATTAATTTATACTGTAAAAAGGTAGCTTATAGGAAGCTCATGGCGATGAGTTGATGTGAGAACAACAGCACGTACGCGGAAGGAACCTCTCCCGCTCACGAAGGTGCTTCGACGTTGGTTGTGTTTACCCCTCTGGAAGCCGCAGCGGCAGTGTATGCGCGCAATATGGGCTATGACAGTAAGGCTTTTTTTTTCGTTGTTGTAGTGGCCCATAGGTATGCGCTGATGTATTACTGCTGCTGTAGATTGACGGCCTGGCCTGTTCTGTGCCAACCCAGCTGTCGGGACTCTCGTAGTCGTTGTGTAATAGCCAACGGTGAGAGTGGGGCAGGGCAGGGCAGGGCAGGACTGGATGGCATTATCCCCGATCAAGCAATATGGCGCCTCGTCTATATGATATCCAAGCACACACGGTATCCATGCCGGCGCGATATATTATGTGGACAATATAAACTAGCTTGTAATATTATATAGACAATATAAACTAGCTTGTCATCTTAGTCTCAAGTATGCGAGAACGCAGAATGTACATCTAAATATGTACTGGTGCCTGGTGCCAGGTATCTGGTATCATATCTGTATGTTGCCCGCGTGCTCAATAGCGCTGTTACGGTTGGCATTGTGTTGCCAATCACCTTGCTGTATTTTTAATGTGTTATCTTTTTCTCATAGATCGTGACCACAGAGCTCGACTTTCTCTAGGGTGATGAATTAGCACGGAAACTGGTTGTGCTGGATGTAGATGGGTGGACAGATCGGTTGAATGCGACGAACACACTGCAACTCGTATTTACCTCTGGGTAAGCGGTATTTCTGCTGTAATCATGTCTGATATTAGGGCTTTGGGCTTTTGACAAGACGGAATTTCTTTCGTTTTGCTTGGCCTCAGGGATGCTCCTCACCGCGGAAGAAGTGGCGCAGTGGGTAAGACACGCCGTACAGCTGCCCCAGGACGTGGCCGACGCCTTCTTGCGCAACGCGGTCACGGGGTACGACTTTCATGAGCTTACGCAGAACCAGGTACGTTTTTTTCTGCCCGCGTTTTTTTGGTGGTTGATGTTTTTCGCTTTTCGGCAGCGGTTGAAGCGAACAGAACGGGGCGGGATGGAGGACAAAATGGCGCGTTTTGTGCTCGGTAACATAACATCCGTGGACGAGAAAATTATTAGGCGATATATATATATATATATCCATCATGCTCGCATTTCCTTCGGCATAATTGCTCAATATTGACCTTTGGGGAATAGCGAAAAGCGTAATCTGTAATGAGCAATTATCTTGATTTTGAGTATAGAATAACGTAACAAGCCTAAATGAGCAGTGGTCTGATTATTCCACCTCGATTTTTGCGCCCCCATCGCTGTTTAGGCGCTGTGGTATGAAATGTGTGTCCCGTACATGAAGTTGAAACAGGTACAATATCACAACTTGAACATGGCGAATTTGTTAACAGCAGCCAGCATTCGGCACTTTTGTATTTTTTAGCTCAGTTAGGCTGACTCGTACATACACAAGCAGAAATATGAGTGTTTAAAAAACTAGTGGTACTCTCGAAGTTTGCCAGTTGCCGGCAGGTATGGCGGAAAAAACAAATTAGTGCTGCATCATCCTCTGTATGTGAGCACTAAAAAAACGAAATAATAATAAGGCAGCAGCACGGCAGTGCAGCAGTACGTACGGTAGTAAAGGACAGAGGAATGCAGCAGTGGGGACGGTGGGACTCCCAAGCACCAGCGGGAGGCCGGTATTTTAGAAGCAAAAAAACGGTTAATCTCCCACAGGACGAAACAAGACTCTCACGTACGGAACGGCCCACCCACCCACCCACCCACGACGGACGACGCAGTGCACTCTCCACCCACCCACCGACCAAGTATTTACTACATACAGCACTACAGCAGCAGTGCAGCAGTACGTACAGCAGTACACCTGGTACGCGGGGAGCAGTTAGTTGGTTTGTTCTTGAGGACCTTGTGTGAAACAGGAAACAAACGGGGGGAGTTTCATGTTTTGACGATACTCGGCTACCTCGGGGAGCGAACGAGCTGCCATCCGCCACCCACCCACCACCCACCATCCACCCACGAACCTACCCAGTACAGCAGTACAGCAATGCAGCAGTACGTGGAGCAATACACCTGACAGGCGAGCAGCAGCCGATTCCGTGGTTACGATGCTCTCGGGCTGGGCGAGATTTGCATTTGTTTACTATTCCCCGCCACGCCGGGGGCCAAGCGAGCCGTCCCCGGGAGGGCGATTTCCACGTTCCCCCCTCGCCGAGGTGGGGCACCGCGAGGCCGCGGGAGGCCGAGTGGAGCTCGGGAGTCGCAGCTTTTGGGGGGGGGTGTTACAACCAAGATATTTTCAAAGATCCTAAAAAGCGTCACCACCACAACGTTAGCGTATTATATACTCCGAGTAATAAGGATGGCAGAGAAAAGCTTAATTCCCCCTCATCGTCCCGGATACGCGCACAAATGAAGCCGCAAAACAAAGCAAAAAAAACACATGAGCCTGGAACGTGAGCACAACTGGCGTATATTAGCGAGCATAATGGGGGAATCTTCCTCGACAAGTAGCATACGAAAAGCACAATTGGCTTGTTTTAGACTATTCAACCTTAGAATGAGTGGCATAAAAAATCATCTAACATAAGCAGAATGGATACAAGCGTAGGGAATATCGGTAGGTATCCCACACGCTCTTTGTTCGAGGAAACCCGCTGCTGCTGCTGCGTGTCCTGCGTGTTCTGCTGCTACTGCAGCTGCCGTTTTTTTGCGACCTTACGTAGTGGTGCCGGTTGCTACCTAGAGTAATGTCTGTATTTATGGTGCGGCGACAAGATGCGTGGCAACCTGTTTCCACCGTGGAGTACGTACCGAAGTATCTTTATCAGCCGTAACCCCTTGACCTGCTCGCTCGAGGCAACCTCAACCTTGCACACGTACCAAATAGTGAAGAGCACTGACCGTGAAACTTGCGGGGTGAGAGTGGCTGGATGTATTTAGTCCTTAGTCCTATTTAGTCCTAACTGGGGGAGTGGAATTTTTTGCGGCGCTTGATTGTTCACTCAAGAATTGTCCCACATAATTTTTTCGGTCACACCACGCACCTCAGGGCGCTCTGCTGGAGCACGACCTTGGAATCACGCGGCCGGCGTTTCGGCGGCGCCTGACCCAATACATGCTGTGGAAGCTGTGGAAAATGGGTGAGGAACCCCCGGCCCCAAGCGCGCTGCGCTCCTCGGACGCCTGGTGCGGAGCCGTTACCATCCGGTGGGACGCGAGCGAGATCAAGCCTAACCCCCCGGTGCACAAGTTCGTGCTCCGACGAGCAGTCTTGGGGCAGAGGGGAGGGGGGGCGAAGGATTGGGTGACGGTGATGGATGGTGCGAGCACGACCACGGCCTTCTTGGACGCCGGGCTGCAGCCGGGGGAGTCGTACCGTTTCAACCTGCAGGCGTGGAATGCGATTGGACACAGCAATCCGGTGGAGATCGATGTCACCGTCGCGACCAAGGGCTGCAAGCCCTGGAGCTCTTGGTGGGGGGTTGGGAGCGACCGCGAGGGGGGAGAGGGGGAGGAGCAGTCCTGGGGCGATCTGTTCGCGGCTCTCATCGCGTTGGCTGCCACCGTTGTCGGATTTCGCACGCTCGGCGGCCGTAATAGACGAGGAGAGGCCGCCGCACTTGCTGCAGCCGCCCCACAGACCAGGGGCGAGAACGGCAATCGTCGGGGAGGAGAGGGGGACGGGGGGCGGCGAGAGCGCCCCGATTTTCTCCTCCCACCAGCGGCACTGTTGTCTTCACACAGCGAGGGAGACGGTGAGGGTCATCACGCGGGCGCGCCGGGGGGGGGGTCGCCGGTATCGGCGTCGAGCAACGGGGGGGGAAACTGGTCCGACAGAGAGAAGAACGACCTGCGGAAAAAAAACTCTATGTTGCGGATAGCCCGCGGCCACAAGATGAGATTGAAGCGGGCTAGCAGCGAGGTCACGCAGACTTCACCAATCACCGAGTGGGGGGCGGGAGGTGGGGCGGCGCCGGGGGGGCGGTCGTCGCCGCTGGTGAACGGGAGTTTTCGACAACCTGGTACGCCGGATGACAAGCACGTTGTGGTCGAGAGCATGCGCAGGGAGGCGGCGAGGAGGCTGATGCCCCGGCGGAGCTCCTCCCGGGAGGACAAGGAGATCTGCAGGGTGTGCCGGAGAGAATGGAAATGGTGAGACGGGTGATGGGCTCGTGTCTCCTTGTCGGAACCCGTACGGAGTAAGTACACTATTGCTTGCCAGGAACCTGGGGAGATAAGTTTATAGTGTTTTCGGGAGCGTCCGTTATTTGACGACAGCTATATGCTAGCGTCTGATAGTCTTGTGATGGTATCATGCCACGCCATGCCATGCCACTGGCACTGTTGCTGCTATCTTATGAACCGGGTTTTCGGCATGACCTCAGCTTCCCTTGCGGCGTGAGAACTGCTCGCTTACCATGGTGTAATTTCCTGCCAGCACTGCCCGCTTTAAACATCATCGTGCCAATTTCCTATGAGAACTGCCTGCTTACCCTGGTGTCGTTTCCTCGTTTGTTTTCCGCTTTCGTTGGTTTCGCTTACCATGGTGTCGTTTCCTCTTTTTGTTGTTGCTTTGTCTTTCCGGAACAGGTATCGGCCCACGAAGCACACGTGCGGCATGTGCCATGAGCAGTTTTGCGACCGCAAAGACTGCGGAGACGCGTCTCACTCTTTCGGAGCGTGCCCCGTCGGCGGTACGTGCATGTGTAGCTTGTGTCTTGGTGACTGTCACCGTGCCGCGTCGTTTGATCGGTGAAAAGACAGACAGACAGCGCTGGTGCCGCGCCGTATATACGAGTCTATCGGCGGCGAGCCGCAAGCCAAGATGCTGGTGCTGTTTATTTTGCGTGGTGATGCGTTGTGTTTGGGTGGGTGTTTTGTTTTGTGTTTTGAGGGAAGGGGGCCAACCGAGCGTAAGTTCCTGCGGTTTTGCCTAATATGGTGGGGGGGGGGGGGGGGAGGGGGGGGGGGGGGGTATTTACTCCACGTGAAAATGTCATGCAAGGCAGGCGTTCCTCGACCTGCTTGTCCTGTTTTGCTCTTTGTTGTCTCGGCGGGAGGGACGCTATTGTGTCATTTCTTTTTTCGAGGGCATGGATATTTTTGGGTGCATTCCGTTTACTGCTGCGGCATGTAACGCGGCGCTCGCTTGAAGCGAATCGCACGCTTAAACAGAGTCGTTCATTTTTTTCTTGTCGTTTTGGTTTTCATCATTTGATGGTTCACGATTTGATGGGTCTCTCCTACGGGAAAGCCTCGGCGACGCCCCGAATCTGCGTTGACAGTGTGCGACCTTGGTCGGTTAGCGTTTTGTCGGTATTTAGGCGTTTTTACAGCGGTGGTGGGGTGGGAGTTTTTTTCTGTTTTTTTAGAACCGGAAAAAGCGGGAGCCTCTCTTTTGGCATCGCGTGTCGTGGCTATTCGGTTTTGACGTCCGATTTGTTCCGTCCGTGGTGCAAAGGCAGCGATACAAGGTTTTTGTGTTTACGCCTCCAGCTCGTTATCTCGTTTACTATCTGCTGTGACTTTTGTAGAGAGATGTATGATATGAAAACATAGTCAGAGTGGGATTCGTGGCGGCTGTATGCGCGCGACTCTGTTTCTAGCTACCGTAGATGCAGTGTTTTTTTTTCAGTGTTTTTTTTGTTTTGCAAGTATGGTAAGTAGGAGTGGTTTTCGGGTCGTAAACGTTTTATTTTTCAGAAGAATCGTCTCGTGCGGCTGTTGTAGTGATTTCCCTTCGCCTGCTCGGCGAAACGCGTGTGCCGTGCGGGTTTTTGACGTTTCCGAATGTGCGGTGGTTGCCGTATTTGACCCACGTTACGGGTGTGCATTGCGTTTTTTTTTACCCGCGTTACGGTTATGCGTTGTGGTTTTACTGTCCCGCGTTGCAGTCATGCGTTGTAGTCTATTGGCCCGCGTTGCGGTTACGCATTGCGATTAAGATGGCCAGTGTCGCCGTATCTCCAATCGGTGTATCACAACGTGTTTGTGTCCGTGGGTGAGACTGCCGTTTTTGTTTGTTGTAACTTGAGTATGTCTCAACCAGGCGCGAAAAAAAAAATCGTGGAGGAAACCTTCTCGATCCCGGGATTGTACGCACGGAATCGCTGCATCGGGACGAGTTGCCCCTTTTTGATCAAGTGTATTTGCAGTACTGTAGTCAGCGGTGACCAGGGGGCTTTCATTATTGTTTCGTGTTTCGCGGTATACTGTTATGATATATTTTTGTTTACGCCGGTCCCGGTCCGATAAGGCATACACACCTGGTAGTGTGTAGATTGGCCGCATGTAAGCAATGAAGACAAGACGTCGTTTATTAAGTCCTTCCAGACACGGGATTTTCCGCCAAACGCGCAATCCGGGACATATAAAACAGCCGCAGTTATTGGGCAGCCGACGAGACGCTCCACCACGCAAAAACTAAACTGAAGTAAAAACAAAAACAAAAACAAATCAAATCAAAACAAAACAAAACAAAACAAAACAAAACAAAACGGCATATCACGGCCCTGCCGAGCGACCGCTATCCTTTCTTGGCACCGGAACGTAGGGCTTACTCAAGGGCACCACCGGACGCTTCCAAACAGGGGTCGCGGCTATCCTCTCCCTCTTTTTTCCAGCACGGCAGATTCCGCCCGATCTTACACTAGTACCCGACGCGCTTACGCTACCCGCCCCCACGGACGGCGAAGTCAGGGTCGGCGATACATGTGCAGGTGCGAGACTATTCCGGCTCGCTGCCGCTGCTGGTCCTACTGTTGTATTGCCGTTGTGACTGCCCCCCAAAGTACTACTGGTCCCGCCGCTACCTTGCGAGGCAGGCTCGAACCCTCTCGTTTGGCTCGCTTGTGACAAAATGTGTCGGGCTAACGCCTTTTTTAGGGCAACCTCGGCGGCGGCACGCGGTCGGTGTTGGGTCTTCTTAACTTCTCGTCCTGCCTCTTGCTGGTCACCCCAACCGTCGCCGTACAACTCTTCCTCCCGCGTGAAGTGTCCGCCTCCTCCACCTTGTCCTCCGGGTTTCCTTGCTTGCTCGTCCTCCTCGTCGTCGTCGCATTCTGGCACCCGCCAAGATTGCCGCCGTCTCCGCCTAGGTGCGTCAGGCGGGGACGCGCCTGTCGATGGATAATTATTCCCACTAGCTGTTTCGGAAGCAGAACGCTGCGCATGGAGCCGGAGAGCGAGAAAAGAGCACGAAAATGTGGTGTAAGACAAGAGCAAATGGAAACATGTCATCCGGGTTAAGGTGCTGAGGTGCTGTAACATGATTCGTGTGATTGCGCTTAGAGAAGTCCGGCGACCAAACCGGAAACCCGGATGTATCGCATCGTAGACTGTTGCTAGTCTATACTGTCACGATAGTCGGAAGACGAAACAAACAGTCCTTGTGCGGGCACAGCCTTCGGTTATGTGCACTAAGAGAATGTTTTCCCACTGGCTCATAAAACACATGTAGGAACCAATTTTGCGCTGAAGATATCAAGCCAAAAGACAAACAACCATCTCGCGTCATGCAATAACCACAATGATTCCCCTTCTCCCACACTTTCACTCTCACCACCGACCCGGAGACGCTAAAGAACGAGCGGGCAGTCTGAACGGCGGCGGGGGGCGCCACGGGGGCCACATCATATCTCCCCCCCCGCTCATACAGTCGCATCCGCTCCATCCTCTCGTCCTCCTGTTGCTGCAAGGCCAGCTGCCGGCGCCTCTTCTCCCTCTGTATTCTGTAGGACGTCTCCTTCCGCATCCTCTTCTCGTGCTCGTCGGCCTTAGTTTCGTCGTACGCGAGAACCGCGGCAACCCTTTCCCGCTTCGCGCGTACCTCGGCTCGTCGAAACATCTCCACCTCCCGCTCTCGGTGTCGCTTTTGGGCGGCCACACTTTCCGCACGAGCCATGGCCACGGACCTCAGTTCGTCCGTCCTCGCGGCCACCTTTGCCTCCCTTTTTCTCCTTTCTTCTTGTGCGTCACGTTCGGCCTGCTTTTTCCGCGCCAGCTCCTTCTTTTTCTGGGAAGCGACCCGCGCAAGCGCAGCCCGCCGGGACGCCTTGAAGTGTTGAATCTCAGTGGCGGTGGGTGATTTTTTCGTCGCCTGATTGTTTTCGAGGTGATGGATGAGTTTGGGCGCGACAACCACAGCGCAAAAACACGAGCGGACGCCGGCGACAAACGACAACCAAACGACAAACACGCGTACGTTTTACGTTTCGTGAAGTGATCGCTGGGGGGTTGTTATCATGTTGATGCATATTTCAAGTTAGGGTCGATCCTAACGATACGTACAGCACTTCAGTTTTTGGTAAAATTTCGGCATTATACCGAAATCTGCGAAGGTCGAATCTTCATGAGTACGCGCCTCAGTTGGCTTGCAAAACAATCGTCCACCCGGCACAGAACCGTCACTACAACAGCAACGCTCGCGGAAGACACCCACGCGGTTGTCCCACTGGAGTCGGCCTTACTCGTGGGCACGTGTCGGTGCCTTGGGGAGTGATATCCATCACCAACTCGTCGCGCTACAACGTCCAACGTCACAAAAGTCGAGAGATGTACATTATTTGTCTTCTTGGCGGAGCACCGCGGCAGTGTCCACGAACCTCCACGGCATTTCACGGCCATGCCCACAGTGTTCCGCGGGTAACCGCGGACACTCAACGGGCTACCGCGGACCTTCCACGGGCTTCCACGGACATTCCACGGGCTTCCACGGAATGCCGCGGCAAGTAGCGGAACACCGTGAAGGTCCATGGCACTAGCCATGGCAATTTCCACGGCAATCTCCACGGCAATCTCCATGGCAGCATTCACGGCAAAGCCACGGTCACCCACGGAAACGTCCACGGAAGCACCACGGCAACGCCCACGGACACACCCACGGACACGCCCACGGAAACGCCCACGAACTGTTCACGGAAACGTCCGCGGACATCCACGGACAGGTCCACGGAAACAACCACGGCAAGACCCACGGCCACGCCCGCGGACGTCTTACGTTATTGTGTTTTTCAAAACCATGGAACTAACCCTAACCCTGACCCTAACCCATACGAAATACCGGTCGAAGTGCCCCCTAATAACATCACTGGGGCGAAATGGTTGGAAATGTCGAATAATGTGTATCACTATGGGAGGATTGCCGTGGCAATGGCCGCGGACGGCCGCGGATGGCCGTGGAAATTGCTGCGGTTGGACGTCCGCGTAAACTGCCGTGGCAATTGCCGCGGACTTCAGCGGACTTCCGTGGTGATTGCCGCATTGCCGTGGCAATGTGCGCGGATGGCCCTGGAAATTGCCATGGCAGTTTCAGCGTAAACTGTCATGGCAATTGCCGCGTACTTCCGTCGGTCGCCGTGGTTGGTACGACGGAGTGTGCCACAGACAGAACTGCGGCACGTGCCGTGGCCACAACCGAGGCATTTGCCATGGAAGTGCTATGAGCTGTGACACTTGCCGTGGAAACCCGCGGATTTCCACGGTGGCCCGTGGCAACACCCACGGACGTTCACGGAAGTTCCGCGGTCATTGCCGCGGACCTCCGCCGAAAAGGCAAATAATGTGCATCCGTGCGGAAAAATCTCAGCTATTGCCGTCAGCGAGCTCGTTCGGTCGGCCGCCTCGGTTCGGTCACTTTGTCAACTCGACGACGAGAGCTCAGAAGCTCACTGCGCCTTCTGCGATCAGCCATGACCTGCCAATGACCTTGGGAACGACCCTGATAAGTCTCGTGCGCTCGCGAGTGGTGGCACAGCTCGAGCGGTGCCGCTGCCCGATCCTCTACACCCTTGTACCTAAATTTAGTTGTTTCCCTAAAAAAACTAAAAAACTTCAAGGCCCCTTTTTCCGGTGGTGAAATTTTTGAGATTTTCCCGAAAATTCGGGAAAAACCGAAATAATAGCTTCGTTATGAACGACCCTTAGAGGTAGGTAGAGCGTTCCTGTATATCGTGCTTGAGTGATGCCAACAATCGGTGGGTCTTTCATGTCATGTTATCTTTTGTGTGCGAGTCAGTGACCGATGAGCCTTCTCCTATCTATCGTGTTCTGTACCACGATTCGCGATTCCTGCGCGTCAAAGGTACATCGGATGCCCGGGTATACACATGCACACGGGTTAAACCCACCTCAGAAGCGTTCAATTTCTGATCGCCGGCCGCGGTGTCAAGCTTCCGCCGAGAAAGAGCTCTGCGCCTGGCACGTCTTTGCGCGTCACGCACGGCAGCTGTATTGCCACCTTCGTCCCTATCTTGCGGTCGAGACATGACGAACATGTCGAGCTCACGTTCCATGCCAGCAGAGAATGGACTCGGTGAGTCCACCCTCGAGGCTGTTGTTTCTCCCACTGACCCAAACGGGGCTGCTGCAGCCGGGAGAGGAGCTAGTGGGTGGACAGGACGAGAGTCTCCCTGGTCAGAACAGACGCAGAAAGCGACAAAGTCGGAGGCAGACATGATTTACGCGCCCCGTTTTCGTTGTTGTGAAAATTACAAATTCTTCGGGGCTGTGACTTCGACCCAAAACGGTTTGGTAGATCTACTGTGTGTATCATTCAAGATCGAGGATCTCCCGTATGATACGCTCTTAATTAATAGCGTGTTTGTCGTGAGAAAGTACTCGTTGATCTATTTGCTATGGTCAGTGCTGCCAGCGGCAAGTATTCCAACCAGCCTTGTTCTTCAAAGGAAATCATCGTAGGTTCCGGAGGGCATTGAACCCTCGACCCGCGCTTGCTGATTTTTGTACCTGGCAAGCTCTGGCCTTACCTTGCTCGGTAACACGATTGATTTTTTTCCCGCCTCTTCGTCTCCTGCTGTCCCTGCTGGATCTTGTTTCCCAACGTCGACGCTACCAACGAATCTCCCCTTGTTTCGCACGTACAGCATGGACGCCATGTTGGTGTCGCCCGCGAAGTCACGGTCGAGAGAGACGCAAAACCCTCCGCCCAGCTGGAAGTCAGCTGGAACAACAGAATACCGACCACCATCCACGCACACCTCGACGTCGCGCGTCAGAGCCCGCCGCGTATGAGCCGGCGCGGAAATCCGGTTTGATCCACTGACAACAGAAACGGCGCCGAGCCGCCGCCACCCTTCCCCTCGGGGGGGCGGGACGTCTGACGGCGGCCGCGCGCAGATATCTGGTGACTTTTTGACGGGAGTCTGGGCGGCATTGTTTTTCTTCTTGGGTCGATCCGGGCTGCCATGGATGGCGGCGATGCGGTGGCTGGCTTCGATCGTCGCTCTCTGGACGCCGTCCGCCACGGTGCAGAGAGCGCGGGCCCTTTCTAGGAGACTCAGGCCGTCCAGACCCAGCGACGCGTTGTTGACTCGACGATGCTGCTGCTGGAGAGAATGTTCGTTGTGTGTGTTGTGGTGGATGCGGCGGTGTCACGTCGTGGTAAAAAAGGGAGTGTTGTATTTTCGGTAGTACTTAAATGAGCGACTTATCGACGTTTGGTAGGCACCGCAGGACCTCGCGAGCCGCACTGCACGGATAGACCAGTACCTGGTGTGACTGAATCCGAGCATACATGCACATATCCAAACCAGGTACGTCGTACGTACATAGACTATAGTCTAGTCTATAAGGTATGCATCTGGTATAAGTATACGTGCTGTACAACAGGTACCTGGTGTACCTGGTACAATTTATCGAGCAACAAAATTTCCTCTCAGAGGGTCACATGGTATCACAGAGACCTATCATCTTGAGCATCATGGAGATGGCGACCGGCTGCCTTTCTCATGGTCGGAGTTGAAGGAGAGACCTAGACGCTTGAACGCTTCATGTACCAAAAACAAGAAGCCTTCGACCGCCGCGAATGTGCTGCAATTACAGTATGCCCCTCCAGTTTTAAAGGGACAAGCAGCGCACCGATCTTGTGTCAGAAGAGACATCGTCGTATGCCGCCAAGCTTCCCATGCGTTCGATGCCAAATTAGACTATATAAAATGCATTTTGTAGGTATGGCGCCCTACAGCTCTTCTTATTATTGTCTTTGCTCTAGAGCCTAGATAGAGCAGTAGCAAAATAGAGTAAGCCCACTCACCGGCTCTCCTTGAGATGAGGATGGCGGAGGCGGCCCGGGTGATCTCGAAGTAGGCTGTCGAGACTGCATTGCTGCCCCAAGACCTCCACAGTCAGCCACTCTCGGGGCGGGGTGCGCTGGCGGTTCCAAAGCACAATCTTGATCGACCTTGCAACTTGGAAGGTTCCACAACTATTAATATTACTATTAATGACTGTTGTTATATTAGACTAAGAGTCTACAATTGTACGAGCTTTACGAGTACTCTGCTTGCAGCGGTAAACGACTGTGCGGGTATGATCTCGTGTCAAGGCAGCGCTATCGGCCTGATTGCGTAGTAGTATCGCCGCTCATCATGCGTGCGACTCATGATAACCTCATCATGATGCGCATGAGGTGGTTGCAGCCTTCTTTTTATCAGAGCTTCGGCGGAGGCTACGAGAGGCTGGCCGAGTAAGATTTGTCGGTTGTTGTCGGCCATCGGGTAATGACGTGAAACCGATTTGTCGACTAAATGTAGATGTGACAAGACAAGATCCAGGTTTTTCGCACGAGTAGTCGAAGTCGAAGAGGCAGGTGTTACCCCGCGCGCAACATTTTTTGGATTTTTGGGGATCTGGATTGTTCAGACTTCATGTTTTGGATTAGTCTAGACTCTCTAGGTTAATCTTTTTATCAGCCAGTCTCGCCAGTCAGGTAAATCTTCTTATCAGCCAGTCTCGCCAGTCAGGTAAATCTTTTTATCAGCCAGTCTCGCCAGTCAGGTGGGATCAACCAGTCTAATGGGCCCGATTTTACCCCAGTACAGCAGTGCAAATAAATCGACAACAACAGCAGAATATGAACAGGTGTCTGGTCGCACCAGGCAACGTTCTACTTCTTCCGTTGTCGTAGCGCTTGCTGCTGCTGTTGGCTTTTCAGCTGTGGCCTTTACCGAGGCACGTGCGATGGGTACAATCGTGTTCCTTTTTTTTTTTCCCACTATAATATATTAGTCTAGTCTATATTTACAACCAAATGTGCACAACACAACGACAACACCCAAGCAACAATCGCCACACAAATCGCTCTGTCTGGGGGGTGGCTCCCGCAGCAGTATGGGTTATGCTCACAACGTACCAGGTAGCCCTCTTGACGGGGCAACGAATCGGGCACTGAAAAAACTAGACTATATCGCACTCTTCTTCTCGTGATGCGATCTTCTTAGAAACAAGACAGATATATAGATAGACCATAGTCTACTTGTATACGGATCAAGAGCAGCAGCAGGTCAAACCCGCTCGGGTTCCGACGTTTTTCGCCACGATTTTCTGCGACTGTCCGTAACCTTTTTCGAATTTTTGGTGAGGGAGCATAACTCCACATCATGTTTCGCTGTTTGTTTGTGTACCATGTCGGGACCGAGCTCCATTATGTTACTTGTAATAGATAGGAGGGAGGCGCAGTCGAACCGCTCGCACGGAATAAGCGCAGCTAAAAAAACAGCAGTTGTGCAGCATGATGTACTGTAAATACCAGGTTCCGACACCCTTTAGGAAGCTCAGGGCTTCCACAAAGAGTTGTTGTGTTGGTTATATAGAACTACCCGCTGAGCTATGGGTAGTTCCATATAACCAACAAAAGAAACTACAAGCAGTAGTCTAGTCTATTAGTCTAGACTAAATTTATAAAATAGATGTGATGTTTGATCTAGCTCGAAGTTCCCCACCTAATTTAATAAAGTATAAATACCAACACTTAGTCTACCATTATATATATAGTGGACAGAAAATAGGAACCCTCCCAACAAAAACCCACCCATATAGTAGTCTATATTACAAGTACCAACAACGCAGCTTGCAAAGATGAGTATTGACCTGAAATTCGTCGAACTCACGGCTGTCGTCCTTAATATTTTTTATAAAAGATATGTTTGGAAGTCCGCGAATCCCACCGACTTCATATTTCCGCTTTTTTCCGGGAAAAAGAAAAAAGGACATGACGTATTTGCAAGCGTGCGAGCTGGAGACGAGAATGGTTAAGATAGTTTGCCCCTGAACACTACGGTAGTGCGTGGCGAGGGGAGAGAGCCCAGGAGATCCCTGTTACGAAGTCGGTATCAAGAGTCAATTTTGGCGGACTCCCAAACATCTATTTTGTTGGTTATATAGAACTACCCACTGAGCTACGTAGTCACGTGACTACGTAGCTCAGTGGGTAGCTAACCAACAAGTTGTCATATAAATAGTCTACGCCTTTACGTACCCGCTGACCCCTTCATGACGGGGGTTCGTCGTCGGGACATCCGATAGCCGGCCAAAGCCCTCACACGCCCACAAAGCTGAGAGCCTTCACAACGACCGGTTATGCGTCTATACGCGCCCACTTGCGGCGACAGCCGCCTACGAGTAGAGACCACACCCTGGACAAAAGACACGACAAAATGGTCAATTGCGTCGACAATGGACTAGCAAACTATCTAGTCTATCGATGTACATTGTCCGCAGCAATGCATTTTTGTTAAGATACGGCCTCGAAAGGCCTGTAGGTATCCGAATTTGAGATCATTTGGATGGGTTTCGTATGATAAGGTTGGCGGTTTATATTCGGGGAAGTTAGGAATTAGATCGGAGGCACGCGCCTCCGATCTCAGAAGCTATCCCGGGCTCTGGTGGAAACGAATAAAGCTACATCTCTACGAAGGAACGAAAGTGAGTACTCTCCGAAGACCTGCTCAATTGGCAGACCTGCAGGGGGCACTCTGTGTCCCCACCTATTAATTTCACAAGTGGCGTCGTCGGCAGGACGGATGTCGTGCTGGAGGTGGTTAGGATGGCGGTCAACGAGCAGTTTCCGACGCTCATGCCTACGTTATACCCTGGCTCGAAGGCTACGGACCCACGGCCATACGCTTCGTTAGATGCCATGTGGAAAGCGTTCAGTGACTTGGCGCATAATAAGACACCTGCCGTCAACGGCGAAAAACATTTTACTCTACCTGTTTCGCTACCACGACACAGTACTCCTTAAGGGAGCCCACTTTTGGTACAAGGGAGACGATGGTTTATGGTGGCTAGGAAAAATCAGCGCGAGCACTACTGAGGACAAGGTATACCTGGTCCGCTTTATGGACGACCCGGGACCGATTAAACTCCCTCTTCCCCCGGCGCGCTACACGACTTCAACGGGAGCCGTACGAGGCTCTTGGTGCTTGCAAGTTCACATCGCCAGTGCGTTTCCTCGGGGAATCCAACGTAACGTAGACGAATCTCGAGGCGCGGCCGTGGCCAGTTGACTTCCAAGCCACCACCGCTTCTCGATAGTTCTTCATTTTTTTGAGGTATGAGTTTTGCGTCTTTGTCTTTGGGTCGTTCGTAGTGTCCTGAGGGTCTTCATCGAGTTTTGGGGCGGTTCTTTCCATTTTTTTTCTCTTTTCTGTCCTGCCGAACCCCCTGCTCAGTGCCGGGTCAGGGTTCGGGTAAAACGCCGCTATCTGAGGCGCAGGGCTGTCGCCTTTTTGTCATTAAATTCGCCCTGCCGACGCCCTCCTCAGCCCAGAGCCGGGGGGCGACCAGTGTACGGGTCTGTGTGTCTTCTTTTATGTTTTTGTGTTGTATTTGTTCTGCTTTGTTTTTTTTGTTTTTTTCGTCTAAACACTTCCTCCCCTAGCGGGGCTGTAGGTGTTGACACCTTCCATCCCGGGTATTCGTCGTTTCCTCGTCTAACCCCCCGCCTTGCCGATGGCCCGCGGGAGGTTTTTCGCATGACTTCTCCCTTGTATTAGCGCCTGTGTCCCCCTCTATATCGACGAGGGCTCGCCTCGCCATAGTACCTTTTCTGTGGTTGGTTTACCGTAGAGCCTTTCCTGCCCCCCCCCCGCCACACCGGCGGCATGCGGCAGGTTCTAGAGCCTTTTCTGCCCCCCCGCCACGCCGGCGGCATGCGGCAAGTTTTTGATGGGTGACTATTGCCTTGCTGTAGGGTCTGCTTTTCTTTCTACTGCTTTTCTTCGCGTGTTCCTGGCTCCATAGCCAGACGGTTAGAGGTGTGGGAGTGGGGTTTGAGGAGCCGCATCTTCGACTCATGGTCTAGTTCGTAGAACCGGAGTTTCCCCGAATCTCCCATATTTCTGCATATGCGACTCATCAGGGTGGGCTAGTGTTAAGATACGGCCTCGAAAGGCCTGTAGGTATCCGAATTTGAGATCATTTGGATGGGTTTCGTATGATAAGGTTGGCGGTTTATATTCGGGGAAGTTAGGAATTAGATCGGAGGCACGCGCCTCCGATCTCAGAAGCTATCCCGGGCTCTGGTGGAAACGAATAAAGCTACATCTCTACGAAGGAACGAAAGTGAGTACTCTCCGAAGACCTGCTCAATTGGCAGACCTGCAGGGGGCACTCTGTGTCCCCACCTATTAATTTCACATTTTGGTAATTTGGGCAATGGGCCGTTGGCGTTAAGGGATAGATTTTTATATGGTCACGTGCTTATACCCTGGACAATGGAAACGAAATCGAACATCGCCGCTACATGCAGTAGCCAGCCCCGGAAAAGTGCGTATCAACAATGAATGGACATATGTTAACCGCAATATAGTCTGGCAATGCTGTCTATCACTAAACACTGTGAGGGAACCATATATGGCAATGGCCACAATACAGCTTTACTGTAACACTGAAGTGGTATGGTTGTCCATAGATGGCTATTCTCCTGAAAAATAGATGTCGGGGGAGCAACCGCGATAGACGTTATTTGTCAAAATGGAGTCAACATGATTGTCAATAGATGGCCGTTGTCCTGAACAAGAGACGGCGGGGAAGCAAGCGCGATAGATATTGTTTTGTCACAATGGAGTACCATGGTTGTCAATAAATGGCTGTTGCCCTGTACCATAGAGATCGGGGAAGCAACCGCGATATACATTTGTTTGAACAATGAATCAAACAAGGTTGACTACCGATATCAACTGCCGCCTACAAAAGACATGTCGTTGTGTCCGTGAATAGCCATCGACACCCACGATAGACAATTGGGCGTATTTCCACAACAGAATTATTGTTTAAAACTATTGCATATCGTGAAGTGGTGTGTATCAATGGCCATTGTTGCCTACCGCCGATGTTTGCGAATGCCGCCAACAATAGATACCCAATAGTGTCTGTCAATACCCACCGCCACCCACAACACATTATTTGGCTAACCAGAGTAGATTATTGGGGGTGTTCCACAAGAGACTATTGCTTAACCTATGGTATATCGTGGAGCGGAATATCGATGGTCATTGTTGACGACCGCGGTTAGTTGTAGTTTGCATGTACGCTTAACGCTAAGTGGCAGTGGTTCGAATTGCCGGTGTATACGTACTTTGTCGTCAAATTACTACTACTATGGACGGTATTGTTACGGTAGCGTTGGTGATGTTTCTCGTTCGAAACCCATGGACGCTAGGCAGCAGCCCATTCTTGCTTCTTCAACGAATGTCTTGGAAGCGGTACTTCAGAAGCACTCTCCCAGTCGGAAGAGCGCGGTCCTTCTGCTTTGTTGTTCTTCATCTCCCAACAGTACGCCGCCGTCTATGCCTGAAACTGTTGTCTCAACAATGCACAATCGTTGGTTTTCCCCAAAACCACGAAGTCCACCACCGCACACAGCAGTGAATGGCTATCGATTGACAGCTTGCACAATCCATTGCGGCCGACAATGGCCATCGATAGACATGTCGCACACTCTACTGTGGGCGGCAATGGCCGTTGATTGACACGGTTGGCATCTAATGTCGCCGACAACATCTATCGACGGGCACCCTCCAAAATCGACAACATTTATCGATAGACACCTTCCACAATCTAATGTCGATGACAATGTATATCGATAGACACCTCTCCGACAATCTATTGTCGACGACAGTATCTATTGATAGAGACCTTCAACAATATATTGTCGACAACAGTATCTATCGATAGACACCTCCAACAATCTATTGTCGACGACAATATCTATCGATAGACACCTTCCACAATCTATTGTGGACAACGATATCTATCGATAGACACCTTCCACAATCTACTATCGTCGGCAATGTCTATTGATAGGCACCTTCCACAATCCATTGTCGCTGACAATGGCTATCGATAGATTGCCCCCCTCATCTATTGTCGACGCAATATACCACTGTTGTGTCTATTGTCCAGGGTGTGCTTCCTTGACAACGATATGGCGCCTCCGAGGTAGGCGGCATCGCAGAAGGAAACGCAGCAGAGGCCCCGGTGGATTGGACGAGACGGGGGATAACGGCCTTTCCGGCGGCGGGCGGTGCACCGATCGCCTCGGGGGCCGCGACTCTCCGCTTGGCAACCGTTAGCTGCTTATTATCCTAGTCGTGGGCCTGGTGGTCCGCGGCCTCCGCATTTTTTTTGTTTTGCAGGCGGCTGCCTTGGTGGCGGCGCTCACCCGTGCCTTGAGATCGCCGCTTTCCGTTCTTCCTCCCTCGTCTTGTTGGCTTCGACGGAAAGGGGGGGGGGGGAGGCTGTTCATTTTTCAACGGTAGCGGACTTTTATGGTTGTCTGGAAGAAACAACAGGTTGATGAAAGTATACCAGTCTCGATCGCTCTGACCTCGGGGACGGTGAACCAGCTCTGGAGCTGATCGAGGGACCATTTTGGACGGATTGATGGCACACCTCGATATCTTACCGCTCCCGCTAACAGAAAGATTGTCTCACCCACGCCGATTGGGCCATGCGCTAGCAACACCAGTCAAGGACAAGGAACGGCAGAAGGTGAAAGCAAGATCGAACAACAGGTTGTACATGGCTGGTTGTCGGAATAGCAGAAGGAGCAGGATATCGAGGAGGTGCGCACTTGCTCCGGCAGCGTCTACCGCCGTAGCTCAACAGGAATAACGCCCCCCACAGGTCTGCGAGATCCCTCCTATCGCGCCGCCCTAAAAGAAACATCAGCGCCGGCAAATACAGAAGGGACAATGTCAGGCCGATATGACAGCAGGAGTAGTAGAGCGTGAGAAGACAGGAGATACATGAAGCAGGTAACGGGTACGGGTATCGCCCCTTAGGGCACCGATGGAAGGCTAGGGGGAATGGCTGATCGGTTGGCTGCCCGCCATCACGCTGTGGTTGAGAAACTACGAAGTGTTTGTGTGTATGCGATTTCACTCATGATTTTCTCCGTTGGGATACGGCTACGACCGCGGTTCGGCTGGACACTGTCCTGTCAGCTTGCTGCAGCTGAGGAGGGGAAAAGGAAGACGAGCTACCCTGGGCGGGGCGAGCGGATGTTGACGCGTCTTGCCTCCCCCGTGATGCTGCTTGTTCCGCTGCCCCCCCCGGCAGCACGGGCGGCAAAGGAGATTTTTGGCGCCATGAGGCTGTTTTTTTTTTGTTTCAAATTGTTGCGATGGAGCCTAAAGAAAAAAGCGCCGATATTCGGCTCCGACCACCGCTACGACGCTACTGCCAGCTTGCACCGTTGCTCTCACTGCCGACGCCGCAACTGTTTTGCGTCAACGCTGTAGACCTCTGTGCTCTCGATTCCTAGACTATTGTGTTCTTGCACAAGCAAGGGGGCGATACTGATTGGTGCGAGAAATCCCAATCGAATCGATCTATATTATTGGTCTGTATAGGTTTGTAGTCTAACATTTGTCGATGTTGATTTCGACAGTGGCGACGTGAACAGCAGCTTCCTGGTGACTACCACATAGATCTACTCCTACAAGATCAGCATCGTACTTCTGTACCTCGTACTGGTGAGCAAGCGGTTTCAATATCGTCCACGCAAAATGGCTCCAGGCACCACAGAACAATACGTGGCTGAGCGCCGCGGGCTTAGAAGCGCCTTTTTATCATCTTGTATCGATCGTTCGAAAAATCAGTACGATACCGACTGATTCTTACTACGATAGCCCCCTCCCAAAAAACCAGCGATTTTCTTGAACGAACGAATGTTCCATGGCTGCTCGACACAAGGAAGGATAATATTGACCAAAAATGTATCCATTCTTCTTGTGTGCAAAGGCCTGACGATCGACGACGTCAGGGTGTCGAACACCGGTGCAAAGGCCTGACGATCGACGACGTCAGGGTGTCGAACACCGTATTTAAGGAGATACGGCCTGGAGTTGGTTTTTGAAACCGTCGATTTTGTTTGAAGAAAATTTGGGGGCGGCTACCGTAGAACGACTCTACCGTGCAGACACTTCGATAGTTCAACAACTCAAAAATTGATCGTTCGACAAGTCGATAATTCAATAATTCGATAATTCGATATCTCGATAATTCCCAACTCAGTGCACTTTTTGCCCTCGGTGGAACGGGAGGGGAGGGGAGAGTTAGGGAGAGGGGCAGATTATTCGGAAGTGATGAGCCATGCGCGCCATAAACCTTCATCACTGACTCTGGAAATGACGTGGAGGCTCTGCACGCCTGCCCTCAGCGGTGGTGGACAGGGGTAGGCCAGCGCGAGAGGGCAGATAAATGAACTTTTCATAAGCTGCGCAAGGTTGACGAGGAACGTCTTACTTGGGAGCGTGTGTGCAGGTGCGCGAGTGAGAGTGCACGGCTCTCCCTCCTCCCGCCGCATTTCTAGGTCCATGCCGCGCCACGCTCTCTGCGCGTTTGCACATTGTTGTACATCCCTGAAGTCCTATCGCATATATATGGTGTGGGTGCATTGCTGCTGGGCTAAACTACCGCAGGTGTGTGTGCGCGCGTTGTTCAATGGAAGTAGTCGGTGCCGCAGCAACTATCGCAGGTTGTCCGCGTGCGTTTTCTCCATGGAAACAGTCGGTGCCGCTGTTGTTGCTCTCTAGATCCCTATAACTTACGGTTGCTCGGTCTGTGCGTGCCGCTTGGCCTGCCTACCGCGTTCAAAGACAAATAAATAGTGTTGTTCTCCATTTCTTACGCGGCGGTACTCCATGAATCGCCATTGTGCAGCATGACCTTCAACGTCGATCACTCGCAGACATCTCCAGAAAGAACATTTCTTCATGATTCGCTGATTCCACCCTTGGCGCGGTCGGCAAAGCACTTGCACTCCTTAAGGCACCTATCTCCAGCTACAACAACCGCGTTAGCTCCCAACAAGATCCATATCATGGGCAATTTTCCACGTATCCCACTGACAATTTTTTCGAACATACCCGGGGTCGCCGGACAGCAGGGTTTAGTTCGTGAGAATATCAGCTCGCATATTGCAACCTGGCCACGAGCTGAAAAAATCGCGTCTACGACATCGTTCGTGAAGCTTATGTTCTTAAATTGCTGTCGCGTGCACCACCGAAATTTCCGCCTTATCGGACGTCTTACGCTGGATTCCGATGTTCGTTTCGGGGGATTGATGGCCTCCACTTTTCGTCAGGACGTGGAGGCGGCAACGGACGCGCAGGTGCTCAAGGCCAACCTTTCGCCACATTGGACGGGCGCCTACAAGATTAGTGCGGTGGGCCCCTGCTCTTCCAGTGACACATCCGGCGGTTTCCGTCTCAAACCTACGTTCTTCTATTTCGATCTGCCCTCAAACATGCCCGGCACAGGTGCACACCACCGAGTCTCCGTGGCGCGCTGCAAGCTTTGTGCCAGTTCCCACGACAGCGAAGACATGCCGACATATTTACCGACGAGGCTAACGCCGCGTGCGTGTTCAACAAGTTTACCCAAAAATCCTCCCCGTACCACGTTACTCAGGACGGCGTTTCGCCACCCCTCCAGCGTTTTGAAGTGGGGAAGACCATCGGCCACCACTCCGTCCGTATTCGAGGTGGTGCGATCATGGTCCTGTATGAGATGCACTCTGGACGTGACTCTCCGGCCTATCTTGGGAGCGGGAGATGGACGTCCACTTCTCTCGACAGCAGATTTTTCTCTATAGAGTCGGCACGAGGAACCGATATCGACCAAAACCAACCGCTTGTACCGCCATGGGGATGAGATCCAGGGCTATCCAACGGGAGATTTCTCGAGGGGACGGTGGGCGTTTTCTGGCACCCGGTTTCGGCTGCAGCATGCCTCGGGTTGGCTGGCTCCGTCGTTACCGCACTACGGTGTTTGCCAACGAACCCCGTTTCCGGTACAAAGGCGACGACAGTTTGTTGTGACTCTGGACAAAAATCAGCGCACGTACGGCCACCGATGATGGTTATTTAGTGCATATTCTGGACGAACCGGGACCGTTCAAGGTTCCGCTCCCGCCGGCTCGTTACACGAGGTCAACGGGAGCCGTGCATAATTTCATGGTGTCTGCCAATCCACATGCCTAGCGATTTTAGACGAGGAAATCAGCGCAGCGCAGACTAACTAGACATACACGTAAACAGCTGCCTTTCATACAAGCACAGCACTCGGTTTTTGTTCCCGTTTGTCTGAATTTTGGGCAGGGTTTATTGATTCATGTGCCATCCCATTTTCCCGACTCGGTTTCGCGTCGTTTCCGCCGGGAAACGAACGACATGTCGCGTGTTCCTGGCTCCATAGCCAGACGGTTAGAGGTGTGGGAGTGGCTTTTGAGGAGCCGCATCTTCGACTCATGGTCTAGTTCGTAGAACCGGAGTTTCCTCGAATCTCCCATAATTCTGCATATGCGACTCATCAGGGTGGGCTAGTGTTAAGATACGGCCTCGAAAGGCCTGTAATTATCCGAATTTGAGATCATTTGGATGGGTTCCGTATGATAAGGTTGGCGTTTTACATTCGGGAAAGTTAGGAAATAGATCGGAGGCACGTGCCTCCGATCTCAGAAGCTATCCGGGGCTCTGGTGGAAACGAATAAAGCTACGTCTCTACGAAGGAAACGAAAGTGAGTACTCTCCGAGGACCTGCTCAATTGGCAGACCTGTAGGGGGCACTCTGTGTCTCCCCACCTATAACGTAACAACCTACTTCGTTTCGCGTGCAAAATCTTCCATTGTTGTCCTGCAGTGTGCCGGTAGCTTGTGTGACCGCTCCGGGGTTTGTGGCCAAGTTTTTATTACCTTGTGTTCAACCTCAGCGTTTTCACCGTGTACTGTTGGTCACACGCGTTCGTTTTCCTGCCCGCCCCCCCGCCCCTCCCGCCCCCCCCGCCGCGCGGCACATAATTAAATTTTTATGTTCTACCTTCCTCAACGATGCGTTCTCGCCCGCCCAACCCCCACTGGAAATGTCACGGTAGCTACAGCAGTACTGTCTTCTGTTGCTCTAGAGGTGTCTTGCAGTTTTCTGAAATATTTTTCGCCCCCCCCCGTCGTCGGGGATGTGGGTGGTGGTATAGTTGTTTATTTTCATTCCCCATGATGGATGTTTTGGCGCCCCGCCCCCGATGGGGCTTCTTTTGGTGTCTGTCGCTTTCGAGCCCATTGCGGGTAGGCTTCCTTTGCTTTTCTCCTTTTGCCGCCCCTTCGCGAGGATTCGAAGCCTCTCACAGGTCAGAGGCGTAGAACGCGTGTCTTCCGTGAGTCTGCGTGCTAGTAGTCCTGTTTATGTTGACATTATCCATTGTAGTAACGTTTAATTATTTTTATGGATAAAAGGGCAGGGGTCCATCAATAGAAATATATGCACGCCCGAAACCACTGAAGAATTAATGGCCTTGTGAACAACGACGTGCAGCACCTGTGTACAGCTACTATTACGGCAAGCACCTATATTATCTACTACTACATGTTAAGATACGGCCTCGAAAGGCCTGTAGGTATCCGAATTTGAGCGCCTCCGATCTCAGAAGCTATCCCGGGCTCTGGTGGAAACGAATAAAGCTACACCTCTACGAAGGAACGAAAGTGAGTACTCTCCGAGGACCTGCTCAATTGGCAGACCTGCAGGGGGCACTCTGTGTCCCCCACCTTTAATTTCACATACAGCACCCATCGTACTACTACGAGCACTGATGTACCAGGTTTATTATAAAAATAAAAATACACTCCAGCTAGCTGTGAGATCGAAGGTTTTGTCGAAACTCATCTTTGCAAGCTTGTGTGATACTCCGATCGCGCGTATTACGGGTTGTGTGTCCTCATTAAGGATATAGGTCGGCGACTCCCCTTGCAACTACAGTGTACTGGTAGCTATCAGGGTCTATAAACTACACCAGAGTCATCCCACGGTACGTAGGGGTTGTACTTGTTTGAGCCCGAAGATTTCTGGCATTCTGGTTGGTTGAGCTCACTCTCAACTGAGGAACTACCGGTCGGTCTAATCATTTTACGAGTGAGTATAATTTGTTGTATTATTACTAACATAATAATGGGACTAGGGCATAGAAACTTGGTCGGGTTGCGAGAAATAATGCCTTCGAAGTCATTTTTCGGGTGAGATATTGAGCTCCTCATGTTAGGAGCTCAGGAATGGTTTGCTGGACCCCTACCGTTGGATGGCTCACCATTTGTAGTAGTAGTAGTAGAGTAGTAGTAGTAGTAGTACTCAAGGTATACAATATGCATGTAGTCGTATGGCCTACTGCGAGGAAGTTACTATGTATACCCTGGTGGTGTGGTACTACTAATATTCGTCGTAGCATGTTACCAAACAGCACGAAGCAAGAACGGAGTTTGTAGAGTGCGCAGCGTATATTAATTCACATCTTCGTGTGGTTATTTTTTTGTCTCACCCCTTGCTTTCTAGCTTCTTCTGGCCAAGTTGTGGTCACAGTCCGTAGTAGCAGCCGTCGTCCCTTCTTCCCCCCAGTATGTGCCTCCATTTTCATGGCGTACGTAACGGGTGCAGCATTCCCGCTGCTCGTCGATTGTCATCAATTTTTACATTTTTTTCTTTGTAAGAAGACATCCACAAAAAAAAACTCTAACGTCGGCGACGGGATTTGAACCCGCGCGTGAGATCACAATGGGTTTCAAGTCCATCTCCTTAACCACTCGGACACACCGACACAGTACGGAAACGTCGAGATTTTTGGTCTTCTGAACTAGGTCTATTAAACTGAGAAGATACCGGTGCTCATTCGTCACGTAATTTCTGTGTATGGTGGGCAAAGAGTACTTGCACACACACCTGTTTGTATATGCGTTTATCTGCTTTGTGTTGTCTGCGTGTGCGTGCACGAATTCCCTGCAGGCACGGATCCACTATTATATTCGGCGAAAACACGAAAATATGACAAAGAAAGCGAGGTTCTTCAAGAAACGAAAAAAATCCCCAACGTGAAAGGATACGAGAGTGCGACACATCCTAGGGGAAGCTGCTGATACACACACCGGTAGTAGCGGCAGTGTGTTATATGGAAAGGAGAGCTATACGATGCTGCTGTAAAAGAGAGGTGGCAAGCTGGGATAAAAAGGAGTCAAAGGAGTCTAACTTATACTGGTATGCCACACTGAACGCTACTGCTACTACTGCTGCTGCTGCTGTGCGTGACGATATACCTGCCGGCGTGAGATTGTGCGTATCATATACCTGTGGTACATTTTGTTGCTGTCATAGTAATATATTTCGGGTCGGCGTGCTGTGCTATTTTTGTGAGACCATGGTACCTGGTTGCAAGGTGCTGTTATTGCACACTCGAAGGGAGCCATGTCTTTTCCTCTGTGCTCTGTGCATGCTCTGGGCGGGCACTCTCTCGCATAAGCAATGCCGGGGGTAGAAAATACACGTACCAGGTACATGTACAAGGTATGTGTCTCCTATTAATATAATAATAATACTTGTCAACGCTGTTGATTGTCATGTACCAGGTATGTTTTATATTCTGAAATTGGCCCGTTGTTGCACACTTATTCGGCGCCGTGACCGAGTGGTTAAGGTGATGGACTGCTAATTCATTGGGCTCTGCCCGCGTGAGTTCGAATCTCACCGGCGTCGATTTTTATATTTGGTGGTAATATACTCATTTCACAGCAAGTCATTGCCCGCCCGTCGCTCGTGTATTTTTTTCCGTCAGTACTCTCAGAGAAGTTGGGGAACGGCAGAGAACCCGAGGTTTGCGGATCAAACCTGCCTACTGTAATAATAGCATTGTTTGGCTTCTACTTGTCGTGGTGGCTCAGAGGTAATTTCACACAAGAAAAACTGAAGCTGCTGCTGCTTCTTCTGCTGCTCGGACTTTTTTTTTTTGTTGCTTTCTGCTTCTCCTTTATTTCGCGCGCGTTCGTTCGGCATTATTTTTGATCACCAATCGATGCTGTTATATTATTATTGCGGTAACTGCTAGCGCTACTATTATTAATACTAATAACTGCTGATGCTGCCGCTGCGTGTACGCTCGCTGTATCGTATACCTCGTATTCACGGGCCTCGCATGCATCTCTGAAGCATTTAGGGAGACTTTTTTTTTTTTTTTTCATCCTCCGGCGGATGAGGGAAAATGAAGCTCAAGCTCACCACACTTCCACGTATTTTCATACGCGTCGTGTGTCGACGCATCAGCACAGGACCCTGTTTCTGGGTGGATGCGTACGATGACGTTCACTGGGATCACGTTTTTTTTATTTAAACTCGCACAACAAAATAAACAAACGTACTTCCTCTCTGCTATTATACTCAGAGTAAGCATTTTACGTTTTTTTTTATGATACAGGCCTTTACCATTATTTATGGCACAGAGGAAGTAAAAACAGCAACGGCAACGAACCCTGGCGTTGAGCTTTCGACAAGATTGCTGACGAATACCTGGTGGTGGTACATGGTGCATAGAAAAAAAAAAAAATGCAGTGGGAAACGCCAACAACTTAACAACACACTAATTAATGTGCCAGATTTCGTACCAGGTGCGGTATTCGAATGGATTTCAACATTGAAAATCGACGCGATTTCTCACGGGTTGCACCGACGCAGATCGCCTTCGTTCTTAGCATTAATTAATTCAGAGCCTCACTGCTACTACTACTTCTACTACTACTACTACTACTACTACTACTACAACAGTAAAAGTGGCACCAATGACTAGCATTGCCAAACTGTTGCCCACAGTGTCAGTTTTTTTTCAGATTGCTCGTGCTGTCGTAGAAAGCAGTACATACATGCAAACCGAGTGTTCCAAGTGAGACCGAGGGGCGCTGGGAACGAACCTACAAGACGAAGACACTGGGAACAGCGTGCCTCTTGACGGCGGGAGTCGCGTACGGCAATGTCAAGCAGGATTCGTAGAGTCGGGGTCAATCTTTGTCGATTGACGAGGCTGAGGAAGGGGCAACAGAACAGATTAAAATACTTTGTAAAAATCGGGAATGCCGGCCTTAAGTTGGATACCTTAAGTGAGAAATGGAAATTTCTACGCACACTTAACATCACCGCGTTCGATTTTACCAGCTGCAGTATCCTATTGCCGACAAGCGTGAAAACGGCAGCGAGGACCGGACGCTGTGATATTGGCGCACGCTTAAGGTTGGTCGACTGCGCGTGGTCACCACATAGGGTTAATGAATTTAAAACGAACGAATTGCCACAGGAACTAACAATCGCTTGTTATCCTTGAGGCTGCTAGAGGGGAGGGCGACGATGTCAACATCCCTGCTCTCACCAACTACGGCGTGCAAACACACCATATAGGCGAAGCAATAATCCACTCCGATCGTTCCCCGCAACGAACACCGCCCACGCAAGCATGCGCCCAAATGTGTCTTCACGAGAGTTTCTTTTCGATGTCATGTCCTCCAAGAATGTCGCACTGCAAGTCTTACGCTACAACTGTGCTCAACTCTGGGTCACTCCTATTGAGCCACCACCCCCGTGACGACGGTGTCCCTACTCTCGCAAAAGGCTTACCCTTTTAGAACCCATGTATAGCAACCCAATAAAGGACAAGTCCGATCTGATCACGCGACTGGGAAGAGCATGCAACAGTTCAAGTACCACCATGCTGTGCGCATGAGGCACAGCTCCTTACAGTTCGTGCACACACCCTACCCCGCTAGCTCCGGCTGCTTCGTGTGGTAGATGCTGTAATCGTTGCCGGTATTGTCTTTCAACAGTTTCCCCTCTCAAGTCCCGAAGGAGTTAACACTGCCACAAAAAGTGCCCAATTCTTAATCCAAGTACCTTGTGACCGAAGCGTGGGTGCAGCAGTAAAGGGGTGTTAACACCTCTTCAATACTGCAAATAAACGTCCAACACTTTCCAACCATACTGCAAAAAAAACGCTCAACTCCGAATCCATGTCGATCGCACCCGCGTCGTGAAAGTGCAGGTGTATATATGTATAAACCAAAATTTTCTTGAACCAACCATGGTGTCAAAAACAAAAAGTTCCCACCAACCAAATCAACCAAAAAATATCTCAGCATTGTGCGTAATAAGGTTCCAACCAATCATTGTTCACCAATATTGATCCAACTAACCATGATGCCCACTAACAACGGCCCAACCAACCTTGATATCCACAATGCTCCAACCAACCATTTTCCATCAAAATGTCTCAACAAACCATTGCCCATCAACCATGTAACCAGCCTTCGTCCATTAACAACATTCCGACCAATCATTGCACATCAGCAATAATCCAATCACTATTGTCCATCGCCAATAATCCAACCAACCAGTGTATATCAATCACCATCCAAACAACCATTATTTCCCCCATCAACCATTGTCCAATAACAACATTTTAATTCACCATGGTGCTCGAACCAAACCATGCCCATTAAATATGTTAAGCACCGCCGTGCGGCGAGACACCCGGAAGGCCAAAAAAGACGCTCATCTCCACAATCACGACAACTTTGTCACAAGCGACTCAACGCCAGCAACGGCAGCAGACTAGACAGCGCAGGTCGCGCTTCATTTAAGCCATCGCGCTTCATTTAAGCAAGAACGTAGCAACCACTTCCCTGTTATCATACCACGACGTCCACAGCAAACGCACCGACGACCTGCATCATGGCTCCGTGTCACTATCTACACAAACTAAATGCTACCACTGCATCCGACACAGTTTATATCTCATTTGCTTTGAGAATTACCACAATCATGACGTCATATTTTCGACACGATTAGGGTCCCTACTGGTACGCTCTGTGCACGTTGGAACCCCCCCCGCGCATTGCTGCTGCCTTTCCCACCTATTACGAGGTGTGGCGGTGGTAGAGATAGTACGGCGCCCGATTGGGAAGCGCGGATTTGTGCAAGCTCCTGAAGTAAGAGAGAGGGAGGGAGGGAGGTTGAAGCCGGTTCGAGTGCACAAGAAACGGAAGACTTGAGCCCAAGGGGATCGAATAACGAGGATATGCGCCATGTATATGATGCCACGTAAAGTGTCTAGACTGGAATGGAGACCGTGATCATCCCATATAATGCGTCCGCGGATCGAAAAAAGATACACCGCCTGCTACCGTTGCCCTGTGCTGCCACGGCCGCGGCCTGGGCTAACGTGCGATGTCTATTCGTGAGGGGAGCCCCACACGCGTCCTTTCGCTTTTTTTTGCGTCCAGTAAATCTCTTCTGGCAGTTTTACTAGACTGTATGCACAATATTATAAGGCACATCCTAGATGCACACAAGGTGCAGCGATAGCCAATCCTACGCTGCACCACCGGGCTTTACGTACAACATCCACCTCTAAAACAAATCTCGCAAGTTGAAGCGCGCCGAAACCAGCGTTATCCCGTGTATTTCCTCGGCCGGCGCTATACACTTTCGGAGAAGAGCACGGTCGGAATCCGGGTCGCAATCTGGGTCGCAAGGTAGGTCGCAAGGTCGTATGCTACGTCGCTACGAATCTAGGTCATAAGGCTCACCTTGTCAGCTCCCTCTCCTCCGGCTTGTCAAGCATGTCCGCAACGACCGCCAGCATCGAATGCCGGGTCTCCTTCTTGAACTGCTCGAGCGGCATCCAGCACGCGTCGGCGATCTCGTCAATGCACTTGTTGATGTCCAGCACCCCTCCTGCCTTCGGCATCAGACGACAAATGAAGTACAGATCGCTGTTCCCGAACTGCACATCGTGTTGGTGCCGCATGCTCAGCACCGACCGGAATTCCGTCTCCACCCCCGTTTCCTCCCACACCTCACGAACCGCCGCCTCGCCGATCCCCTCACCCTGGTCAGCCAGACCTCCCGGAAACTTCCACATGGCGCCCTTGTGCTTGTCCTTCACCAGCAAGACTTCGTGTTCGTCGTTAATCACACAACCTAGACATGAAACAAACTCGTACTGTTAGAATTGTGTTTTTCTCACGATATGTAATGATTGTCTAAATCTAGTCCGTGGTCACAGCACAGACTCCAATCACTCGAGAGTGGAAGGATACCATCAGGAAAATAAATAAATAAATGTGTGAACTGTGACCGCGGCGCAGAGGTGAACGGAACTTCGAGAACGAGGTTAGATCGACGAGCAGCACGGTTACGCGTACTAAACTGAGGCAATTGAGGGATTTTCTGTTTCCTGGAGTGTTGCTTCGTCGGTAGAAGAGAGAAGGGACCACAAATTGTACGAGCTGCGTTGCTGCAAGCACAGAGGGAAACTCCCGAGGAAACATCTGGGCTCCACCAACAAGCGCTGCGAGGTGTCCGTCAAACCGCCGCACAACACCAATCATTGTAATGGAGAAAAACATTCTATTAATAAAGGAATAAGACACCTCCCATTAAGAATAATTTACGCACATGGCATATTACAAGTACCAACAAGCAGCTTGAAAATATGAGTACTGACCCGAAATTCGTCGAACTTACACCTGACGTCCTGAAAATATTTTTATAATATGTTAGAGTAACAGCGTACCAATTTGGAACCGTGGGTTCGTGTCTCACAGAGGTTTTTTGGGGAGTAGCCGTCTTTTATTCTCGAATGCTGTTTTAATATTAACATATTAGATAATAAATAATACTCTTGTATTCGTACTCCTCCCGATATTAAAGCGGGGGGGAGAAAAAAACAAAATAAACCACCTACCATACATATGATAGAGCAGTATAGTGGAAACTACAGCAATAATTTTATAAAATAGATATGATGTTAGATCTAGCTGAAAATTCCCCGCCTGAAGTAAAAACACCAACACTAACCATTATAGTGGACAAAAAATAAAAATAGGACCCCTCCCAAAAAAAACTCACCCATTTAGTATATTACCAGTATCAACAACGCAGCTTGCAAAGATGAGTATTGACCTGAAATTCATCGAACTCACGGCTGACGTCCTTAAAATATTTTTAAAATAAAATATACCTGGTAATACGTATGCTTCGGAGAAAACCAGTATCGAACCGCCGGCGTTTTCAGTTGCACGCCCCCCACGTTCGCATTCGTTGGCCATATCAGCCGGCGGGGTATCACATTCTACTGCGGTTGTAACACCTGCTGACCGTTACTTTTTAATCCTCTCATAAGTGGAGGCATTGTTCGCCGCGACGCGCGAACAAGTGACGACGAAAAATGGGGTAACCAAGGAATTTCGCGGAGGGACCCTGCAGATTAGAGATCCTATGACAATTTATAAAATTGTTTCAAAGACGTCAGCTGTGAGTTCGATCAATCTAGTTGTTCAAGACAAAGCAGATTGATCTGTAGGGATACGGTTTGTCCAACATGCGCAAGAGTTGCGCAGGAATGGAAAAGGACTACAACCACGCCGCAACATGTTGCAGCATGCATTTTGCTCGCCATTTCGCCTTTGCCTTGCGTAATCGCCGCAAGCAACGGTCGGTCGTCATACCTGCCACGCCCAAATGATGCGTTCCATACGCGGGAATCTTGTTGGGGACGTCCTCCGGTAACCACAGACTCATCATGACGTACTTGGGCTGGGTGTGGTGAAGCTGAAAGCCGTAATGAGCCGCTATCGAGATGTAGTGGCAAAAGTCCACAGGCACCTTTAGCCACACCGCTGACGAAAGGAGCCGAGATCAGGCGCGGCGACGCGGGATGGGGGAGAAAGAGGCGGGGTCACAAGGGGCGGCGTGCGTCTGGCGCACAGTGAAACAGTTGCAAACGCGTGAATATATATACCTGTTATGTCCGTACAGGTGGCGTTTCCCCTCAAGTGCTCCAAAAGCGTGGGGGGCCTAATTGCAGCTACGTATTGCAAGAAAAATCTTGCAGGACCACCGTTTGGCTAACACCCACCATGTGGGGTTATAAGAAAACGTCAACCAAACGCGCAGCGAATCTACCCAAAGACTCCTGCGGGCGTGAGGTCGGGGTTAGGGTTAGGGTGAAGGTTGGGATTGGGTTATAGGCCGGGAGGCAGGAACAATCTGACAAGGCACGTTGACCAAAACGCTCCTGACAACAGGCTCGTGGTCCTGCACGGTTTGCTTGCAGAACGGTGCTTCAAGGGCCACCCCAAAGAGTGCAGATGCTTGCCAGGGAAGGGATTGCGGCGCGTCTGATTCCCGGGCAAACAAGCGTTACGTGTTACGTGACGTACGTGAGGTAACTTCTTGTTATTCGGCTGGCTGTCGCGGGCGCGACTATGAACACCAGGTATCATTTTGTATGAAACACTATTATACAGACACCTTACGTACGTAGTACTAAGCGGTCGACACGCTGGAGTTCCTTTCGTCTCACCTTTGTTCTTCATGTTTTAGTTTTTTCAGCCGTTAGCCCAAATCGGGCTTTCTTACGTACACAGTCGAAAAAGGGCTTTTTCGACTCAACTTTCTTCGACTGAGTTTTCCGTCTGGGGGATCCAGTCGAAAACTTTACTTTTTCGACCGGATCTGTCAGTCGAAAAGCTCAGTCGAAAAAAAATTACACCTGTTATTTAAACCCATCGCATCGCTCATCCCACCACAAAACACGCACCCACACACCCATACATACCAGGTATAACACAGCAGTATCATACAACAGCGCCGACGCTGCCTTGGCTATCACCGCTGTTGCTTCTCGCCGCAAGTCAGCGTGGCGCGCTCCTAGCTCCGCTAGCCAGCAGCGTGTATCACACGACAGCAGTAGCGCGCGTTATCGATGCCCTTTTGCCAACAACGGCTACGCCTGCTGTAGCTTTGGCGGCTCTCGGCTGAGTGTAACGCCACGAATGTAGCTTTGGCGCCTTTCGGCTAAGCTCAACGCCACCAACCCGCTTGGACGAAGGTTCGTCGCGCGTGAAGCACGCGTTGCTCGCGAAGAACCCGCGAAGCACAGAGCTGCCAACCTACTTTCGACTGCCATACAGCAGTACTCCCTCACACCAACCGCCTCTAGGAAAAGCACAAAAACTATAAAATCGACTCGACTGCCGATAAGAAGAAGGACCAGAAGAATCCAGTCCGAAAAAAGTCCAGTCGAAAAGGGCCGTTTTCGACTGGCGGAATCCGACTGTGTAAGAAATGGCCTTAGCCCACACGTATCATAGTTTACGCGCAAGGAACAAGATGCACAAGATGCACTGCTGCGCTTTTGAGGTGAGATGAGACAGGGCGACAGATTGTACGTGCGCTTACCCGCTTTGTGGTTCTTGCGCAATAGATTGACGGTTGAGAAGAGCTTAAGCGCAAAGTCGGCGGTGTCCTCCACCCTGATCCCGGACACGTCCACCGTTGCGCTGTTGAACCTGTGCAGCGGGTGGAAATATACGTTTTCAGATGAACGACGCACGTGGTCTAGGGTGGTCGGTGGTTCGCTTCTCGCAGTCAGGTGACGGTGTTTGCGCCATCCGGGGGTAAAACACTAAATGACCCGCCCGCCAATTGCTCGTCGGTGCGCGCCATCCTGTTACGGCAGGCTTCAGAACAACATCAGCTGCTGCGATCACACGACTGTGTACTGCTATCCCGATGCATTCCCGACCGATCACGTGCGTATGCGTAGCCAAGGGAGGGATGCGGGGCGATGTGCGGCGGAGGGTCGAGGATGGATGGCTGATTCGCAGACGGAATTCTTGCAGCAGCGAGGCACAATGCCTCAAGCCGTCATGCTGTATTGGGAACCTCCAATGCCATGGATTTTATCACTCCTCCATACGCAACCCTGGGTGCTGCACTATGATACCTTGTTGTGTGCATCGAGGGTGCAACAGCTCCGACAACGGCAGCAACAGCCGAGCAGTAACAGCGTCTGTCGTGATGCCATGATGTTCACATGATGTGTGTGCTTCATGAAAAAGGAGCCGCCTACAAGTAAGTATGATACGAATGAAACCGCGGCCATAAAACAGAACCGCTTTTACCATTTTAAACGCAAACATAAGGGCCGTTTTTATTTAATATAAAATACAACCGGTCCTTACATTTACGTACATGCTGCTGTGGTGGTATTTGACACCACCACATACGCAAACCAGCATCACGGCCATGAGTAGGACGTTGCTACAAACAGAACACAGCCAGCCTCGTACCCCGCACGTAGCAGGCACTCACTTGGTGTCTTCAAAGGGAAGTGGCACCGGGAGGCCAACGTTGGAGGTGGTCGTAGAGGAGGAGAACCTGCGCTTGCCAGTGCCAGTGTTGGAGTTTACCTGACACGACGACTTCACCGCAACAACGCTGTTGTTGCAGTTTCTGCTGCTCCCGCTGCTGTCGCTGTTCCGTCGACGCGACAAGGAATCACCCGCCCCTCTCGCTGCTGCATTTACATTTCTCACGATAACTCTTGGGCAGAAGACGCCAAGTGCTCTGGTGGCGAGACCGAGTCGCATTGTCATGGGTATGGGTGCGAAGTAAGGTCGCAAAGTTGTACGTGGACTGCTGTAGGAGAGTGGTCGAGAGGAAAAGAGGCGGAGGTTTTGCGCTATATGATTGTCGGTGGCGTGTTTCATGCGGGAGGTTTTCGTCCAACTACAGGGGAGGGCCTCGTGTGGTGGAAGCTGGAGCATCAGGCGTGGTAGCAGCACACACAGCAGTGAGATCAGTGGCAGTTGTTGCTAGCTTGTGAAAGTTCAGATCTCCCGCTTTTACGTGCTTCCCGCAGGAAGGAGTGCCCAGTACGCGAACAAAGAGCATACCCATCTACTGATCGCCGGGGAAATGTCTGTTGACCCCGATAAGCTGCATATCATCCGCTCTAAGGTGGGTTGCACGGAGCGCTCTCCGGTTTGCATGTGTAATGCTGCTTTATAATCCTCCTATATGAGTACCTACCAACCCTCAGTTTGCCCTGCGGGTATATAGCAGGAGCGACAAGTCGGTTCTTACTTGTCCGTAGTATTGCATGCCCCGTAGGCATCTACCATGCACGGACGTATCGGTCCGCTTTCAATTCCTATCCCTTGACCAACAAAACGGACGCCTATTCGCCTGATCGTCACGTGTTGCTTTGCTTGTCCCAGTATGTACCGGTACCCGGTAAGTTGCTTGTCCCTACCCCACCAGCTGGTCTCCACAATGCCATTATACCGCTCTGGTGACTTGTTGTCTGTCGTCCACTCTACCTCCTCTTATCCCATAGCCGCGACATGACTCGCATTCGGATGCTATCCGTCACTTTGAGGGAGACTACGAGTGCTTGTCCAACACGTACAAGTGCCCGGTGTCCTTGCGCGGGGATTCGGAACCCTACCCCAGCGTCGAGGTGAGGGCATCTGCTGCACCGCCGCCGCCGCCACCGCTGCCAAACTGCAGCTAGATTCGTCCCGAGGTCCCCGCGGGTGTGCTTCATACTGGTGTGTAATACGACGAATAGTTTTCGGTTCAGCGAGACTTGACATCGCCTTTCAGTTTGTTGGGGGTTGAGGGCACCGCCGCGGGGAAATGTAGAACGACTGCAACAGCAGCAGCAGCGACAACAACAGCAGTCAGTGTCCCCCCTGCGTGGCCGTTACTGTAGCCAAAAGATTTCCCTAACACGAAGGATGTTTCATGCGTCTTTCGCATCGGTTGACGACGTACCGGGCACGATGTACCTGCTGCGGGTTCTGCTTGTATGGGTTCAGGGTCCTGAGTGGTAGACACACTTGCTTCGCGCGCACCCGACCTGTCCTCTGGGTGCGTCCGGACGCCCATATCACGCCTCGAATTGTGACCTATAACATTCATTGGATCGTAGAAGCAACGAGGCTAACAACTACTAATGCTGTACGTACTGTAGTATTGCCAACAGGTACTAATAATACTATCGTATCCGATTTACTACTCGTACCAGGCATCCTCGCTCTCTCCTGCCACATTGTTTGCCATCATTCTGATGCTGTACCGATCGACTCGCTCCATATCGATTTCATTGCTGCTGCTCCTACAGCACGCCCTGCAAGCCTCGAAGACTGACGATGCCGAGCTGAAGAACAGCATACGGCAGGCCAAGAACGCCATCGAAGCAAAAAAAATCGCACGCGTAGTGAAGGTGACAACGACGATTAGCCGCTCTCAGCCAAAAATGTTACGATGGTTGACGCCCTTGGCAGACAGCCGTCAAAGGGCCGTCAAGCCTAGTATGTCGGTTGACGGGACCTCTGGCTCTTGACGAACAGCCATCGAGGACCCTTGACGGACAGCCGTCAAGGATCTCCCGCTCACGCTATTATATTAAGTCTAACGTGGCCTTGCGGGGCCAAACCTAGACCGTCAACTGAAACATGAATATTTTCTCTGAAATCAGCTATAACAAAAACGAAAGTCCTCTACGACGTTTCATAACCGAAGCAGAAAGTAGAACAACAGCACGAGATGTACCTTTGGCAGTAAGCCCGCTGTTCCTTTGAAAGGCACGCGTCGCTCGATGTTTCAACACCGTAAGCGAAAAATTTGCCAGCGAATGTTAAAAGCAAGCAACAACTCCGTTTGCTCTCGCTGATCGTGTCGAATGAATTGTCGCGCGCTCGCGCGACACACTGCATGCAGCCCGCGCCGAAGTGGCGGGCCGAGTCGGAAAGAATCGTGGAGGCCCTCATACGAGACAAGTTTAGACGCAACGCCAAGGCCAGAGAGATTCTGATCGGAACGGGCCGCGTGAAACTGGTGTACACCAACAGCCACGAGGACAGAGTCTGGGGCGTGTGCGGCGGTGAGAGCAGCGGTGTGTTTTGCGACTTCCGCGCATGCATGTCATGTGGATGCTTGGTGTTGGTTGGCAGGAAAGACGCGCATCCCAGGTGGGTTCTTGACGGTCGTAAGAAGGAACTACCTGTTCTACTTCAGTCACGTGACTAAGTCGCCTCGTGCCGCGGCGTCGTCCCTGAATGATACCTGGTTGCTGGTAGCGTCTTTCAGCTGAAAGGAGAAGGTTGTTATAGTCTGGGAACCGAACTAAAAAGAAAAATTTTGTTTGTTGCGAGAACGAATCATGAATGATAGCGTCTTACGGGGCTAAACATCGCTTTTGATGCGCTCCTAAACGCTATGATGGGAACTCGCCAGGGGTTTGCCCGGAGATTGCTAGCCTGAGAGGATTCGAACCCAAAAATATAGTTTTTGGTTGTCAGAAGGAACTACATGTTGGGCGGCTCCAGTCACGCGACTCAAACACTTCACTCACGCACCTCAAATAGCCCATCAGTTAGTTATTGCTAATAAGCACTTGGTAGAGCGGCGCTTGGTAGTTCTCTCGCGCGAGACCAGTACTTGGCTACTGGGTGTGGGAGCGCTGACTCAGCGCAGCTCGGCGCCGCAGGTATGCCCCCCCCAGCTGCGTCGTTCTATCGACAGGTCCATGACATCGGCGCGTCAGGACGAAGGTAACGACTGACGGTTTTTAATTTTCAGCCGCGCCCGCCAGCGAGTGGAGAGCATGGGCGGCACGATTATTACGTTTACGTGTCGCAATTACAAGCAATACGGGGCGGGGGAAGGGGGGGGTGATGAGTTAATATTTCGACGCGTAAACCTTGCATCCCGTGTTTTATTGTGGGCGTGCGTTCTTTGGCTTCCTTTCGTTGAACCGCTTTCTCGGCTTTCTGTTGCTCCTTATTATTTTAGGCAAGGGTGAAAACAAGCTTGGGAAGCTGCTGGAGCGGGTCCGGGCGGACGCACTTGCTGGCAAGGACACCGACGTGTGGTGCTCCATGCGCTTCCAGCTGGCCACCCCGCTGGATGTTGCGGTGGATTTTGCGGTGACCAAGGGCGGAGAGGTTGTGGCGGAGCCCTCCTTCGAGGGAAAGCCGATCGTTAGGATGGGTGAGACCAACAACGTAAAGTGATAAAACTCAACTCTGCTAACCCGTTTTGGAATTCAAGTTTTTACTGGATGAATAGTTCCGTAGGCGTAAGTTTTCTCAAAGGGGAAAAATGGTCGAAACAGTGCGACGATTACAACATATTTCACGCGAATTAGCCCGGGCTGCTGAGATAGAAGATGACGCGTGCTGCGATATCTAGGTAGCGCTTTTCGGCAAAATGTTTTCTGAATGACGGGCCCCCTTAAGCCACAACCCTTGGAAGGTCATTCTTGTTTTCCAATGTGTGTGTGTGTGTTTTTTTTATGCCTAAGCCGTTGATTTGGTCATGGGGGTGCACTTTCATTTTGCTCATTTTATTAGTATTTTTTTCGGGCCATGTGTAGAGCTCCTCGCGTGAAAAGCCTCAGAAGCAAAATGGTGCACCGATACCGTACTACACAATGGTGCACCGTTACCGTACTGTTAGTAGCATGTGCCCGAAGTGCAATGGAAAGACATGTACGACACGCGCGAAGCACGCAGCATGAAGATATTTTGTGTTGCCACCGGCCCTCTGTTGAAGGTTGACTAAACCGCAACAAGTGCCGCTTCTTTGGACGCTAGACTGGGTCCTGAAAGGGTGAATAGTGCTGCCGGTCTTGTGTTGCACGCGTAGTTGCTTACCTTCGTTGTCACTCAGCTGTGCTTACGCCGTAGGGGACAACTCGTACAGACTGCGGATGTCCTGAAATGTCGCTGTTGTGGGATTCCTATGTCTCGCCCGAAATTCGAATATGAAGGTATTGACCGCAGGAACAGTCGACCCTTCCTCCGAGAGGTGTCCCGAGCATGTTATGGTTCCGTAAGGGGCTATGTATGACACGTTTACAAGTCGCGGAAGTTTTTGAATGAGCACACGGGCATTCAAAACGCGTTCGGAGGTCGGTGCCTTCAATTTCGAGTTTCGGGCGGGATGTCTAGCAGTCCATAGTTCAAAGTGTAGGCATCAGCATTATGTTGCTATGCCCAATTGGTCTTGTCGCTTGTGAGCACGTGGGGGTAAGGGAGGGAATGTAGGCGGAGGAGTTGTCGGCCTAAAAGGCTCGACGCAAACTCGACCACCACCCGTTAGAGCGCATTCTGTGTTTGTCGAATTCCTTTTCACACAAATGCTTCGGCCGCATCTTTTGGGATTTCGACCGAGCGGTTTCGAAAACGCGAACGGGAAAACGCTGTTCTCACGGGCATTTTCGCCAAGTTTACGCAAAACCCGTCCTTGAAACTTAGCACTGGTAATTAGCTCTCTCTCTTCTTTGGCTCACCACCAGCGCTTAAAAGATGATGTTCCACGGCCGGGTTTCGTGTAGACTTGGCGAAAGCGCCCGCGAAAGCAACGCGACCGGGAATTCGATTAGCGCATAATTGCGTTCCAACACGTGGTGGTCGGATCCCCAGTCGCTCAAAGGCGTCGGCGGCAGCGTTCGGGGGGTTCGACCACGCGGTTTTGGGAGCAAGTTTATGCAAATCCGGCCGTGAAACAGCACCTTTTTGAGCAGTCATGATGGACTTTAATTGTTTTTAAAGCATATCACCAGTGCTCAGAAGGTGTTGTCATACAGCCGGATATGCATAAACTTGCGAAAGGGCCTGCGAGAACAGCGTTTTCCCGTTCGCGTTCTCAAATCGCGTGGCCGAAACCCAGCCGATGCGTCTGTTCAACTGGGGGTCCGACGAGCATATGCTGCGCTCTGATTTGTGGTGGTCGTGGAAGAGGTGAGCCTTTGGAACGCGAACGGGAACACGCTATTCTCGCAGTCGCTTTACGCAAAACCCGGCCGTGAAACAGCACCTTTTTAGCACTGATGATAAAATCTTTTTTTTTTCAAGTTATCAGCAGTGTTCAGAGGGTGCTGTTCCATGACCGGGTTTTGTGTAAAGCATCGAAAACAACGCGACGGGGGATTCGACGTTCACATACTGCGATCCAAAGCGTGGTGGTCGGACCTCCAGCCACACAAACGCATAGGCCACAGCGTTCGCGGTTTCGACCCCGCGTTTTTGGGAACGCGAACGGGAAAACGCTCTTGCATCGGGCACGTTCACCAAGGTTACGCGAATCCAGCCGTGAAACAGCACCTTTTTGAGCACCGGTGACAAGGTTTGGTTGTTTTTAAAGTTTATCACCAGCGCTCAGAAGGTGTTGTCACACGGCCGGATTTGCGTAAACCTGGCGAACGTACTCACGAGAGCAGTGTTTTCCTGTTCACGTTTCCAAATTGCATGTTCGAAACCCCGAATGCTGCAACCGATGGGCCTTTTTTTGCCAGTGCTATCAGCAGTGCTTCGCAAAGGGGATAGACGTTGGGGGGGGTCGGCCGAAAAGTCTCGACTCTACCACAACCACCACGCCTTGGAACATATAACGTGGAACACGCTATGCGCCCGACGGATCCCCCGCAGTACGCATCGGCCGCAGTGTTCGGGGTTTCGACCATGCAGTTGTGAGAAACGCGAACGGGAAAGCGCTGTTCTCGCAGGCATTGTGGCGAAGTGTAGGCAAAACCCGACCATGAAACAGCACCTTCTGAGCACCACTGATAAGCTCTTTTTTTTGCAAAGCTCATCAGCAGTGCTGCGCAAGTGCTGCTCCATGACCGGGTTTTGTGTAGACTTGGCGAATGTGCCGGGGAGGACAGCATTTTCCCGTTCGTGTTCCCCAATCGCGTTTTTGTTGAAACCTCGCCGATGTATTTGTGCGACTGGGGATCCGACGAGCACGTACTACGCGCCAACGCGTGGTGGTCGTGGAAGAGTTGAGCCTTTTCTGCCGTCGTCGTTTTTTTTTTTTTTTCTCAGCGTTTCTCTTCAGCATTAGCTTGGGCGACCGCGGACGGCTCTGTGTCAAAAGTTAGGTTTTCCTTATTTTAAGCGAAGCGAGTTTCTAACTTACGGCGGCGCCCCAAAAACAGGGGCTCTTTTCCTACCTCGCGTGCCCGAACCTCCGTGTCCCACCCAACGACCGGCATATAAAAAAAGAAAAGATAAAAACGAGGAGCGGTCGAGGTATTTCTTTCATAACACACTTTTCTGCTTCCCGCTAACCCACGTTGTTGATGACAGTGACAAATAGCCACTGGCATTAGCTCCTGCGAAGCTACGAAGAGCGTGTGAAAATATGTTGTCCTTGTTTTGTTCTGCGGTTCGGTAATGGTGAGGACGTCGTTCGGATAATACTACGCGTAGCATCAGGTAGTTCTTGTGTCGGATACCAGTGCCATGTGCAGCTTTTTTTTTTTACTCGTCCTTTGCTGTTGGTGTGAAGTGTGTTGGTGCATTTTCACCGACCATGAATTACTGTGATACTGACACAGGTATTCTGAGGGGGCGCCTTTTTTTTGCTTTTTGTAGAGATTGCGTGTTCCAGAATTCCTGTTGTTTGTTTTTTCGCCTCCGACCGGCTGTGGTCGATTTACAGCCCAAGATAGCCGTATATTACGCGAAGTAACAGTTGTTGTTCTCACATTAACTCGCATAATCAAGTCCGTGGTCACAGGACAGGCTCCAGTCACTCTGGAGCTGAGGAATACCCCAGGGAAAAACACACAACCCAAGGTGGTACACGCATATATCATAGCTGACGCAATTCATGCCTCCACCAGAAACATATAAAAGTGAAATCGGGAGTCAGTCTACGATGTGCCAGGTCCATGCCGGTGCATACGTCTCATTACTCACGCCTGGAGAAACCAACTATTCCGATTGCCACCCAAGGAAGACTACCACGTATATATTACACGTAGTATCTATCACTACGCATACGCACGACAGGCGTAAGTCAAGAAAAAGGAAACAAAGAAAAGAAGAAAAGATGAAGGAAAGGAAAGAAGAGAGAAGAAAACGAAACAAAACGAAAAAGGCAAGAAAAGAGAAGAAAAAGACAAGAAAAGCAAGAAAAGAGAAGACAAGAAGAGGAAGCAAGGCAAGGAAAAAAGAAGAGAAAAAAGAAGAAAGAAGAAAAGAAAGAAAAATGTCATACTAGGAGACCCTAGGAACTGGCTAAGGATGGCATTGGGCTCACAGAGGGTATCACGTCCATCATCAATGGCACCTGGGAGAGAACGCAACATGGCGTAGAAGTCAGGGCGGTCTTATGCTATCTTGTGACGGCCATTAGAAGGCCCACAACTTTCAATACGATGATGGCCAAACCCAGACTTCAGTCTCTTGGGCACGACGCTCCTCCTTCCCCCCGTCCCCCCTTCCTCCCTTTCCCCCTCCCCCCTCCCCCCCTCCGCCCCTCCCCCAGTCCCCTCCCCGCCCCCCCCCCCTTCCCCCTCCCCCCGGCTGCTTAGAGATGCCAACGGTGGATGGCGCTGCCGCAGCCTTTGCGCGTCGCTCTGCAGCTTTGCGTCTCTCCGTTTCATGCATGAACAACTCGGCTCCCTCCTCTACCCGTCGAAACCATCTGCCAGCCTTCTGAGCAGCCTTTCGCCATCCTTCGAATTTCATTCCAAAGACCGACATATCCTCCTTCAGATGATCCATCCAGCCTTTCTCTTGCCCCCCTGAGTAGCACTTACCCCCAACAAACTCCCCAAACATCACCCTCTGTGGCAGACGCTCCTCCCCCATACGTGCCACGAATCCCGCAAACAAAATCCTCCGTTTGCGCACTATCGCCTCAACGCTCTCGGAAGCTGTCTGGGCAAACGCGTCGGCGTACGATAGGGTGTGGTCGTTGCGCTTCCGTTTCCGCCATTCAAGGCATCGGAGGAGCATGGAGCGGTGAACCCATCGTAGCCTGTCATAGTCAGGCTTCTTCGGGCTCCACGTCATGCAACCGTACAGCAGTGTCTCGACCACCTCAGCTTTCAGCAACCGCACCTTCAACCGTAAACGCACACCCGGGCGATCATAGATTTCCATCTTGTACCGCTGGAAGCACGCCCAGGCCCTCTGAAGACGCCGCGTTATTTCAATGCTAAGGTCTCTGTCTGCGGTGATAGCCCCGCCCAAGTATACAAACTGGATTGTTTGTTTGTATACCTGGCCGTCTGCATTGATCGTGAAGGACACCTTACCCTCGCTTTTGGTTTCCAGGCACATTATCTCTGTTTTTGCCCCGGATACTGTAAGCCCGAACGACGAGCACGCAGTCATTATCACCGTCATCATCCTCTCCAGCCCTTCTGATGATCGCGACATGATGCCCGCATCGTCCGCGTACAGCATACCCCACGATCTCTGCACCCCCTCCCCCTCCTTCCCCCTCCGTCCGTCGACTTTGCCTGTGCGTGAAGTGCCCTTCTTCTCGCCTTCCTCCTTTCGCTGGAGCTGCACCATGTTGTCCGTGATGGCTGCATCAGCGAGGAAGCGTTTCTCGCCCACACGCAATACCGCCGTGAAAAACATGTTGAACAGCAGTGGCGCGAGCACACATCCTTGCCTGAGACCTTGCCCCACGTCGACTTATCCGAGCACTCTCCATCATCCAGCCGCACGCATGCTTGCATACCGTCGTGGAATTGGCGGATGACGGCGAGCATTCTCGGTGGCACGCCAAAACGAGCAAGGACATCTCACAAAAGGCTTCGGTCGACGGAGTCGTACGCTTTCGTGAGGTCGATATAGCACATGTACAAGGGGATGTCCTTCTTCCGCGCCAGTTCCTGCAGTCGTCGTAATACGAACATCATGTCAACCGTCGAGCGTTGGGGTTTGAACCCACACTGTTCCTCCGGCGGAATGTTCTCGCGTTCGCAATAGTCACTCAGGCGACCCGCGATGACTTTGAGGAGTACTTTGCCGGCGTGAGCCACGAGGGAGATGCCACGATAATTGCCACACTCAGTCCGATCTTTCTTTTTGTGAAGCACCTTAATCGTTGCATCTTTCTAGTGCTGCGGTACGCCACCTCCCCTCCACACGGCGACGATGATATCGTGGAACTTTCGGAGGGTGTTTTCTCCGCCGGCCAAAACCTTCAAGAGCTCGGCCGGGAGACCATCGGGCCCTACCGCCTTTCGGTTCGCCAACGCCCGGATCGCCTCCTCTACTTCGTACCTAGACGGGACACCGTCCAGTGGTCTGCACGGGGGCCACTGCTTAAGCTCGTCCACAATGCTCGGATCAAGGGTCGGAGACTTGGTGTTGAGCAGTTTGTGAAACCACCTCACCTACCGCTCGCGGATGAGGGCATTATCCCGCAGCAATCGACCTTCCTCGTCCTTGATGTACTGCGAGTTAAACGTCCTCTTCCCTTCCACATCCATCCCCTTGAGGTGTTGTAGAAGCCAAATTGATCACCTTCTCGGATACGCCCTTCGAGTTGGCTAACGTAATCTTTGAAGAACCTCTGAACAGCTTCCGCCCGCGTGCGTTTCAGCTGTTTGATGGTCGCCTTCAAGGCTTGCCGTAGACCACGATCGTTTGGAGCAGAACGGACCCGTTTCCTCGCGTCTTCCCTATCCTGCCATCGTGCATTCAACTCCGCTCTCGTCTCCTTGGTCGCACACCAGCCCCTCGGCACTTGTTTGCGCCGAATAGGGGGCGCTATGTCGGCGGCATTTGACAGTAGCGTCTCGGTCAGTAATGAGGCCATGTCATCATCGCTTCCGGCATTAGTACCGTGTGTTGGAGAGGCAAGGTTGGCTGCTATCGCATTTTGCAAATTTATCCGTAAATGCGGGTCCGCCATCAATCTTTGTAGATCAATAGCTCGCCGGTTTTTGATAACTATATTTGGACGATTTGGTGCGATGCGGCCTAAGAGGCGAATATTTGCTATCACGAGGTTGTGGTCCGACTCGGCGTTCTCCCTGCATGGAGTCCGCACAGTGACATTACGTACCAATCGTCTATCCACTTGCCGTGTCAGTATGTAGTCAAGTCTGTACTGGGCCTTTCCTCGGTTAGGGCTCTAAAATGTATACGATATACCACGAGCAGGTGTAGCATAGTACGTGTTGAGGAGTGCGAGTTTGTTATCAGTTGCGTGAGTCAATAGTCGCTCTCCGTTGTCGTTCAGCTCGTCACGTCCGTATGCACCCAATACCTTGCTGTCGGTCCACTCGATCCCTCTCGTGCGTGTACGAGCATTTGCGTCCACCAGGACAAGGAGGTGGTCCCTACTGGGTACCTCCTTGACCACCTCGTCAAGTGAATTCCAAAAGTAATCCTTTTCGCTGGTGCTCTTGTCGAGAGTGGGAGCATAGCCTACAATGAAGGACACACCGTTAGATTTCCCTTTAAGTTGGATGCGAACCTTCATCAGTCTAGCACTGATGCACTCAACCGCGACGTCGCCCTTATCCATCCCTGCCACGATAGACTCTCTAACAGCTAAGCCTACCCCGTGGTTCCCCTTCTTTTCGTACTTTCCTCCGTCTGCTCCTGAGCAAAACACAACATACCCCGCCGCCGTGAAAGCACTTTTTCCATTGCGCCTCACCTCCTGCAATCCTATGACATCACAACCTGCGTCTTCGCAAGTCTTCATTATCACCTCGGCGTGGCCTATGCCGTTCGTGCCCTTGAAAGCTAGTGTTCGAACGTTGTACGTACCCACGACGAGTTCCCCTGCTCTCGACCTAGCCCTTGCATCTGAGCGGATTTTGTGAGAAGCCCTTCGAATCCTCCTGCGTCTCCTCCTCTTCTTCCGAGCCTCCGATTTCCTCCATTCCACCCTCCGTTTTTCCCAGACAGAGTATTTCCCCCTCTCCGTCTCCCTTCGCCCAGCCCGGTTCTTGCTTAAGTGCCGACGTGAAGGGGGCAGCAGTCCCGACACGCCACGTCCATCTCCTTTCCGACTTTGGCGCTTACTCACGTGGGTTTGATCCTCTCTTCTCTGTTCGATACGCGCCTCATGCTTTCCGCGGCGGTGATGCGACACTGCGTCCGCAGGCAAGGCTGCTGCGTTAACAGTATGTCGCCACGGACCAACAAGCATGGTTGAATTGAAGCGTCAGCACCAGATCCACACCCTGACGTTTTACATGGTCTCCTCTTTGCCGCCAGTACAAACGCGCGCCGGGCGTATCTCGCTGCTTGCGAAAATGAATATCGACGACTCGATCGGTCGGACTCACAGCAGCCGACGTATTTGCACATGATTTGACAGAACTAAAAGGACGCAGCTACGCACCAATCAGCGGGGTTGAGTTGAAGTGTTGACACGAGGCCCACGCCATGACGCTTTCACATGGTGCCCTCCTTGCCGCCAGTACGATCTAAAGGTACGCAACCACGCCTTAACCAGCGAATGGTGACCACGCGCCAACCAGCTTGCTTAACGGGTCAGCACAAGACGCCACCCTAGCGTTTGACATAGTGCTCTCCCTGCCTCCCGTTTCGAACTTCAAGTACGCAGCCACGCGCCCATCGCCAGCTCCTTAAGAACCACATCCTGAAGTTTTTTCATGGTGTCCTTGCCGTGGTTGGCTTCGATGTTTTGTTGTCGTCTTTGATGTTGTGTTGTTGTGCAGGTAAGCTGACCGACAATGAGGTGGTGATGGCCCACCCTTCGGTAAGCCGGTCGCACGCTCTTTTAGTGGTGGACAGGACCTTTGGGGCGTTTCTCGTGGATCTGGGTGCCTCCAACGGATCTTTCCTCGACGGCCGGGTGTGTGTGTCCGTTGTGTTGGTAGTTTTCGTTTTTTTTCCCGGCCGTTTGCTATAGTCTTGGTGTAACCCCTCTAGAGTTTGTGCCGCACCGATATTTTTTCATCGCCAAAACATGAAATAAACAAAAACATTGGCAGCGCGATCTGGTCAGTCTTCAAACCCTGTCTCGCCATGTTCGTAACCGCTCCTTGCATACGGATTTTTTTCATGATGACCCAACCTTTTGTTCATTATGCTTGTTGTATTGAGGTCTCTCACACGATATCATCCGTGGACTACCAAACATGTCAGGAAACAGCGGTCTAGACCCGCGACGGACGGTGGTCTAGGCCTGTGACGGACAGCGGTCTAGACCTGTGACGGACGGTGGTCTAGACTTATGTACTAATTTTAATACTGTGGGAACTTCTAAAGGTGTGACTGAAGACGTCCAAAATTGCCGTCTCCAGGCATCTTTGTGAAACACCGGCCCTAAGCATTGACCCTCCCTCCCCCCCTCTCAACCACCCCGCCTCCCCCCGATCTGGTGCAGCGAGTGACGCCTTACGTCCCCGAGCCTGTGAAAGCAGGCGGCGCGCTTCTGACTTTCGCGAAGTCTAAGCGAACGTACACGTTAACGCGGGTGGAGACGGATCTCAGGGAGGCCAAGAAAAACCTGCTTTACGCCAACATGTCGGACCCCACCGCGTCTGTCGGTCAGCCGGAACCGGATTCGACGGTAGGTTTGTTGTCTTTTCCTCTGCCCCACCCGAGGGTGCACGAAAACAAAATTGTCGACACTGCAGCTTTGGTTCAGAGGCTCAGACAAGGAGGGGGTGCTCATTCCATGCATACCTGTTCTCATGTCCGCTCTTGCAAGTTCTTGAATCGTTATTGGACCCGTTCTTGTTGTCAAAATTGGCGTTCGCAGTGCTAGCAGTTTGTTTATGCGTATGTGCTTGTTCGACGTGTGTCAGTGAAGAGCAGCGATTGCAATGAGTTTTCGGGGAGTGTCACTGAGATGTCGTTTGTTTCACTTTTTTTTTGCTCGGTCGGCTGCCAAGACCCACAATTTGATGTCTCGCTGTCGGCTGTGATTGCGCTGTCTTCGTTCACGACTTGTGTATTATATGGGAGTCTGAAACCCGTCAGTGCGTCACCGAGGCCTCGGAAATCACAGCAGCAACCCGCTCGCCCCAAGAAACTCTGATCGTTGTAATTCCGTACGAGTAGGATAGATTTTTTAATCCGGTATTTGCGTCTGGTTTGGGTATTTGTCTGCGCCTGCGCCAACCCTCTGCCTCCGCGTCCAATGTGCCGCATGAGCGGTCGTATATTGCAACGCGGCGCATGTTGCTACTGTATGATACACATTTTTTTTTCTGCTCGGTGGTGTTTGCGGATTGTCCGATTGTCCTTAGGTAGGGTGCGTGGATCAAGTCGTCTGTCGAGGAGAAACAACTGCCATGGCAAGAATGTCCGTTGTAGCTGTGATAAAAGTGTCAGGTGCTGTGACAAAAATGTCGGCTGCGTAGGCAAAGCTGTCAAACGCTGTGACAAGAGTGTCAATTGCTGAGGCAAACATGTCGATTGTTGTGACTAGAATGTCAATTGCTGTGGCTTGAGAGTTTCAATTTCCGTCATCAGAAATAAGTTGTTGTGACCAAAATGTCCATTGCTACGGCAGGAATGCCAATCGCTGTGACCATAATGCCAAGTGCTGACAAAAATGTCCATCGCTGTGACAATAATAAAATTGCCATTTTGCTTTGACCAGAAACGTTTATTGCTGCGACAAGAATGTCTATTGCTGACAGGAAGGTCACTCACTTTGACGAGAATGCCAATCACTCTGACGAGAATGTCAATTGCGATGACCGGAAATTCAGTTGCTGTGACCGGGATGCCATTGGCTGTGGCAAGAAATGTTACTTACTGTGACTTTGTTGCGCCTACCGACTCCAGGTTTACGTGGGTAACCTGGAGCCGTCTGTGACGGAGGATGACCTCCGTGAGTTCTTCGCCGACTGCGGGAACATCGCGTCGGTACGTACCGCCGCCATATAGCTGGTGTTTTGTGCGCATGTGTGCTTAGCCTTGTGCTTTTTTTTTTCCACGATGTGTATAGTTGGAAGTGCGCTGGCGATAAATCTCAGCGCCCAACCGTCGTGTCCTTGAGCTTGAAAGCTCGCAAGCCTTAAAAGTGGAATATCTACTTGTTTCGTACTTGCATGCGCTACGTACCGTATCTCAATCGTGGGTGTGCTTCCCTCGTGTTGGACTACTCGGACCCTCTAACCTGGGGCGTCTGATGCATCTTCAGCCACCCAACCAACCAATTCCATCCTCCCACCAACGTTGGATGGGAAATCGACGAGCAGCGGGAGCGCTGAACCCTATGCGCGATACAAATTATAAAACGTACAGGGGGGAAAAGAGACGACACCTGCGACCACGGGTTGTCTAGAAGGTCGCTGAGTTGTCCAGAACATCGGTGAGGTTGAAGCTTCCTACGAGTTGAGCTGGTAAGCAAAAAGCGATGATGAAAAATATAGAAGCTCGAGCTATCTCCAACCTCCTAGAACGCCAACCTCTAACCACCAACTCATCCGTTCTCGTGGTGCCCCTCGCTTTGGATGAAAAATTGTCTGCGCAGATCCGCATCCCGCAGGACAAGGACACGGGCAGGATGAGAGGCATCGCTTTCGTCGCATTCACCAAGCACGTGGGGGTGCTCCAAGCCCTCGCACTCCACATGGACGACTTGAAGGGGCAGAGCATCAAGATCAGGCGAGCCGACGCCAAGGCCGACAGCAACAAAAATACGGCCAAAAAATCTTCTCACACGCGACCCGGTGGCCCCGGGGGGGCTGATTCTACCAGCAGTGGCGCAGCATCAGGGGCCGCCAAGAGTAGTGCGGGATGGGGGGAGCAAGCTTCGGGGAGGGGACAAAGCGGCGGCGGTACGGGGGGGGTAGGCGCACCCGCGCAAAGCAGCGCGCTGGAGCTGGCAACGGCAGCAATTATTAGGGCGGCGGCGGCAGCAAGAGCTAACGCGGCGGCGGCGGAGGCGGCGGGAGCTCCACCTGCAAGCAGCGGCGATTCTAAGAGACGGACCATGGGCGACGAACGACACATATCGAATTCTAAGGAGGAGCGAGCTGGAAGGGACAGCGGCCACAGGCGGAAGCGCGTTAATAGGTGGGGCGATTCTGGGGTCCAAGAAGGCGGTATCTCGTTGGCGACGGCAGCGGCGGCTAGCGTTGACCAGGTGGAGACGCAGGCGAAAAGGAGACGGATCGAGGACGGACAAAGAGGGGGGAAGGATGCTGGAGGAAGAGAGGAAAGGGACGCTGGAGCAAGAGGGGACAGGGACGCTGGAGGAAGAACGGAGAGAGACGCCGGACGACGGGAGACGAATGCTGGAAGAAGGGAGAGGGATGCTGGAGAAAGAGGGGAGAGGGATGCTGGAGGAAGACATGGGAGGAATGCTGGAGGAAGACAGGAGAGGGATGCTGGACGAAGAGAGGATAGGGGTGCTGGAGGGGCATCTGGCCGTAAGAAGGGCGTGTCCCGCAACGAGAGCAGTCGTGGCGGGGGCCGGCATGGGGACTACGACGATGGAGGCCGTGATGGTGGGCATGGCCGGGTTCGCAAAGGAGAGGATGGGCGACGGGGCAGCGAAGACCGTGGTGGTGGTGGTAGTGGTGGTAGCGGTGGTGCAAGGGCCGCTCTCGACGGACGGGCTGAAGGAGAGAGAAATCGGGACGATCTAAGGGATGACGGCGTTGGTGGTGCCGGTGGTGGTGGCAGAGGTGATCGGAAAGGAGAGAGACAACGTGACAACAACAGTGCAAGCTCAGAGAGGCACGGCGCCAGGGATGGGCGTAGGCGAAGAGAAAACGGCGACAACGGGCACCGGGTTCACCACGGTAAGACGGAGGGAGAGCGCAGGGAGCGTGAGGACGGAGACCGACGGCATGGGGAGACCTCTCGTCGCGAAGGGGATGGCAGGAAGGCGAGTCACAGACAGAGCGAGGAGAGGGAGCATCGAGGCAGGGGTCACGGCAGTGTCGGCGACGAAGGACGACGTCGGGATGGCCATCGAGAGGGCCGGGCGGATAAAGAAGGCGGCACGAGGGGTGCTGAGGACGGCAGGACGGGGCGGGGGATCAGGGATCACAGCGGGCGCACAGTCAGGCGCGAGGAGCGACGGTCGAGGTCGAGATCGAGATCCCCTGCTGGCTCACGCAATCGACGGTGAGCCCGGCGCCCAGGCCCCGGTTATCGACCGCGCGTGTTATACGTGTTTGCCTTTGCATCCAAGGACGCCGATTTTAAGGCGTAGGTAAGCTACGCCTTGATATTGTGCTGGAGATGCCGTGCTGAGCTACGGTTCGGGAGCCGCATGCGACGGGAGTTCGACCACTTTTGCGCCGTTTTGTTGTCACCCCGAGACGTCGAGTCCAGTGCTAATGTTACGTAGGACGCTGGACTGTTGCTGCTGTGTCTGGAGGCGGAAAGGGTGTTGCTTTGTCTTGGGCTGCCCCTTGCACGGTTTTAGATCTAAGGGAGGTATGCCAGTGCGTGCGCCTAACCGAACGCGCCGATTTTAGTATAAGCATTTCGCCCGTAGTCTCGATGGTGTTTGCCCTGACGTATTGTTGCAGGGGTCATCGCTACATATATCTCGTGGTTTTCGAAAAAGTGAGGACGGCTTTTTAGATGGCTTTACCTTCGATTTTGTGTGCAAATGCACACCTCGTGCGAGAGCGACGTGGAGCACCGCAAGCAACAAGGTGTGCGGCATATTTGTTCGCTGTGCTGGATCTCAATCGCCCTCTTTTTTCGCAGACTGTGTGATTGGACAACAGGCAACATCGCCAGACAACTAAGTTCAGGCAACTATCCACCCACGGGCATTTATAGAACGGCTCTAGTTTTCAAATATATTTTGCGTTTTGGCGGTATATAACGTGTCCAACGCATTAAATAATTAATCGAGCATGCGCGAATCATGTCCTAGCGCGGCTACTGCGAGGTGTGTACTCTGGGGACTACGATTTTCGCTATAGGGGCGAGGAAACTGATACCGCAGATCGTTCGCCACCGTTAGAAGTGCATGTTTGTGCGCTTACGCCTCGTAATAATGTATCTGATGAGCGTTTGAGTCCCTCGCGCAGTTGAGAATATTTTCGGGGTCGCTCGCGTTGTGTTTGGAAACCCTTGGAACGTTCGTACCTCGTAGTTCCCATCGACTCGCAATAACACGGCAACAGGAAGGTGAGCGGCAAGCAAGGGCGTGGTTGTTGAGTCGCGCTCCGCTCACCGTGTACCCGTACGTGTTGGGTTGTTGGACTATTATTAATACGAAGTAAACTCTTCTTTTACGTGACGTAAAGCGTAATGCGCGTTTTAAAGCCCGATCGGTGGAGCGAAAGCTACTCGCGGTTCAATTGCCTCTCCATTCAGTAAAAGGGCCGTTGTGGGACTTGCAACAACAGCGAAACAAACCAGGGGATGATTCATTGTGAATCCGAACGTAGAATCCTAAGGAGTTGTAACACGCGCGCAGTATGATACTACTGAATATGGAGTATATTAACGGGTAGGGTGTCGGCGATTTCTCAACTCTGTTGGGTTGGAAAAATGGAAAAATCAAGTATTGAAACCGATTAACATCATAATCACAACCCAAGGCCAACCAACACACACAAAAAAAACTAGGATAAAAAATAAACAACGACTTTAGTATTGTATTGTTTTCCTACCCGCAACTTCTACCGGACCAAAAGTCGGTATCATGAATGAACACATCGCAAACACCCTGCCGCTCGCACGCTCACATTGACGGGAAGTTTGATATGAACGCAATTTATATTTTCGCTTGACACTCATGGGTTCTCCCAAAGGGATTTAGAGGGGGAAGCTAAACCGACGGGCTGAAATAATGCCGAATGATTGTAGCGTCTGCGAAATGAAGCAGCTGAAGCTCTCGGTTATTGTTTTCATATTGACTCTTCCGTGGTCGCACGACCGACTCCACCAACGTCAAAACTGTCCTTACCTAAAATGAAGCTAGTAGCTGCACGGCACGCAGCGAGGTATGAAAGCATGCGCACGCTTCGTACTGCTCCGTGATCACCCTCTGCACGGCTTACAAGACCACCCTCCGTACGGCATACAAGACCACCCTCCGTACGGCATACAAGACCACCCTCCGTACGGCCTACAAGACCACCCTCTGTACGGCTTACTAAACCACCCTCCGCATGGCTTTTGTCATTATACCTGGGTCCCCAGAGGGTGAAAAACGAACACGGTTTTCGATCTACCTGGCACGTGCGCTAATGTTTTACTTTTTGCCCCAACCTCCTCCCGCCTGCTGGTGCAGTATGGTGTGGATAGCCCTTCGCCAGCTCGCGTAATCCAAGGGGTGTACCAAAGCTGCTGCTGCTGACGTACGCATGTTACACAAAGCGCTTGTTTTGGCGTTCACTGAAGGTGTTCCCCGTTAGGGAAACGGGTACTACGCGTCCCATCCGAACCTAACACAATACAAATACCACGGCCGTATTCACATAATCTTGGAACAAGAAGAAATACGGGATACCCCCGTGGGAAGAATATTCCGACCATTTTTCTCCAAAACAAGAGGGGATTTACAGCACGCAACAACAAAAAATGTGGCTTTGAAATCGTCTTGTCGAGATGCCTCCACACACGCAAAACGCTGGGCGTTTCTGCACTCACCTCATTTGTCCAAGAAAAAGTCAGCTTGGAAACTTGTCAGGGTGCGCGCGCTTTCGGGTGTTACACAAAATATCAAATCTCGTACGTACGAGAGGCACGTAGACACGGCGGTATATATGCCTTCTTCGAATATCGGCCAACCAAACAAAAAGCAGATCGGCGCACAACGAACAGAGAGAGGTGATAGCGGCGCAAGGCCGAAGACCGGGGACTCCCCTCCCCCCCCCTCCCCCCAGGCGGAGTGTATCTACGCAATACATACCCAACCAGTTGGTGGGGGCAATTTTCAACCTACGAGATATGTACCAACCGAATCTCTACTTACCACTGAAAATCATCCAATCTAATTCCAAGTATTTTCCATCTCAACAGTGGGCGCGAAAATTGTGCAAAAACTATCCAACTCTACGAGTACCCCAAGTAAGTTTCTCTCCCAACGTGTTTGCAACTGTAAAGGGAAATTCCGAGACGCTGCCCTGTACATATGGCGATCGCAAACGTTGTACTTGGAGGTATTGCATCTACGGTACTTCGATATTTCAAGTACACTGGTACAGCGAGGTACCCGGATTACGAGCGTCCATAATAAGAGAAAACGGACGCAAACGCGGGCAGATCGGCTCGTCACGCTTTGTGACGCCTTTACCAAAATCTACCAGGCACCACATACATGATACTCGGTCTAATATATGAGCGGTGACACCTACGTGTTCCAAGGGGCTCTCTGAAATCGGGCGTCCCACCGCATCACAATACGCTAAAGGTCAAGGCAAGAGCCACGCAGCCTACATTTGGCCGAACGGCAACGACTGCTGCTACGACAGGCGCATTAGGGCGGGCACGTGGCTCCGCCGCGCCGATACAGGCATATCACCACGGAAAATAACACGTAACAAGACAAAGGACCGGCCCCACCCCATAATTAAGAACAGCACGGCATCCCCACCTAGAATATATTTGACACGTAACAAACAAGCCGTACTGCCACAATCAATCGCACAGGGGTTAGTAGCCGAGCTGCTGGCTAAGATAGCTCGCGAGATCCGTGCTGATGAACAAGCACGCGCAAGAGAGAAACACCCGAACACAAACACGTTTCCTCGGAAGGGCCACATTGCGAGGACAAAACATACCTACAGTAGCTCCTTGAGCCCCACCGCCGTATGTACAACTCGCAGTACGCGTAAAAAAGAAGAAACAAAAAATGTACGAGACACGTGCTTTCGGTTACGGCTTGTGGTCGCCGCGGATGGCACGGCAAGATATATCTATTCTATGCACAATCGCAAAATTGCGACCCTCTGGCCCTTCGCAGCAAGTTCCGAGTGTCTTGAAAAAAAACAAGCGCCGCAGAAAGCAGTATCAAGTGTCGCACAAAAGACCAAAAATATGGATCTATCCCGTCTGAAGATGATCACCCGCCATAGTACCAGGCGTCACCCGGGCTATTATCCGCACCCCTTTCCTTAGCTCAGCTATCCGTCATTTTCCCTCTCGCGCTAGAGTCTAACGGCGCCGGAGTCACGGGCTTCGGGGCGCCGCCCTCCCCGCCGCCTGTCACAACATCACCATCACCGAGCACGCCCTCAGCGAGAGTCACAAGTTGCGGAGCAACCCCCACGTCCCCGATCACAACATCTCCATCAGCGTGCACGTTTACATGCGGACCAACCCCCACATCCTCGGCCACAACTCGTCCATCCGCGACAACGCTCTCCGCGGGAGTTACGGTCTTTGGGGTGCCGCCCTCGGTGCTGCCCTCGGTGCCGCCAATCGCAACATCTCCATCGTCGAGCACGCTCGCGGTGTGAGTCACATGCGAAGCAACGCCTACGTCCTCTGTGTCAACATCTCCATCAGCGTGAGTCACATGACGCGGAGCAACTCCCCCGTCTTCCGTCACAGCATCTCCATCAGTCAGCACGCTCTCCGGGGGAGGTGCAGTTTTCGGGGCGCCTCCCTCCTCGTCGCCGTTCAATACACCTCCAACGGGAACCACGATCTCGGCTAGGGTCACGTACTGCGGAGCAACCCCTACGTGTTCTGGCACAACATCTCCATCAGCGACCACGCTCTCCGCGGGAGTCATGGGCTTCACGGCGCCACCCTCCGTACCGCCATTCGCAGCATCTCCACCGTCGACCACGCTCTCGTCGAAAGTCGTACGGTTCGGATCAGCCTCCACGTCTTCGGCCACCCTCCCGCCCGCAACCTCCGTCCCGCTGTCGATGTGCCCAACACCACCACCACCACCACCCTGCCGTTGTCGGTTGTCCCCCTCCGATCCTACCGCAGCAACTCCTGTAGCACGCCCCGGCGCGCGTGGCGGCGCAGCTCCGGCAGCGTGCCCCGGAGCGCTCGGCGACGTAGGCAAGGCAACCCTAGCGTGTTCCTGCGCCGGTCGTTGATGCTGCTGCCGCTGATGCCGGCTTTGCTCTGCCGGGTCGGCCAAGTCCCCAGCTTGACGCACGTGACTCCCCGGCACAGAACCCCCCCCCGCCGGAGCCGACACGTCCGCCGCCGTGTGCCGGACGGCGGGGGGACGGGGGTCTGCGGGGCGGTTCGGGCGGGACACGACGTACATTCCGCGGGTGCTGAGATGCTCTCGACGCGCGCGCGAGGGTATGACCCTGCTTCGCGTCCGAGTCTTTCGGATGGGCGGGGGTGGAGTCGGGAGCTTGTCCACCGGCTGACGCGAGGAGGCGCGGGAGAGGGGTGGGAGGTTTGGGGGTGGGGCGAGTGGGGGGGGGGGGGCGGTGAGGTGTGGTGGCGCAGATGGGCACTCACGTTCGGGGAGGGGGGGGGGCGTTCGAGCTGCGGTCAATTCAGACATAATTCGCATTACCACACGCGAGAGGGGCCTAGAGATGTGTCAGATATGTAACCGAAACATCGCCGTTACCACACGAGAGAGGAGTGGATATTTCGTCAGATAAGGAAACTCAAACACGACTCTTTCGACATTCGGTGCAGCCGCCATGGAATTCGGTTGAGCGCATCGCAACTCATCGGGTTGTGTAGAGCATGTGCTCATTCGAGTGCTACTCAGCGGGTACAACGGCGTGCAGGGTCTATACGAGTATCAGCTAAGTTTCTTGCCGATACTGGTTGTGTCCGTTTGTGCGTCCACGCAAACGTTGCGACCGCTTTCACTGGCGAGCAAGCAGGGGAATGGGTCCTATCAGACACCACACTAACATCGGGTCGTTTTGCTCACACACTGCGTCCTGTCTAAGTACGAAGAGTACAACCGTGACACGCCTTCGCGATTTCGTTACACAGAGAAAATTCCAGCTGGAAAAATGCTCACAGTTTTCCTTCTTCCACCTCCCCTCTCATCATCAGGGTCAACGCCAACGACACAAGCACGAGCAAGAAAACCAAAAAACACAAACGCACAAACGCTCTACTGCACCTTTTCTTATCTTCCCTTGCTTGTGTACATTCCGATTTTCGTATCCAGTACGTTCGGCAGTGCATGGCCTGTTCTCCTTACTGTATCGCGAGGTACACACCAGGCACATCTTTGGCTCGTAGTTTGCGACCAGAGCTTGTATCCTCCTAGACTAATAATTAGCACGGACACTGGATGGGCTGGATATCGGTGGGTAAAACACAACAGTTGAATGTGAAGATAATACACACACCCCCTCTTTTCTTCAGGGTCAACGAGCAACAAAATCATCGCTAGCAACACACAAGAAAAAAAAAATCGCATACACACACCAGGAGACCCCGTCACCTTAGTCGGAGACCCAGGCCACGCCTCGTCGAAAAACGGATCATAAATGTGCTTCTCGTCGACCTCGCCGCCATCATAGTCATCGCTATCGTCCGAATCTTCCCCTCTCTGCACGCCCACAGCTTTCCGCTTCTCGGGGGGGGGTATCGGGCCGTCATCATCCGGCGACATCGCTCTCTTAAAGTCCTCCTCAGCTTTAGCCCTGAACTCCGCCTTATTCGCGTTTATCTCAGCAAGGATGGTGTCCGCCGACTCTTCCACCTCCACGGGCGCCTTCTCCCGATCACCTTTAGCCGGTTCCTTCTCCTCTTGCTCCTTGTCCTTGCCACCCTCGTTCCCGTCGTCGTCCGCGTTGCCGCTTTCTTTTTTCGCTTCCTCTGCCTCGGCGGCCGCCACCGCAGCGGCGGCGGCTGCAGCCGCCGCCGCCGCCTTTTGGGCCAGTCGCGGTCTCACAATCGCACGCAGTCGGTACCACTGAGTGCGAACGTGCGCGGTTTAGCAGGGACAACGGGAGACAGATGGGCACGGAAGGAAGAGCCAAGCAATGTGGTATAAGGGGTATAAGGGATACTTGCCGCAGCCTGGGCCGCTGGCAGCATTTGGCCCTGACGACAATGACGTACCAGCGTAGCAGCACAAACGTCGATTACTCACAAACAGCCAAATAAGCAGTAAAATACATAACTTTTACCGTCCCTACGCATGCCGTTTCCTGCATGAACGGCAAACCTTACCCTACTGGGGAGGTGTATAACAGCCGAGCCCTCATGCCGAGATGCATGACGAACCAAGAACACATTTTTGCCCGCTACCTATGCGTACAGCCACGCTCAAACCACCCCGGCATCACACCCGTACAGCACCAGCAGAAAGGGGGAACTTTCGTACACCCCCTTGACTTTCATTTCTTTTGCGGCGTTTTCCCTCGGGGGTGCGTTGTATCCTCCCTCCCAGGTTTGATTTTTTTTTTTTCTTAGTCCCTGGGATGGGGTTTTCCTGTATGTAGGCGTCGTTAATTTAAATTCTTCCATTGCATATGTTCTATTATACTCGGTTCTGCAAAACCTCTACATTTCCCTTTAGCTGCTGCAAAAAATTATCCTACACTAATTCCAAGTTGATTGCCCCAAAAACGTGCATGCAACTGTAAGGCGGTTAAAAACCCCTTTGGGACTTCAGGGGGAAGCTTTGTCGGAAAAAACTGACGGCTACGGCAGCATCGACTACTCCTTTTTGTTGCAAGTAGTCTGGTGCGCTCGCGTGCATTTTTGTTTTCGCCCGCATGATCAGTGCGGTTCATTGCATGGCAAAATCCCCTTGCCGCATTTGCAATGTGCATCTCTGTCTCGTAGTTGGTGGCCACAGCAGTAGCAGAGCTCGTCTCTCCAGGAGGCATTGGCACGGACACTGGTTGTGCTGGATGTCGATGGGTGGAAAGAAAAGTCACTTTTCCGGTGAGCATACATGGGTCCTGACATGGTTCAACACCCCGTACACCACACCTTGGATTGAAGGGACTGCTGCACTCTGGAGATCTTCAGGATAGCGACCGTCAAGACAGCCCCCAACGTCGCCGTAAAGAACAGCCCGGCTCCGCAAGCCATGCCGAGCCCTGCGGTGATCCAGATGGCGCTCGCCGTAGTCAATCCCCTCACATCACCGTCGACATCGTTCGCGCTCTGTCTCCCGCGGAGACTCTCCTTAGCGGACGTTGTGATGACCTTTTGGACATGCGATGAGAGTCGGACCGTGGGCGAGACGTTTATTATCGGTGGGCGGGGGGGGAAGAGGGGAGGGAGGGGCAATGCAACCAACCGCGCGAGAATCGTGAGCGAAGAGAGAGTTGTCTAAATCTAACCCTAACAAGTCCTAACCCCGACCACCTGCAGACTTTCTCGGAAGGAATACGTCATGAAGAGGTAGTGTGGACTATCAACCATTTGTCCAAGAGGGGCCAAGTCGCATCCTATTATCAATTATTAATAAAAGTTAAAATACACTACCGCTGTGAGATCGAGGATTTTGTCGAAACTCGTCGTTGCAAGCTGTGTGTGACACTACAGAATGGTCGCGCGAGTTGCGGGGTGTGAATGTCCTTATGAAGGATAATAGGTCGGCGACTTCCATAAGTACCAACGATTACCAGGGTCAACAGGGTGATGCGAAAACCTTCAAGTTCGTGCCTGGAATTACATCCACTGCACTATTATTGTCTTGTTCGGGTTATTACGAACGAATGCGAGTTTCAAACTGTGACCGCACCCATAAAATGGGGACCCGTTTCGAGCAGCCTACAGCGTCCCCCGACCACCAACGAACACAAGTCAACGACAATTACAACTACGCAGCTGATGGAGTTCCTAGATACAGTTGTATTAACTTAGACTTGGATTACCAGGGGGCGGAGGGGGGGGGGGGGGGGCGAGCGAGCGAGCGGAAACCATGAGCGAAGAGAGGGCTGTCGAACCATATACGGTTGTCTAATATATACAACTCGATTCCTATAAAGTAACCCCGACCTCTTGGGGCAATGTCTTGTGTAAACAAGAATTGAGGAGAAAGTGTGGACTATCAACCATTTTGTTCAAGTTGGGCCAAGCCGTACACACGGAGTTAAGATATCGGCGATCAGACACCCAACTACAAATATTATACTTAGGGCATAGCTACTACTGCTTGTACATCGTAGAAGGGATATTGCAGTCGACGACTTCCACACCTTCGCGCAGTGAGCGCGACACGGAGCTCTTGCACATCACGTGCGTTGCGCCGGACAACGATCAAGGGTAAAAGAAGACGCTTCAAAGCAGAGCGCGTTTCACTTCTGTTATGACTACAAAACCTACGATGACTACGTTGGTCCAGACATGCTTCCCAAGTCTCTTATCACGTACCTGGTACTATTGTGATAAGCACGCCGCCGCCGCCAAATCCACACGCGTATCCCCCCCGCCCGTCCAAACGAAGGTAGGGTACCAAAAAATTACAACCATTCTTAAACCGAGAAGGTGAAGTGATTTGTGTGATATCACTGGTCACTGGTCACAACATTTCGGTGGCTCGCTTTGGCTAGAAGGCAAGTTGCACGCAACAACCCGTCAAGAGGTTTCTTGTGATGCCACAGGGTTTTTCGGGGCTCGATTTTGGCGAGGGGCTCGATTTTTGGCGAGAAGGCGGTCTTCGATAATAAAGCGGCCTGACACTGACAGCCCACTCACCCCAGCACCGATGAAGCCAACGCCAGACGCAACGCTAGCAGCTACGCGCGCCTGGTCCGCTCTCGAAAAACCGAACTGCGACACCAACGTGAACGTGCACGCGCCCATGGCCACGAGAGACCTTCGGAACGACACAAGACGACACAGCAACGGAGAGGGTTCGAGGAAGCAGCCGAGGGGGCAGGGCGGGTAGAGGGGGGGGAGGGGGGTGTTCGAGGTGGTGAAAAAGAGCGTCGCATGAGGCAGCGAGCGGGGAGCCGGAGGGGGGGGTGGGGGGAAAGTGGTACAGAGGCTGCCGACAATCTTACCCGGTGTGGTCGTACGTGGCAAGGTATTTGTGTCTTTTCTCGTAGGAAGACGGGACCATCAACGCTAACGATTAAAGAAAAAACGGAGGGTGGGTGAACCCCGTTGCTCTATGATAGCAGAATGCTCTGTAAATATCGGGTACATGGTATGCACTACTGGGGCCAATTGGAGCGTGTTACCTATCAGGTGTCTTGCTATTTGAAGCAAGGTTAGGCACGTACGGACCAGTGGTCGGAAGCTCTCACAAGCTGCGAGCGGGCAGGCCTGGTGGATGGGCCTTGTCATCTCACGGTCCGGGGTATCACCCAAAAAACATGGGTACCCTGGTGCACAACACCATTGTGTAAACAAACTCGTGCAACACATTTTGGACAATTTGTACCAATATCTCGCAAGTTGTCCCAGGCCCAACCTAATTCCTACCTTAACTGTAACCTATCGGAGATGGCATGTATAGAGAGACTTGAGTGCTATCATGTCCTATAAAAAAAAAATGGGGTGAAATATGGCACCCGGGGGGGGGGGGGCGTTTGCACACAGGCGTTCACAACCATAGGGGACGCATTTATTGCCCACGAAACACTCTCACAGGGGGCAGTTTGAGGCAAGATGACACGACCCTAGCGAAGAGACCACAGGCCCCAGCTGTACCAATCCTGCGAGGCAAAACCTGAGAGAAGGCTCTCGGCGAAAACATAATCGAAAAGGACCTGACACAAGCTCCAAAAGGGACAATTTGACATTTCTGGCAACTCCTGGTTCGTTTTTTTTCTCGATTGTTGTGCGATATGCTACTTTTGGACCACGCCGTGAGACATCGCCGAGCGTGTTTGTCCACCAAGCTGCACCTTCGCACCGGTCCTATCACACAGAGCACGTAGGAAGAGACCGTTTGGGAATCGCCGTCGCGTGGGCAGAGAAATCGCCTGCGATGATGAAAAATTGATTAGTTTCTACTCGACGGCGGCTCGAGTGTACGAAATCCGTTGCAAGTACACGTGGAAATAATGTTGTGGGGTTGAATTTGAGCGCCAAAAAAAAGAAGAAAAATAAATCACAACAACAAGAGAAGCAAAATCCCACAATACCTGTTATATGAATGGAACGACCTGAAGCGAATATCAATTTTTCATCATCGCAGGCGATTTCTCTGCCCACGCGACGGCGATTCCCAAACGGTCTCTTCCTACGTGCTCTGTGTGATAGGGCCGGTGCGAGGGTGCAGCTCTTGGTGGACAAACACACTCGGCGAGGTGTCACGGCGTGGTCCAAAAGTGGCATATCGTACAACAATCGAGAAAAAAAACAAACCAGGAGCTGCCAGGAATATCAAGCTGTCCCTGTTGGAGCTTGTGTCAGTCAGGTCTCGTCGACTATGTTTTCGCCGAGAGCCTTCTCCATGGTGTTGCCTCGCAGGATTGGTACAGCTGGGGCGTGTGGTCTCTCCGCTAGAGTCATGTCGGGCTGCCTCAAACTGCTCTCTTTGAGGGTATTTCGTGGGCGATAAATGCGTCCCCTATGGGTGTGAACGCCTGTATACAAACAACCCCCCCGGGTGTCCTGTTGTGCCCAAAGTTCACTTTTTTCCCGAGATGACACCCAAGGCTGGCTATATATACGTCATCTCCCATAGGCTGTAACCCCAACCTCAACCCCAACCCCTTGAGAATCTCGAGGTCGGCAGCGCCCGTCGCGCGGCTCCGCCGCGTGTATCGGTTGCGTTTTTCCACAAAAACGGGCGGCTAAGTGGCCAGGCTCGACACCCGCGACGCTGATTGGTCAACTCAGCCTCGTACCGGTTTTTGACACCAACTCCTCGCGGTACATCGTACCGCGGCTTCTCGGCTCGGCCGTCACCGTTTCCTGACGCGAGCCATAACGCTTTCTGTCGCAAAATACACACGCGGATCGATTATGCCCCAGGATCTTCACGGCCTATAGCCTTTAGTATTAATGGTAGTAGTAGTAGTAGTAGTAGTAGTAGTAATAGTAGAAGTAGTGGTAGTAGTAGTAGTAGTAGTAGTAGTAGTAGCAGTAGTAGCAGTAGTAGCAGTAGCAGTAGTAGTAACAGCATTAGTAGTGGTAGTAGTGGTAGTAGCAGTAGCAGCAGCAGTTTGTAGGTACCGCGTCATACGCGACACCAACTGAACAATACACCAACTAAACAATCACAATTTGGACCACATGCATCAAGTAGTGGCGGGTTGAGGCGGGAACACTTTCCATCTAGCTCTTTCTCGGGGGATAAATGTGAAAAGGTCCTCGATCCCAGAACGGCCGAAGTCGCGAAGATGTCGAGGCGGAGGATCCCTGGAGCCTTGGTCCCTTGTCACCACCGTTACGGTCGGTGTAGCCGAGCGTTTTCTTTAGTTTGTTTAGCAAGGAGAGGTGCCAGAGCTCAGTCTAACCAAGCGGGGTCATGGAGGCTATCCCTACATGCCTCGCCTCTCGGTCTGGTTCCGTGCCGTGCTTTTCAGTTAGGTGCACGACGGAAGATCTCGTCAGAATATTGTACCAGATTTAGGACCAACCCTTTATGAAAACAGAGGGGTCTCAGAAATGATATCGGAAACGGGCAGGCTCTTTTAGGCCTGACGTTGGAGGTATCCATCCGTATACATGCGTAATCTGAATTCTACGATCTATACGTTATACGTCCTGTCATGTTCATCACATAAACGAGAAGCAAATCAAGATTTTTGGTTCCCTTCAAACACAGCAGTGCCAACGCGTTGAACATGACCTCCAACTTACGGCAAATTCTCCTCCCACGTACGCGGCACATACCGAAATTGTTGCCGCCAACAATCAACAATCGGCCAACCAACTGCTGTACAACAACCAAAAGTGCGGCTGACATCCGCTGGTCAACACATGTGACGTACTATGAGTGAATACGCGTAGCACCATTACATATGGGTGGAAAACTATTAAATATACCATGTGTCTCTCTTTTCGCCTTGCGACGCCCCCGGCATTTCACGTTACCCACATCCCGAAGGGAAACCTTGTACCGCTCTATCGTATCAAGTGAATGGTTTGCGGGTGGATGGCTTGGTCAGGGTTGTTGGTACTTTTGGTTAAATGCGTACCTGGTAAGTAGGTTTTCTCTACCTGAGGGTGGTCTTATTATTATCATATGACATGGTCAGTAGAACCCGCATAGAGGGCGGGGGTTATATTGAGGATGATATTATCACACGATAATAAAAAAAACAGGCGGGTTGTAATTATCATTGTTATACATGTATTATTATATATACAGCCATTCTGCGTACCTTTACTGTTATAATCCAAATAGATGGGGATGTAGGAAGAAAGGTTTTTCTATAAAGCACAGAATAAAAACAGCAGTCAGGCCATTTCTTAAGCAGTCGGAGTTGTCAGTCGAAAACGGCCTTTTTCGACTGAAGCCCAAATCGGGCTTTCTTACGCAGTCGAAAAAGAGCTTTTTCGACTGAGAATTCCCACTGGCGGATCCAGTCGAAAAACTCGACGTTTTCGACTGGATCCTCCAGTCGAAAAACTCTGTCGAAAAAGTTTTACACGTGTTTTTTGAACCGATCGCATCGCCCATCCCACCGCCAAACACACACCCATGCGGCCACACCGCCACACACCCATATCAGGTACCAAACTGCAGTATCATGTTGTTGTTGTTGTTGTTGTTGTTGTTGTTGTTCTCACATTAACCGGCATAATCAAGTCCGTGGGCACAGGACAGGCTCCAGTCACTCTGGAGTTGAGGAATACCCTAGGGAAAAACACAAACAACCCAAGGTGGTACACGCATATATCACAGCTGACGCAATTCATGCCTCCACCAGAAACATATAAAAGTGAAATCGGAAGACAGTCTACGATGTGCCAGGTCTATACCTTGTGCATACGTCTCATCAATCGCGCCTGGAAAAACCGACTATACGGCTTGCCACCCAAGAAAGACTACCACGTATATATTACACGTAGTATCTATCACTACGGATACGCACGACAGACGCGAGTCAATTGGAAAAAAGAAACAAAGAACAAATAAGGAGAGAAAGGAAAGGAAAGAAAAGAGAAGAAAGCGAAAAAAGAAAACGAAAAAGGAAAAAGAAAGAAAAAAAAAGACAAGAAAAGCAAGAAAAGGCAAGACAAGAAGAGGAAGCAAGGAAAGGAAAAGAGAAAAAAAATGTCATACTAGCAGACCCTAGGAACTGACTAAAGACGGAATTGGTCTCATAGATAGAGGTCATACAAGGCGCTGACGCTGGCTTGGCTATCCCTGCTGTTGCTTCTCGCAGCAAGTCAGCGTGGCGCATTCCTAGTTCCGCTCGCCAGCAGCGTGTATCACACAACGGCAGCAGCGCGCGGTCTCGATCCCATGCTGCCAACAACGGCTACGCCTGTAGCTTTGGCGGCTCTCGGCTGAGTGCAACTCCACGAACGTAGCTTTGGCGGCTTTCGGCTAAGCCCAAAGCCACCAACTCGCTGGGACGAAGGTTCGTCGAGCCGTTGCTCGCGGAGACAGCGCGAAGCACAGAGCTGCCAACCTATTTCGCCTGCTGTACAGCAGTGGTACTCCCTCACACCAACCGCCTCTAGGAAGAGCACAAAAACTATAAAATCAACTCGACTGCCGATAAGAAGGACCAGAAGAAGCCAGTCAAAAAAAAGTCCAGTCGAAAAGGGCCGTTTTCGACTGGCGGAATCCGACTGCATAAGAAATGCCCTCAGAGTGTGATTATCATACATGTATACGTACAATTGTCAAGAATTTTTTTCTTCGGGCATACAGTATCTCTTTGTGCTCGCACCTTTGTCCGAAAGGTCGGATGGGGTGAGCACAATTCGACCGTCGAGGCCACGATGCCGGAGGTTTGGGCGCGATCCGTGCAGTGTGATGCGCGTGGCAAGCCTTTTAAACTATTTTGGCCTTGGGCACACTAGAGGCAAATCCCCGGGTTTCCGCAACATCACCGGGGTTTGGGTGTCTGCATCCCCTATCCCCGTGTACGCAAGATTTGGATGCCAACCGGGTTTTTCTGCTCGTAGAGGGTACTACACGTACATTTCCCTACTTTGCACAGAGCACCACGCTACGATCCTGCCGCCCAGCAGCAGTCCAGCCCCCTAGCAGCAGCCTGCAACTCTATGCGCGTGTGGCTGCTGTTGTAGCAGGTGATTACTTTGATCGGAGCCTGCGATGCTCTACCCGCCTATAAGCCACTACCTCTCACTGCTGCTGCTTCTGCTGATTCTGTCAAGTGACATGCCGACGTAAAGTGTAAGGATCGTTTAAATATCACATTAGCACTCAAATGGTCCTTATATTTATGTCTATATTGGTGTGCTTCTTATAAGATATCGAACCAAACCAAGAGAGCACAACGCTACAACTCTGCCGCACAGCGCCCAGCAGCAGTTCAGCCCCCTAGCAGCAGCAGCCTGCAACTCTATGCGCGTGTGGCTGCTGTTGTAGTAGGTGATTACTTTGATCGGAGCCTGCGACGCTCTACCCGCCTCTACGCCACTACCTCTCGCTGCTGCTGCTGCTTCTGCTGCTGTTTCTGCTGCTTCTGTCAAGTGACATGCCGACGTAAAGTGTAAGGATCGTTTGAATATCACATTAGAACCCAAACGGTACTTATATTCAAGTTCATGTTTGTGTGCTTATTATTATAAAAAATGAAAATACACTCCAGCTGTGAGATCGAAGATTTCGTCGAAACTCATCTTTGCAAGCTGTGTGCGATACTCCGATCGCGCGCATTACGAGTTGTGTGTCCTCATTAAGGATATAGGTCGGCGACTCCCCTTACAACTACAGTGTAGCTATCAGGGTCAACAGGGTGATTTTAGTCAGTCTGTGCGCGGAAACTATAAAACCCGTTTCTGAGGGGGACAAAATCTGACAGCTGTGGAGGGAAATGTATCCTTTTATCAAGTGAATCTTGTAAGTCGTAATAACCGGTGAGATATCGTACCATACCAAGAGAGCACAACGCTACAACTCTGCCGCACAGCAGCAACGGTAGGCAACACCTTTTACGTAAGGTCACAGATGACAGACAGCAGACAACATGCGGAGAGCACAACGCTAGCCTGCGATGCTCTACCCGCCTATACGCCACTACCTCTCGCTGCTGCTGCTACTGCTGCTTCTACTGCTTCTGTCAAGTGACATGCCGGCGTAAAGTGTAAGGACCGTTTGAATATCATATTAGTACTCAAACGATTCTTATATTCATGTTCATGTTGGTGTGCTTCGTATGTGATATCGTACCATATCAAGAGAGCACAACGCTACAACTCTATACCCCATAGCAGCAGCGGTAGGCAACACGATTTATGTAAGATCGCAGATGACAGACAGCAGACAACATGCGGAGAGCACAACGCTACAATCCTGCCGCACAGCAGCAGCGGTAGGTGACACCATTTATGTGCGCTTGGCGTGTCCTCGCTATGCTGCGGCGAGTTGCTTGTGTCGGAGCCTGTCATAATTTGTCACCCCACCATACCACACGTTTCTGCTGTGCTGCCGCTCTGGGTGCGCGTGTCCATCGATGCGGAGACATGGGGAACTTTCTTTGTACTAGTAATAATTTAGATACCAACCCGTACTTGTACATTTACGTCCACAGAGGCAGTTCTTTATCGAGTATTTTTTCTGTATTTTTTGCGAAGGTCGCAGATGGCAGACAGCAGACAACGTGCGGAGAGCAAAACGCTGCAAGTAGGACCATGTGTGTGCGGGTGCTGTATCCTCTCTTTACCGCGGCGAGTTGCTTTTTTTGTCATAGCATATGTCACGTGCTATTGTCCTCTTGCTCCCTCGGTGTCAATACGTGCCGCACCCCACGCCACACGTGTCCCTTCTCGCTTCCTGGCTGGAGTTCGAATTGTGACGCTCTTGAAATCATACATATCATACATGCGGTGTAAAAAGTTTTATGTGTTATCAAGTGGTGCTGCGTGTATTTTCTCAAGAACAGATCGGTCGAGGGCACATCTATATCGAGTATACCCAAAAAGTGCTAAAGGTGCTGCTATTGAGTGCACCCAAGAAGTACTGTGCGGGTAAAACGCGAATTGACGAATTGATCACTTTTCCGGGCAAGAATTTTCTTGTGTGATGTACAAACAAAAATGGCCATTGCGTCCGGTAGTGAAAATAATGTGTCCTTGCGCCACCCCCTAGGCACTTATAGGGGACCCTTGTATATCACTTTAACTCAATATTAATAATACACATTGGTGATATACTTACCTCCAGTAGTTTAGGCACTACTAATAACGGTAACTGCTGTGACTTACGTGTTTTTTATATTATGAAGTTCACGTTTAATTGTGGATGCTCATGTGTGTATGTGTCTGGTATTGTTTGCCGTGAGAAAATATTTGTGAGCCGAGCAAAGTATTACGAGGTACATACTATACCTGCCATGTACCATGTTATCAAGTACTGCATTGCTCGTGTCTCATGTCACAATTTTAATTTTGTGTACCTGGTTGTTTTTAACGGTTGTTTTGTGTTCATAATTCATAAGTTTGATCTCTCTAGGAGGTAGAGTCAGCGTCAACATTGATTGGGTGTGCTGGAGGTCGATGAGTACTCGTTGCAAGAGCGGTTAGATGTGAAATACCTTTCCACTCCAGGTGCTACCTATATTAGTGTTAGGTCTACTGGTGGTATACTTGTATAATTCCGTCCTACTCATACAGCAATGGTGCCACGGCTGCCTTTAGGTCTACTGGTGGTGCATAGTTCCGTAATACACAGATAGTAGCAGTGGTGCCACGCCTGTACGTACGTGTATTTTATAGATTTCTCTTGTCCAGGGTGTCGTCCCTTCTCCCCCCCGGTTCTTGCCTTCAATATTTATCGCGCATAGGGTTCAGCAATCCCACTGCTCGTCAATCTTTCATCGAGTGTTGCTAACTCACGCTCTCGCGCTTTCCGCAAGTTAATTTGTGCGCAAGATAAAGTCCCAATGATTCTATACGAGTATGCACTCGGGGGGATTCGAACTCCCGAAACTGACCTTTTTTTTTTTTTTTTTTTTTTTTAGCACACTTTCACTTTCCAGCTTCTGGACAAGCCGTGGTCACAGGTGTCATCCCTTCTCCTCCCCGGTTCTTGCCTTCAATTTTTATCGCGCATAGGGTTCAGCAATCCCACTGCTCGTCGATTGTTCATCGAATGTTGCTGACTCACGCTCTCGCGCTTTCCGCAAGTCAATTTGTGCACAAGAAAAAGTCCCAACGAATTTATACGAGTATGCACTCGGCGGGGCTCGAACTCACGAAACTGACCTATACCAGGCTCGAGGATAACCTGATACGCCACCGGGGCGACCGGACCTATACCAGGCCGAGGATAACCTGATACGTCACCGGGGCGACCGGCGTACATACAGCATACCAGGATACTAGGTACCTGGTATACCAGCATGCCGTACGATATAGAGCATTCAATTTTTTGCCCAATCAACCTTGAACCAACCAGCAACTGCAACCCACTTTGGGGCTTCAAAGGCAGACGAAAAAATTGACGCGAAAGGGTCAAGAAAAAACTCCCGGGTATACACAGCCATAGTATACTAGGGTCTGCTGGTATGACATTTTTTTCTCTTTTCCTTTCCTTGCTTCCTCTTCTTGTCTTGCCTTTTCTTGCTCTTCTTGTCTTTTCTTTTCTTTCCTTTCCCTCTTCGTTTTCTTTTTTCGCTTTCTTCTCTTTTCTTTCCTTTCCTTTCCTTTCTCTTCTTATATGGGTACCTAGGATGACGTTTTAGGCTGAGGGCTAACGAGAGAGCAGAACGCGGCTGACCAGAGCGAAGCGGCGAAACTTAGCCTACTCTGAAAACAGTATAGTAAAGGAACCCTTCACCTCTACGCGCCCTTACAAGTTGAAAGAACTTGAAAGGGCTGGGCGTGCTCTACAAAGTTTTTCCATCACGGCACGGTGTTCAGGCACGCCGACGAGTCCCAACTCCGCGAGCGCGGGGCATGAGAAGTCTCTCCCGGGGACGGCTAGCGATCTTCCCCGAAAGGTAGAGAATCGTAAAAAAAGTGCAAATCCCACCCAGCTCCTGGCGTACCACAGGACACAGGACCACAGGTGTACCGCTGCACTGCCGTATTGATACTCTGTATGCTGCCGTTATAGATTGGTCTGTACGTGCTGCTCCACTGCTGTTGTACTGCTGTTGTACTGCTGTGATGATGGGGTGCGACCGTCCAATTTGCTCCGTACCGTCTCTTTCCGATAGACATGTGCCTGCATTTTTATCTCACCAAGTTTGTGTAATCGTACTCTTTGTCTTACCGAGTTCGGGTCCGAGTCCAACCCGTCGCCTAGCGACACCTTCTTCTTTTTCAGTCAACAGGAGTTGCCTAGCGACACCTCCTTCTTACGGGCACTGCAGCTTGCAGCAAAAGTTTTCTTCATCGTACTCCTGTACCGTATGAGTCTCAGTTACGGTATAAGTACCCGTCGACTCGCGGCCGCTATGGATTGGTCGGTACGTGCTGCTCCACTGCTGTTGTACTGCTGTTGTACTACTGCTGTGATGGTGGGGTGCGACCGTCCAAGTGGCTCCGTACTGTCTTTGCCCGTAGACATGTGCCTTCATTTTTGTCCCACCGAGTTCGTGTCGTACGCTTTGTCTTACCGAGGTCGGGTCCAAGTCCAACCCCTCGCCTAGCGACACCTTCTTTTTTTCCAGTCAACAGGAGTTGCCTAGCGACACCTCCTTCTTACGGGCACTGCAGTTTGCAGCAAAAGTTTTCTCCACCGTACTCCTATTACCGTATGAGTCTCAGTTGCGTGCGGTATAATAACCCATCGACTCGCGGCAGCTTCTCCTTTCGACTATAGTGTGTTTTTCTAATTTGGCAGTTTTGCGGTATACCCGTCGACTAGCGGCAGCTTCTTCTCCAGAGTGTTGGGCGGTTCTTCAATTTCGCAGCCGACAAGAGTTGCCTATAGCTCCAGCTTCTATTGAATAAGGCTATGTACTGCATATGAAACCGGTTGCAACTTCTGAGTGCCTTTCGCTGTTCCGTACGAGTCTCGGTTTCGGTAGACTATACCCCGTCGCCTAGCGGCACCTTCTTCCATGTATTAGGTTGATCCTTAGTATGACGGGCGACCGTCCAAGTCGCTCCGTACCGTCTCTTTCCCGTAGATATGTGCCTGCATGTTTGTCTTACCGAGTTCGTGTCGTAGTCTTTGTCTTACCGAGATCGGGTCGAAGTCCACCCCGTCGCCTAGCGACACCTTCTTCTTTTTCAGTCAACGGGAGTTGCCTAGCGACACCTCCTTCTCACGGGTACTGCAGTTTGCAGCAAAAGTTTTCTGCATCGTACTCGTGTACCGTATGAGTCTCAGTTACGGTATAAGTACCCGTCGATTCGCGGCAGCTTCTCCTTCCAAGGATTGGGTGCCTTTCTAATTTGGCAGTTTTGCGGTATACCCGTCGACTAGCGGCAGCTTCTTCTTCAGAATGTTGGGTGGTTCTTCAATTTCGCAGCCGACAAGAGTTGCCTAGCGCCAGCTTCTATTTTAGGTCATGTACTGCATATGAAACCGGTTGCAACTTCTGAGCGCCTTCCGCTGTTCCGCACGAGTCTCGGTTGCGGTAGAATATACCCCGTCGCCTAGCGGCACCTTCTTCTTGCATGTATTAGGTTGATCCTTACAGTAGTATCGCGGGCGACCGTCCAACTTGCTCCGTACCGTTTCTCACCCGTAGACATGAGGGTTCGGGTCGACGTCCACTCCGTCGCCTAGCGACACCTTCTTTTTTGTCAGTCAACAGGAGTTGCCTAGCGAGACCTCCTTCTTACGTGCACTGTAGCTTGCAGCAAAAGTTTTTGCGCTTGCAGAAAAAAGTGTTGGTTTTCTTTATGATTGACCTTCTTTAATACATGTTTTTTCAACTTTTGGAGACGACTCCGTCTCCTGCCGGCGTGCCATCCTTCCGAGGTTTGCCCGCTTCGTCAGCAACCGCCGACATAGTTCTCTTCCAAAATATCATCTTCTCCGACACAAATTGCACATCAACCTCTTGGTAGGAGTCATTACTTTTCACCTTTCTTTACTCTCCTCTTCCTCACACCATCTTTAATAACAATCATGAGGGTGGGGCCGCCGAAGGCGGCGCCGCCCGATCCTTGTGGGTACCTAGGATGACGTTTTAGGCTGAGGGCTAACGAGAGAGCAGAACGCGGCTGACCAGAGCGAAGCGGCGAAACTTAGCCTACTCTGAAAATAGTATAGTAAAGGAACCCTTCACCTCTACGCGCCCTTACAAGTTGAAAGAACTTGAAAGGGCTGGGCGTGCTCTACAAAGTTTTTCCATCACGGCACGGTGTTCAGGCACGCCGACGAGTCCCAACTCCGCGAGCGCGGGGCATGAGAAGTCTCTCCCGGGGACGGCTAGCGATCTTCCCCGAAAGGTAGAGAATCGTAAAAAAAGTGCAAATCCCACCCAGCTCCTGGCGTACCACAGGACCACAGGTGTATCGCTGCACTGCCGTATTGATACTCTGTATGCTGCCGTTATAGATTGGTCTGTACGTGCTGCTCCACTGCTGTTGTACTGCTGTTGTATGTACTGCTGTGATGATGGGGTGCGACCGTCCAATTCGCTCCGTACCGTCTCTTTCCGATAGACATGTGCCTGCATTTTTATCTCACCGAGTTTGTGTAATCGTACTCGTTGTCTTACCGAGTTCGGGTCCGAGTCCAACCCGTCGCCTAGCGACACCTTCTTCTTTTTCAGTCAACAGGAGTTGCCTAGCGACACCTCCTTCCTACGGGCACTGCAGCTTGCAGCAAAAGTTTTCTTCATCGTACTCCTGTACCGTATGAGTCTCAGTTACGGTATAAGTACCCGTCGACTCGCGGCCGCTATGGATTGGTCGGTACGTGCTGCTCCACTGCTGCTGTTGTACTGCTGTTGTACTACTGCTGTGATGGTGGGGTGCGACCGTCCAAGTGGCTCCGTACTGTCTTTTTGCCCGTAGACATGTGCCTTCATTTTTGTCCTACCGAGTTCGTGTCGTACTCATTGTCTTTCCGAGGTCGGGTCCAAGTCCAACCCCTCGCCTAGCGACACCTTCTTTTTTTCCAGTCAACAGGAGTTGCCTAGCGACACCTCCTTCTTACGGGCACTGCAGTTTGCAGCAAAAAAAGTTCTCTCCACCGTACTCCTATTACCGTAAGAGTCTCAGTTGCGTGCGGTAAAATAACCCATCGACTCGCGGCAGCTTCTCCTTTCGACTATAGTGTGCTTTTCTAATTTGGCAGTTTTGCGGTATACCCGTCGACTAGCGGCAGCTTCTTCTCCAGAGTGTTGGGCGGTTCTTCAATTTCGCACACCTCCTTCTCACGGGTACTGCAGTTTGCAGCAAAAGTTTTCTGCATCGTACTCGTGTACCGTATAAGTCTATATGTCTACGGGCAAAAAGACAGTACGGAGCCACTTGGACGGTCGCACCCCACCATCACAGCAGTAGTACAACAGCAGTACAACAGCAGTGGAGCAGCACGTACCGACCAATCCATAGCGGCCGCGAGTCGACGGGTACTTATACCGTAACTGAGACTCACACGGTACAGGAGTACGATGAAGAAAACTTTTGCTGCAAGCTGCAGTGCCCGTAGGAAGGAGGTGTCGCTAGGCAACTCCTGTTGACTGAAAAAAAAAGAAGGTGTCGCTAGGCGACGGGTTGGACTCGGACCCGAACTCGGTAAGACAAAGAGTACGATTACACAAACTCGGTGAGATAAAAATGCAGGCACATGTCTATCGGAAAGAGACGGTACGGAGCGAATTGGACGGTCGCACCCCATCATCACAGCAGTACAACAGCAGTACAACAGCAGTGGAGCAGCACGTACAGACCAATCTATAACGGCAGCATACAGAGTATCAATACGACAGTGCAGCGGTACACCTGTGGTCCTGACGGAGAAAGGGAAGGGAGAGAGACGGAGGGGAGGGACAGACATCTTCTTTGTGTTGCGAAGTCAAACTTTCCCTGCTGTCAACTGCTGCAGTACCAGTTCCGTTCATTTTTTCGCGTCTGCTTGCCTTCGTCTTCAATGCGGTTAATGCAACAGAGTGCATTTATTTAATCAATGTTGTTGCCTACTAATATTTTTTTCTTTTTTCAGGAATCACACTAAATTCGGGCGTGATGACGTCCCTGTACGTCACCATCAACCACCACAGCGCCACCCTCTTGGTATCCCCCGATACTGTTCAATACCTTACTACAACCATCTCTACTTTCATATATCTCCCACCCTCGCCCTCAGACCAGGGCGCCTCTACTTCAGGACGGGGCCGCCCTCAGGCGGCCCCGTCCGATCCTTGTTTGTTCTATTTCTTTCTTCCAATTGAGTTGCGTCTGTCGTGCGTATGCGTAGTGATAGATACTACCCCTGGTAGTATATATACGTGGTAGTCTTTCTTGGGTGGCACGCGGTATAGTCGGTTTTTCCAGGCGCGAGTAATGAGACGTATGCACCGGTATAGACCTGGAACATCGTAGACTGTCTTCCGATTTCACTTTTATATGTTCCTGGTGGAGGCATGATTTGCGTCAGCTGTGTTTATATGCGTGTACCACCTTGGGTTGTTTGTGTTTTTCCCTAGGGTATTCCTCAGCTCCAGAGTGACTGAAGCCTGTCCTGTGACCACGGACGTGATTATGCGAGTTAATGTGAGAACAACAAACAACAACAACCAACAGGCAACATTGCAGTGCTACTTCAAGCTCAGAAGAGTGTTGAGGTATTTGGTTGGACAAATGCAGGATCAGCCACACGAAGCTGCACAGGCTACATAGCCTAGTGGGTGGTCGATCACTCTAATAAGGTAGGACTCGAACGCAAAGAGTCGCACCGAAACACGCGTAGCATGTTACCAGGTATGGACTATCGTGTATTGGACGCTCAAGATTTCCTTTATCGCTATACATGGGCCCCAACAGGTCTCAGGGTGGAGCGCGGAGCGCACGCTTGCATTGAGCTGACCCTCATTCTCCTCTAGATATGCATGGGCATGACACGAGTCTGCGGCCGGCGGCCGTCGGCCACTTGAATTACCTGGTGTCCTGGATGGAAAAATAATACGGTCGCACCTCTCCTGTTGAAGACGCGAAAGCGTATGCTTGGAGTGCTGAGAAAAGCAAGCACTTGTCCAACCCCAAAGCACCGCACCCCGCACCCACTACCATCACGGAAGGCCAAACTCACATTGTTCGGACCCCTGCCGGCCTGTGCGACGTCCGCCTCTCCAGCCCGATCGCCATCCCGACCGCCGCCGCCACCGCCAGCCGGAGACCCAGCTTCACCTCCATGGCGGAGGGGGACACCGCCCGTACAACCCGCACGAACATCACCCAAAGGTAGACCAGCACGGGATGCAGCGTCTTCGCGACCAGGCGCATTGCATCCGCGAGGGCAACGAGGGTCGGCTTCGCGCTCGCACCTCTTGAGGCGAAGAGAATCTCAGCGTTGCTCGCCTGTAGTAGAGCTGGTAAAGCTGAGACACTGGGCCGTACGATGCCGCCGCCCCACGCTCCTCTTCCTCGAGATGATCCGACACGCGCTCCAGCGCCGAGGGTAGCGCAATCAGTGTGTGGGAGGAAGGGGTGATTCCCCCAGAGGCTCGAAGAGGAGGCATGACGAGGCGACAGTACGAGGTTCGGTTTGGGATGATCGAGCCTGGGGCAAAAGGGAACAAGAAATGCTACACCCCCCGATCTCTGTTGATGCAACTCGGGTACAATCAGCAGCAACACTTTTATGCTACGCCCCATTTTCGAAGAAAGCGCCCTGCGGCTTCCCCTACGCTGTCTCATGGTAGATCGGTCACCCTGTCCACATCTGACTAAGCGGTAAAGACAGTGGATGTGCATGTGCTGTAAGACATGATCAGGATGCCTTTAAAAAATAAAAAATAGAACGGCCTAAAAACAGCGAAACATCCCACGAGTTGCATTTGAAACCCCTTCGTGCCATACAAAGCACCGCAAGTCCGCAACGCAAAATCAGTAGCTTATGGATGTCTGAGTTGGGCGCGAAGCCGTGCTCCAATCCTGGCTGCCTCCAGCACGATTTTCTCCCCTTCACCTGCTCTGCCTGCTGCCGTGTTTTCTGCCACCAACACTTCGCTATTAGCGCGCACGCGTGCGCCGAAGGCGAGGCATATCTCGCATCGGTGCGTATACTACACCCGGTGGAGATTTGATTTTCAGTACATAAATTTTCAGTATTTTTTAGTGTACAGTCCCAGGCCGGGTCATCAAAACAGGACGACAGCAGTAGCAGCAGTTTGTAGCGTACACGATGCCTTTTGAGGCATCGCGCAGCTTTGCACCGGGATCGATATCGCTCTTCGCTGGCTGCGTTGCTATCTCTACTGAGACCTTGACTATACCCCGGGTGCGTGTCGCCGTCGCAGCGCAGAGATGAAGGAGAAAATGCCACCGCCTCCGCCGACTGCCGAAGCGCGGAGCATCAGACACCTGTTGATCCAAGTTCGAATCCGCCGCCACTGCCATCGAGCAAGCCTTCGGAGGTGATGGCAGCCGTCACGGCCCGGTTCGAGGGCCGAGAGGACGAGCTGAACGCCACAGTCATTCACTACAACATCAAGGCGTCGGAAGGGGACGGTGGAGAAGTTGCTGGGGCGTCTGACAAGTGAGAACCATGGGGCCATCATTATGCATCTTAACCAGTTGTTCTCTACGACTGACTTGCTGCTGCTGCCTGCACAATGTGGCACCGATTTAAGAGCCCCTCGGGATATGGCCCATTGTTACCGCTCTTATCTCAGATTGTCAGAGTGTAGGTTGGACATCACAATCATACACCGGGTAGGTGATCATATACCGGGTATATTATCTTCGTTGCGAGTTATGACAAGCCGATTGGACCTCCGTTTCCCGTTTCCTCTTATTATCGACGCTCTTAAACCGGATTCCCCACTACTCGTATATCGTACCAATATATACGTAAATGTAAGTACCTCTTTGTATTTATATTAGTTACACAACGGTTCTTATATTTACGGATAAAATTACATGAAATTGGAAAGCAGCTCCACATTCCGTAACAACGTAACTCCTTTATCTCCGCTCCTCTCTCCTCTCCACCCCCCGCTGGTGCGTTCATCAACCATCGAAAAAGCGAAAATGAACTTCAAGAATCAACAAATACCGGCCTTATCTTACGATCGTATCCTTTGACAGCGCCGGTAGCTATTTTTGGTCGCACCGGTGGCGTAACAGGTTATCCTCGAGCGTGGTATAGGTCAGTTTCGTGAGTTCGAATCCCCCCGAGTGCATTCGCGTGCAAATTCGTGGGGACTTTTTCTTGCGCACAAATTGACTTGCAAAACACGCGAGAGCGTTGAGTTAGCAACGCTCGATGAAAAATCGACGAGCAGTGGGATTGCTGAACCCTATGCGCGATAAAAATTGAAGGCAAGAACTGGGGAGAAGGGGCGATGCCTGTGACCCCGGCTTGTCTAGAAGCTGGAAAGTACAAGTGTGCGAAAATATATATTGACTATATAGGAACGCGTATGCCCGTGGAGCCTAGAACACGCGCGATCGATCGATGTAGGATACGACCACGATAATACCGATCATCCACATTGCAAAGTGCGTACGTAGCTGTGTCGTGTTGCAGCAAACAGCAGGAGGAGTCAGTATTAATAGTCAGTATCGACCAATCGCGTCACAGTATTCGTTAGGTACCTGATATGTATGAGCAACAACTGATGGCAGGACGTGGTCCCTGGCACCTGCTGTGCACTTCGTTTCTTAACAACTACGAACGGGATGATGTTAGTAGCAGCGTAGTAGCCGGTCGCCCCCGTGGTCTAGTGGTTACACGAAGGGCGATTGTTACTGGTACCGGTATACCGTAGGTACATACCCTTTCTCGAGCTCTCACGGTTGTGAAGTCCATTATAGGGTTGGATATCTCTTGCATTGAGGCGTCTTAGCTCCATTACGAGGTGTGGGGGGATCTATAGCCTCATATCTTTGTTTCGAATAGCCGCATCTTCGACCCCCTTTCCTGGTATTTTAGGGTGGACTTTGTCGTCACCCTTTCGACCGTCTCGAGGTCTGCATCTACGACTGGTCAGAGTCTGCTTATGTAATAGAGTGTCAGTACAGCTGGCAATAGATTCGGTAAGATAGCCCGCAGAGTTTTGGTCTATCGGTCACCATAATATTCTCTTATTCTGAGTGGAAAGACAACCCGTAGAATCTACCTAGCTGGTGTCACAAGATTTTTTTTTTTTTTTTTTTTTCATCCTCCGGCGGATGGGGAAGAATAAAGCTTTAGCTCACCACACTTGCACGTATTTTAACACGCGTCGTGTGTCGATTTAACTCAGTTGCTTTCGCAGCCCAACGCTAGCTGGCGCACCCGTCGGGTCCCAAGAAGAGTGCTCTCGGTGATGAAACGTTCCTCCTCTGGACAAGATAGATAGCTGTAAGCGCCTGAGGCCATGGTTTATGGTACCCCGATCCAGGTCACAGATGCTCCTGACTTTCGTTTCGCCGCCTAAAGATCAGGGTGCCGACTTAAGATTTCCAAACACTGTGTATGGCAATAACGAATCTAAATGCAGAAGTCAACCGCAATGTTCAATATTTTCGTGGGCATTTTTCAGAGGGGTGGCTGTACGATTTCGAAAAGCGGAAACACACACAAAGCGCCGCAGCGCCAGAACACGCTACAGACCATGGCGATCGAGGTGCGCGAGGATCAAGCGGCAGCTGCACGACAAGTGGCCCAGGGGGCTGCCGCATATTTGCGAATTACTGCTGTTCTGTGCGTGTGTGCGCGCGGGGGCAAATTTGCGGCCTATCCTTGAGAAAACATGTGGAGAAGAAACACCTTGTCCCGATCTCAGCCTGAGATTCGGACGAAACACCCATTTTCGGTGGATTTTCCGATCTTGGAAATTGTCAGAACTTACATTCGTCTCCACATGCATTGTACCCAGATCTTACTGTCGGCGAATCTTGTATAGATCAAGATCTATGACCTACATCGGGGTACCATAAACAGTGGCCTTAAGCGCCAATAGGAATGTAGAACACCTAGGAGAACGTTCTTTGTACGTTCCATAGAAAAAGGTCCAGAAGAGAGCACAACAGCAGTGCTGGGGGAAAGCGAACTCTGTGTAAGCCTCGCCCTCAGACTCTCGCTCCTTTCCTGCCTCCTCGAGCTTCTCATGGCTCCACGCTAATAATAAGAAATCTACCAGAAGAGATCGGTGCTGTCTCCAAGCCAGGCTGATGCCCCTGCGTTCTTTCCCTCACACCTCACGGTACCTCGACATATCACAGTTACCCTCGAATGCTACTACTACTGCTGTAGATAAGGGCCCGTCCAAACGAGGGAAAAAAAAACGAAAAAAAACGGGGGAAAAAAATCCAAAGCAGAATCAAAGACTAGCCGAGTTCAATTGGTCAGAGAGCAGAAACTAGCAGTGAATATCCCGATAAACCTAAACCCGTTTTGCTTTTTCGTTTTTTTCAATCCCAAAACCATTCAAAACAAACAACGTGGGGTCAAAATAAACGAAGTGTGGAAAAACAGCGCGAAGAAGAACGTAGGGTGACCGGTTCGCAGGCGCACGGTGGGTTGGGTGGTGCATGAGGCTGCCACGGTGCTTGTCCGCCGGCGAAACGAGCATATATGGGTAGGGTATGACCAAGCGGTGGCTATGCAAGAAACCAGAGAGTCAAGACGTGGCTGTGGGGATATATTTTTTGATGAGGGTGCAACTCGTTAATCCAACGGCTGCCGACGAACAACCATGACCGAAGCACAACTTCTAGAGCACTCCCGGGGAAGCGGGTTGGACCACGAGCACCGCCTACTCTCAAGGGTGCCTCGGGTGTGCGAGTTGGGTGTGTTCACTAGTGTTCAGCTGTGTCGTTGGGTTCATTCGCCGCGAATAGGTGAGCTGTGGTGGTTGAACTATTCTGTCAAGTTGCGCCGCGAGTTATATCGTGGAAGATCAAGAATTTTTAGATTTTCAGTTTTTTTTTCATATATTGTGTACCTGGTATGTCGTTTAGAATAAACATCCTATTTTTATCAAAAAACCAGAGGATCTTCCCTTTTTTGTTTTTTTTTTCGTTTTTTTTCCCCTCGTTTGGACTGGCTCTAATAGTTGGTTCTGGGATTCGAATCCCACGTGCGTCGGACTTTTGAGTTTATTCACAAAAAAAAAGCAAAAGAAATCAACTGCTGAGAGCGCTTGTTAATAGCAGCTTGGGTAGTAGGCACGATTCGATGCGAGTCGACGAGGGAAGTAATAGCTGGAAAATTACGACGATACAGTTAAAAGCACGTGCCGCAGTGTGAAGGGGGGAGAAAGATCCTGCTTTGTGACCCCGAATCTGAATTACGTCTAGGGGGCGGGAAAGAGGAAGGAAAAGTGCGAAGATAATAGAAGATTTGTCCCCTTAAGGGGTTTATGATTTCCGCACACAGGTTGAGTTGCCCCCCCCCCCCCCCGCCCCGCCCTCCTTTTTGAACCCCCTGCCCCCACACCCTTGGCCCGCACACCCTTAAAAACCCCGTCCTCCTCTCACCGGTTATACGATTTACATTATATACTTGATAAACTAACGCATTTCCTTCCACCGCTGTCAGGTTTTCTCCCCCTCAAAAACGGTTTTTATAGTTTCCGCGCACAGATTGGTTAACATCACCCTATTGACCCTGGTACAAGCTGCACTGCCTATAGTTGCAAGGGGCGTCGCCGACCTATATGCTTAATGAGGACACACACAGCGGTAATACGCGCGATCGGAGTATCACACACACCACAGCTTGGAAAAATGAGTTTCGATGAAATCTTCGATCTCGCAGCTGAAGTGTATTTTTGTTTTTATAATAGAAGGGATGAGCAAAAAAAAAAAAATGGCATGATGTAATGCTGCTACATAGAAGGGCTGTGCGTCGAGGATTTGACTTCGCAGCAGTAGTAGAGCCGTAGCGATGAGTCAGAATTACTAACTGCTCCACCAGGCACTAACAATGCTCCATGATAATACCTACAAAGAAATACCTGTCACCAGTACCAAGTATACCATTGAAGTATACGACGCATATCGCAATCGCTGCAGTCGAAGTAACACAGGGCGAGCAACGCAAACACCCGTGCGAAACCCGAGGCAAGTTTGACACTGCTTGACCCTTGACTTGGCAACTACACCGCGATTTCGTTTGTGCGGCTCGTAAAGACCAATTATTGGGTGCGTGCAAATGGGAGATGATACCTATATGGGAGCAGAATTCATATGCAAGATGCAAGCATTCTGAGACAGCGTTACGGGACCCAAACTCCACGAGACAAGCCTCAAGGAGGTTGGCGGCATGCTACCCGTGTTTGCTCGCCTCGCAGCACACCAATCGAGACGGTTCAGAGTGCCGCCCGTCCTCGTCGACCGCTTTGTAGTGACGGGTACAAGTTTGAGAACGGTTGGCGCGCTCCGCCCCTTGGGCCATGAGCATGCTTGGTTGAGCTCGGGACGTTCGGCTGCCAAACCATGCTTTTTTGGCCTTATTCTTGTGGTTTTGGACGACTACGTGTAACGCCATCGGCGGCCTTCCAACTCAAAGATCGCAGGCTGCCGCCTGCAAATTTCCCCAAGAAGGACCCTCCCTTGCTGTGTCATGTAGGGCCGTTGAGGCTTGCTGCGCTACGTTGGTGTGCGCAGCTCGATGCGTGTCTCACAGTACACTCTGCCGTACAGCAGTACTTGTACTACTCTGTGTACATGTTCTCTTGGAGGCCGTCTGAATCGTGCTTACCGAGAAAAAGTTGCTGCAGCTTTCAATTTGTCGGTCACATGACAAGAGTGTTCTCGGGCTGCGATGGCAGAGACTCGCCGCCACGATTTCTGCACTGTGGACGAGCGCATATCTAGATGTTGTCCACAGCGTGTTGTTTTATTACCTAGCGATGTTCAAATCAGCTCGGTTACTACAGGTGGGGGCCTTAGCTCAAAGATTTGGATGGACTGCGTGCTGGGTTCTGGGTGTCACCTAAATATTGTCCCAAGACCCGACCACAGGAAAATTGTTGATATTGTTGTATTTTGGGCGGTTTCAGGGTCCTGACCTGTTGATTTTCAAGCTGTCTCTGATACAGAGAGTATCTCTGATACAGAGAGTACAGGACAGCTTTATATTATACCAGGGAAACGAACGCTTCGAAATCCAGACTTTTTTCTACGAGAAAGCAAGACACCCCGACACGGTTATCTTGAACTTGGTACTGAAAACTTCCTTGCCCGAGCCAGGGATGAAGGCTGCCCTTGTATCCTAAATTTGCATGTATGTCTGTTATCTGTATCACAGTGTTTTGTGTTGTTTGTCTGTCTTATTTTTCTTCATCTTTCTCCCCTGCAAAGTTGTCTGGTGGACTGGCTTGTTTTTGTTCCTCATTCGTACCAGGTATTCACTGTGTTCTTCACGTTACACTGTTATTCCCACCCATCTACATCGAGCATAACCGTGTCCGTGCCGATGCCTCCTGACGAGCTCAGGGTTAGGCTCAGGGTTAGTACGTTTGGCATTGCATGGCCGAAACTCGATGCTGTATGTACGCATATACGGTGTATATCTCTGTCTCGTAGGATGTGAGCACAAAAAAGCTCCTCTCTCTAGGACTAGGCGTCGGCACGGGCACTGGGTGTGCTAGATGTCCATGGGTGAAAATAACTGTAGTTTAGCGAGAACACACACACGCACATTTTGGTGTCCTGTATGATACTACGTGCGTAAAAGGTTCGCCTCTTTGTTTTCGGTAGTTTTTTTTTTTCTAAGAGACGTAGATCACTTCGTCGTACCCGTACAGTATTATATTTCCATATTGCTCTGAATGACGAACAATTCTTGTTGAGACAGGCGAGGTATGCATGTTCGCAGTGCTCGCGGTCGCAACGGATCTGGCGTGCGCGGCCCTCAGCAAGGCGCTGGGAGGCGTTTGGAGGGTCGCCGTGGTGCTGTCTTTGTGCTACTATATGGTGGTGCTCGCACCCGCAGCTTTGCTACAAAAGAGCGCACGTGGTGCACCTCGCCGGATCGTGAGCCCCGAGGAATATGTCATGCACAATCTGAGTCTTACGGACTGCGTATGCCAATTTTTAACTGTGACAGCTGTGATAGCCCAAAGATCGAAGTAACTGCTCGAACCTTATGGGCTATGTATGAAGGTAGGAATGGCTCGATTTCTCGGCCCGAACACGCCGGAATGTACGGCCCCCTCCCGTTCCAATCCCCAACGACTGCAACTGCACAGAAGGTGCGGCGCGGTATGATAGCATGTTGCGGCTTTGCGGCGCCTCCTTGACCCGAGTGCACGACTTGCTGCAACGTCGTCGTGTGTCCCTCATGCCCATGCGATGCTTCAAAAAGACTGTTGAAAAACTCGCAGAAGGCGGTTGACAGAGCGGTGACGGTCAAGAGCAAGCGAGTTTCGACTCAAGTCCATCGGATGCTGCTTAAGTCGAAGGCGGTAGGGGACAAGAACCTGCGTATGGAGGACCGTTTCTTCCTGGAGGTGCACTACTGGTGAGCGGGGGCCGTAGGGTCTGTGCTGCGAAATTCCGGCTCCGGGATGTAGATTTCCTGCGGCACGGAAATGCCGTGCTTTACCTTTACTTTTGCTTGCCCAGGGCATAAACGATTATTGTTGCGAAACGGTGTTGCGTTTTCTTTTGTAAATACGCGCCAGCAGACAGGTCAGGTTTGCTTTAACGCTATGGATGCTTATTTATGAAGGGTCTCAATGTGTAGCCAGTGACAGTCATAGCGGCGGGAACATCAATACTTTCCGCGCTGCATTAGTTGTGGCTCAACCTTGGGAAGCTCAAGACGTTCGTCAAGCCGGGAAACATAACGTGCTCCAGACGAAATACTGCATGCGGCCATGGATGAAAAATGTGTACCTAGGGTGCCTTTTTTATTATTATTCAGTCAATTCCCGCGGCAATCAATGTTCTGTTCGTCATCTGTGTGCCACGTACTCAGACTGCCGCGAAGCGATCACCTTCACATCAGCCAGCGCATGTGCATACCCGTTTATCCGGGGTGGTCGTGCTTTCCGAACGACTTGGGCTACCCAAAGCTCGTGAATCAAGGAGCAAGCACAAACCAAGGGCGCCGAGTATCTGTACCCCTGCCGCCTGAAGTGCCAACCCCCCCTGATAGTTACTCGACGAGCACCTCACAGCTCTTCGCGCTTGGTGCACGCGATGTCTTGCTGGTGGATGAAATCCCGACGTGCTTTGTCCCGTCAGTGTAGGGATGCCAGGATCTATGTTCATACGACTACGACTACCTGGTACGCATGAAGTGGGCACCCCCCCCCCCCCTCTCTCGTTTCTGCGCAGCTTTCATCTATACCCAATAATATACCCAAAAGTACAGAAGTCCGGCTCGCAAGCCGTTCTTAGTAGGATGCAGCCCACCCTTCATGCGACTCGCCGAACACCCCACGGAACTTCGCGCTTGGTGCGAGCGATGTCTGACTGGCCGGCGAAATAAGGTTGTTCTCCGTTCCGGCCTTGTAAGGATGCGAGGGTGTGTAGTCTGATGGACTACGGCTATGCAGGACCATGAATACCCCCCCCCCTCGCCTCTCCTTGCTCTTCGGGCTCCCTCCTGCCCACCTCTTTCGCCACACAGCGGCAACGATACCGACGTGCACAACTTGTTTTTCTCTCGGATGTGGACCGTTGGTCGGGCTCTGGATGATATCGTGGCAACGCGCCGGCGCTTCTTGAGACTAAAACCTGGAGAGGAGGGTGGATCGCTGGAGCTTGCTCGAGAGGACTCGTCAAGCGGGTTGCCAACAGGTAGGAGCGTCGCCATGTCGCTCAAGTGTGCGTGTGTCCTGGCGATGTTGTCCAGCGATAGACTTGAGGCTGACCGGTATAAGTTATGGTCATGTTTTCGCGTTATTGGCTATTTAGCATTATCAACTAGACTTCTTAATCACAGCAATGGCTGTGGTAGCTCAACGGGTAGAGAGCTTCTAACTATGAATAACGCAATACTTTAGGGTTCGCATATGATCTCGTCAACGTTGATCTCCGGGGCAAACCCCTAGCCGCGGACCACGCTAGGGAAATGAAGACCCTCAGAGCCTTTCTCAACCCAGCAAAAGTGTGCATGCAGGTACTCGAACCCACGCATGACATGCTCAGAAGCGGGAAGTCTACCCACCAGGTCAAAAAGAAGAAAACAAGTCATGGGCCCCGGCCGGACATCAGTGGTTGGAAGCCGCCGAGATTCAATGAACTCGAAGGTCTATGTTTTGCTGTTCTTATAGCACTCTTCATAGGACCATCTAGTCACGTGACAGGCCGGCGCCCCCGGTGGTTGGGTGGTAAGCCCCCGGTGGTGGGGGGTAAGCCCCGAAGCTGTTGAGGTTGTTGTCGTAGGTTCGAGCCCCGCAAGGGACTCTTTGTTAAAAATTGGCAGGCCGAAAGTGCGAGAGCGCGTAGTTGGCGAAATTCGATGCAAATCGACGGGCGCAAAATATGAAAAGTGGGAGTTCTGAACCCCGTGCGCGATAAAAAGTATAGACACATACCAGGAGGGGGGAGGGAAGACACCTGTGACCACGGCATGACCTTGTCCAGAAGCTCGCCGAGGGTAGAACCTCTTACGAGTTGAGCTGGAAAGTATAAGTGGTGATGGACAAAAAAGGTAGCTCAAAGGGTAGAGCTTCTATCATCAACTATGTTTAGTCATATCACGCATGCCACGCCGCAGAAACGGGAGCCTTCAGAGCTGCACCCACGAGTTTCGGTGCGAACGGCTTGAAATTACATGGGATATTTTTTGAAGTAGTAGCAGCATTCTCGAGAATGTTGATTTTTCGGCCACCCTGCGTGCATACAACGGCCGACCGCTCGTTGGCTTCTCGCTCGAGTTCGATATCGTATCCAGATCACGAGTCACCAGAGCCGCAGACCATTGCCCGTCGCTCAGGGTGGTCTCGCCGTGGCCACCGCCTTGATCGTGAGGTGGTGATTCCTTCACCATGCGCTTACTCTTCACATCGCAATTTCCCTCCAACCTTTGTGTTCTTGTGTAGGTGGCATACTGGGAAACCTGACGGCGCAACTGCAGTCGTTCGACGTGGTCGTCGTGCGCCCGCGAGGACCACCCGTTGCCGCCGCCGCTGCCATGGCCACTGCCACAGAAGGAAGCGCTTTGATCGCCGTACTCGGCCCAGAAACAGCTACGAAACTTGTTGACAAGCCAGCATCATCAAACGAGGAAGAGGCCGTCGTGCTACGAACGCAGACAGGAATGGGTGCTAGCGCGTCAGAGGCCGGTGGGAGCGGTGGAGCGCTGGCAAGGGTTGGAGATGCGCCTAGAGAAGGTGCCGACAAGGCGACTCTGAGCGTTCCAGGCGAAGCTCCGGCCGAAAGTAGTCCTGAGGAGGGGAGCATGACGATCACGGTGAGGGCATCATAGTGATTTTTTTGTGGAGATCGTGAGCAGTTCTATTCCTCGATGTTGCTTGTAGTTTTTTGTAGAGTATTATTTGTTGTTGCGGGCAAGCGGCTCCTTCTTTCTTGGCGCCAAGGTGCCACGTTGTGTCGCTGACGTGCCTATCGGTCTTGTATGACGTTGTCAGCTAACTTTTTTACCGCCGCGAAGATGACCCCATACTAATTCCTAGTGGTAATGGTGGTGGTAGTTATGTCCCCGAAAACGCCGGTGAGATTCTAACAGAAAAATACGCTACTACAGCAATGCATGGGGCCACGCACAAACGTTGGTTGGGTCCCGATCTTGCGGGGTATTTTTGTCACGTCATGTTTTTCGTTTGCTCGTTGCGGCTACGTGCGCGCGCTGAAGGGCTAGACACAGACCGCAGTAGGAGGAGACACCAGGCTTGCCTCACCACGCTGTTTGTCAGGAAAGAACTACGATACCTCCTGGGATACTTCCGTCGCAGGTAGTTCTTTTACCGAGCGAGCAAAACGTGCAATTTGGGCTCGAAGCACCCAATCTCGCCAGCAATCTCCGAGCCAAACCCCTCACCACGTACTGCTCGTCACGCTCAAGGTCTCTGTGCCGTTCTAACTGCTCACGCTTTTTTCTCTGCTCTGCTTTCTTCTGGCATCTCACCACGCGCTGTCAGATTGTCCACGGCAAGGCGGTGTACCATCTCCCTGGCGTGCTGCCTGATCAGAGCGTATTGGACATCAAACGACGCCTGGAGCCCCTTACAGGTGTCCTTTTCATTCGTCAGAAGCTTGTGTATAAGGGGATATTGCGCGACGCCGATTTAATAAGCGCTACGAAGGTTGTCGAGGGCGCGAGAGTCATGCTCCTTGGAACGCCGGCGACAAAAAAGTGACGAGTCGTTGTGTAAGCAGTTCGTACGCAAAGGCCAAACACCGCGAGGGCTAATCGATCTCTTTAGCACTACATCCACGTTTTGGAGGGAAAAGCTGCTTGGAAATAGAGTGGGAAAGTTCTTGCAAGCCTACATGGGTCAAACGCGTACGACGCCCTGCATCGATATTTGTCGGCCTCGGTGTCGTTCGTTGCTCTGGTGTTGGTTTTGCTTGATAGACGACGCATGCATTCGCTTGCTGGCAGGCTCTCGATTTCGTTATGAATGATACCAGGTGTCTGGACACTCCGTGGGGTTTTGGAACAGCCGTCGTTGGAACTTGAGAGGGGAAAATAGTCGGGAAAAATGTCATGATTCTCGTACAGCATCTGCCACGCGAAGCAGCCCGCGCCGCTGGGGTAGGCGGCGTTTCCGAAGTGCAACGTGACGAGATGCACGACACGCGCGCAGCATCATGCTATTATTTGTCTTGCTGGTTATGCCTATAAGGTTAACGGGCCCGAAAAAAATATCGCTTTGTCGCTCTGGGCTTTTTTTTTCAATAATTGGTTGATAAGTTCGCAGGTATTCGTGCAACTACTGATAGATGCCTGGGCATGTGTTTTTTCCGTCTGTGTTGTTTGCGAAGAGGACTTTTTTTTGCGAATAACAATGCAGTTCAGCTGTGCGATCGAGGATTTCGTCAAAACTCGTACTTGCAAGCTGTTTGTGATGCTTCGATCGCGCGTGATACGCGGTGTGTGTGTCCTCACGAAGGATAGAGGTCGATGAGTTCCCTTAGTGCTAGCTAGTATTATACCAGGGTCGACAAAATTGCGAATTTTGCACTTATTTTTATGTGTTACAAACTGCGACAGAGTCGTAGTAAGGACCCGCTTCGGACGGTGCCCTGACGAAGATTTCCTATTTTCCTTTCACGTCGCGTATAGACTATATAGTCTAAGCGAGAAAAGTTTGTGTGTTTTTCGAGTCCAGCCAAAGGCACACAGCGTAAACTTTGTTGCCCGCAGAATCGACAAATGAATATAAGCAGCAAACATCAGTGCTATGTACGCAGTCCTCTTACGCGCTCGTGTGCAAGTGCACTTGGGTTCCGCTCTCCTGTATCTCTTGCGTGTTGCGGCTGTACTGGACGAGGTCATATATTTGCGTTTTTCTCATTAAGCTGTCCTGTCCGCCCATCGACATCCAGTACACGCAGCGTCCGTGCTGATTCATCATCCTAGAGAAAGACAAGCTCTGTGGTCACTAACTACGAGGCAGATATTTACATCGCGACAGCAGCCTAAAGGGGTTCGTTCATGCAACGCAAAATATGCACTGTACCGGTATACCCACTGGCAGTTAAAAAAGCAAAATGCCGACGTTTTCGTGAGCTGCCCGAATTGTGTGAAGCTGTGAACCCGCGAAACCCAGAGGCACTACGTGAGGCATTTAGTTCCCGCGCGCCTATGCAAGCGCGTTGGAAGAGCTTTGAGCAGTCGATTACCCATGGACGGGAGGTTGAACACTAATCTTGATACTTCGAAGTATGAGTTATTATTTTTTGCTCTCACCCCTTCTGTTATCTTCTCATTTTTTCTTTCTCCTTCTCCTTCTCCCTCGCTTCGTAGTCGTAACTCAGGTCCGGGGTCAGTAGGCTGGCCCTTCTCCCCCCTTCCCACTACGGCATATACCCGGTGGCGTATCAGGTTATTCCCGAGCCTGGTATAGGCCAATTTCGTGAATTCGAGCCCCGCCGAGCGCATACTCGTATAAAACCATTGGGACTTTCTCTTGTGCACAAATTGACTCGCGGAAAGCGCGAGAGCGCGAGTTAGCAACACTCGATGAAAAATTGACGAGCAGTGGGATGGCTGAACCCTATGCGCGATAAAAATTGAAGGCAAGAACCGGGGGGGAGAAGGGACGACACCTGTGACCACGGCTTGTCCAGAAGCTGGAAAGTAAAAAGTGTGAGCAAAAAATAAAATAAAATAAATAAAATACTCGCCTTCATTTTTATCGCCGGAAGAAATCAGCCCTTTCTGCCCTCGTCGGCTCGCATCGAATTGTGCCTACCCACGCTGCTAGGAGCTCTCAGCAGTTGATTGTTTTTTTTGTTCTTGTTTTTCAAAAATACTCAAAAAGTCCGACCCGCGTGGAATTTGAACTCCAGGACCAAATCTTCTCGTAGCTTTCGAGGGTAACCACCAGACCACCGGGGCGACCGGCTCATCATGATATCAAATACCAGGTATGTTTTGCTTTTTTTTTCTTTTTATCCTCCGGCGGATTGGGAAACATGAAGCTTAAGCTCACCACACTTCCACCGTATTTTCGTACATGTTGTGTGTCCCCTCGTCAAACGACTGCAATATTATTATATTGGCATGCACTGCATCGCAAATATCGAGCAGAACCTCGAGACCCCGTTGAGACACATTGAATGGTATTCGCTATCCAGCTCTAGCTGGCGTATCCTTCAGTTCCCATGGCAATGACGGCGCGAGCTGTCCCTGCCGGCGGTCACCGCTACTACTCCAGCAGCGCAGACTGCCGTTGTACACGGATGCGTGAGTCTGCCGACCCGACTTGATCCCTGGACACCCACTCGTCGAGACACCTCGCCACGGGTATCCCATAGGCATCCCATGGGCTATTGTGGGCATCCCCTGGGCATTGCCCATGGGATGCCCGCGGCATGTCCGATGGGATGCCCATGGGATGCCGCGGGATGCCCACGGGATGCCCACGGGATGTTCTGTGGGATGGCCATGGGATGCCCACGGGATGTCCCATGGGATGGCCATGGGATGCCCACGGAATGTCCCATGGGATGCCCACGGGATGCCCACGGGATGTTCTATGGGATGGCCATGGGATGCCCAAGAGATGTCCCATGGGATGGCCACGGGATGTCCAATGGGATGCCCACGGGATGCCCACGGGATGTCCCATGGGATGGCCATGGGATGCCCACGGGATGCCCACGGGATGTCCCATGGGATGGCCATGGGATGCCCGTGGTGAAGGGTCCCGTTGTACATCAGGACCAAAGTTACACGATATATATCACCCCAAACCAATCCGAAGGGGGGCGGAGTAGAGAAACCGCGGTTGAAGAAAGCAAAGAGACGGTCGGCAGGGTAGCAAGGCACCAGGCCGACTAGAAAGTAGAACCTGTGTACGCAGCGCCAAACTCCTGCGACTGCCTTGTGTTTAGCTTTTCCGCTCCCCTCGGGGGGCAGCGCCGGCTGATACTGCGGTGCTACCACCGCCGGTATGCTTGTTGTTGCTCAGCCGGTTTTTCCCTTTCATCCCGTTTGTCCTTTCGTCGCCCCTTTTTTCCCTTTTGCATTGCCCTTTCTGTTTTGTTTAGGGTTATTAAGGCGATGATGTTGATATGATCTTGATATGATCTTCATATGATCTTGATATGATCTTGACATGGACACCGCCGTCAAAGATACAGCAAGTAGAGGACAGGCCCGGCAGCAATGCTCCTCGAACCCTCTGGTATTGGCATTCGCCATCCAGTTTGGGTGCCTCCCCGACGCCGGCCGGGTGGTGTCGTGTGCCCTGTTCCTCTGTGTTTTTGATTGCTTTATTTTTTAGGTTGTTCGTTTTCGTACTGGGTACGGGGGCGATGCAATATGCGCCCCTAGGGGTGTACATCATTTTATCCGGGGGTGGTGGTGACGGCAGTGATACCACTGCCGCCAGAGGCAGTGCGCAGGTGATAGCCCACGCGACAATGCTCCTACGTCTACAGTGGGGTCATGCGGAACCCAACATGGTTGCTGCCGCCCCCGACGTTGTTTTGGTGGTGTCGTCTGCTGTGTTGCTGTAAAATAGATGCTGGGTGGCTGGCTGGGTTTCTCTTTGTTTTCCTTTTTTATTTGCTCGTGCGGTCCTGTTTCCATGTCCCTCTGCTCTCTTTGTTTCCAATTTCCCTCCCCCCCCCACTTTTTTTTTGTTGTTCTTCCTTCTGTTTTTTTTGCTTGCCCGCGTGCTTATTGCGGTTGGTAATAGACCCAGGCTACCGTAAGGGGGGTTATGTTGCTTCTGGGACCTTTTTTGCTTTGGTTTGGGGTTACGCACGCGAGTGACCTACCTCCCTGTCCCGCTGCGGTCTTTTAAGCTTTCGTGCCGTTGTAACCTTTTCGTGATATGAATTCGCAACGGAATGGTAGGCTAAGCTACGCCGAAAAAATCGCCTGGGGAAACTAGACCCAGGCTACCGTAAGGGGGGTTATGTTGCTTCTGGGACCTTTTTTGCTTTCGTTTGGGGTTACGCACGCGAGTGACCTACCTCCCTGTCCCGCTGCGGTCTTTTAAGCTTTCGTGCCGTTGTAACCTTTTCGTGATATGAATTCGCAACGGAATGGTAGGCTAAGCTGCGCCGAAAAAATCGCCTGGGGAAACATTTTTGTCCGTGGGGTATAGAGTCACCCGTGGGAGGAGGGGCCCGAGACGCGTGCTACGATAGAGGGCTGCGCCCTTTTTTTCCAATACTACTCCTCAATTTGGGAGCTTAAAGACCTCTCCCGAAAACCGATTTGGAGAAAAACAAAACCTGCTGACCGGGCGAAACATCCCACGGCCTAAGTATAGGACGAGAATGATACCAAAAAAATGCGCTATTTCCGACGATTTGGGGTTAAGGAGCCATGTTATTTAGAAAACATTTTTGCCAAAAAATGGTATACCTTATACCGCTGTCGTAGCATGCGTCCCAACCCGGTACAGATATGCGTGTACCACCTTGGGTTGTTTGTGTTTCTCCCTAGGGTATTCCTCAGCTCCAGAGTGACTGGAGCCAGTCCTATGACCACGCACTTGATTATGCGAGTTTATGTGAGAACACCACCAACAACAACAAAAACAACAACAGAAAATGGGGGTACCGCCTTTACCGTACGTAGCCTTGTCAAGTACATGGCCAAATCACCTTGCTGTGTTTGCATTGTGTATCCCTGTCTCGTAGTTTGTGACCACAGAGAAAGCTCGTTTGTCTAGGATGATGAATTAGCACGGACACTGGTTGTGCTAGATGTAGATAGGTTAAAATATACCAGTTTAGTGAAAAAAACACACACGTGCACCGTCGCGAAAAAGGCAGAACCATGGAACATCGCTGTAAACGATACAACAGCAACAACACAACACACCCTGTGCGTATTTCTCGTCAACCATCAGGTCCCTACAAAAAAACCGCCGCTGTCAACTGAGGTCTCTTGAACGAAAATGAATGTTTTGATCGTGTGTTCGTCTTGTCTGATGGACGAGTGTTTTCGTCGTATGTCCGTCCGAATGTCGGACAAATCGCACGCCATCCATGACCTGTACTTTGTATCACATGATGCCAACCAATGCTACCTGCGATGTTCGCAGTACTAACGAACGTTTTTTCTTCTCTCTTCAAACGAGTGATTTTGACCCGACGAGAATCGATGTATAGTCTAGTACCTCTGACACCAACCCTCTGTTTCGGGAGTGCCCTGTGCACTGAGCTACGTGGTATCTACCAGCACTGCTGCGTACCTGTGTGCCTGCTCACCCCAAATCGAGCTGCCCAAACCCTTTGGGCAATGACGGTTGGAATCAATGGAATAGGACAATCGTCATGGCCCATACAACCTAAATTCTCGATTTTGCTATTATTAAAAATACCCCAATTTCCATTCCGTGTACGCACCTGCTGCCACCTGTGCTCCCACAGCCGCTGGTTCTGTGTCGTACACACCACGATCAACAGCAGCAGCAGCAGCAGCAGTGGAGCGCACACATCCCAGCTGCACGCAATCGCGCAATAACTGCGAGTGTCCCCCCCCCCCAGTAGTGGTCTCTTCATATATCCCCGGTATGGTATGTGCCAAGCCGGAACTACTGGCGCTTGTAGCGGCAACAGGCAATACTCCCCATACTGCCTTTGTTGGTTTTCCACATGTAAATATGACAAGCAATACTATACAGACACAGACACTATATCGGACAACTGGCATTATTACTTAATCGGCACTGTAGAAGGACTACTACTGCGTACCCGGTGTCAAATTATCGATCTTTCGATTTACAGTGTCGAGCGCGTTTTGCCTTTAACCCCATACCATGGAGCATGTATTTTTTTATTGCTGTATGCACATGATGAGCGACAAGTTCGACACCCATGACGTATCAACAACAGCAGTGGTACCGAAACACGACGCTCGTTCAAGACAACGTGTCCTTCTACGAGCACAGACACAAACATGCAATATCTTGTTTGCGGGTGGAAAACTTTCTTGGGTCGCCTCGGGGTAGAGGGTGACATCTCGATCGACCAGCTGGCAGCGAGCGTCGTGCAGGGGAGGAACGGAGGATCGATGGGGCGAAAAGAGGGGTAGTGCGCCTGCTGCAAATCTTTCTCTGCGACCGCATACACAGGAGGTCGCCATTTCACGGAGGGTGCCCGATTAAAGCTCGAGCTCAGGGACCGCCAGGAAGCTAGAAGGAGCAGGGGGGGGAAGGGATGACAGACCCATATCTATGACCTGGGGGTGGAGCCTGAACGCGGCTCGGGGTTTCAAGAGTAGAAGTATAGATGAACGTGCAGGGTTGAGTAGATTGGTGTCAAGATTTAAGCCGGGAGTATGTACTGAATGGAGTTTGACTCGTGCATGGGTTCCTTTTTTTTGTTTCCGTGCCTTTCTTCTTCCCAGGGGCGTTCTTGAATGATCACAGCTCACATCATGCTCGGGCTCTTGTCGGACGACGGACGGCAAGCATTACCACAAAAATAAAATACACTCCAGCTGTGAGATCGAAGATTTCATTCGAAACTCATCTTCGTACGCTGTGTGTGATACTCCGATCGCGCGCATCACTGGGTGTGTGTGTCCTCATTAAGGATCTCCCTCGTGGCTCACGCAGGCAAAGTACTCCTCAAGGTAATCGCGGGTCGCCTTAGTCACTACTGCGAGAACGCGAGAACATTTTTGCCGGAGGAACAGTGTTCATGGGTGCGTGCTCGCGCCACTGCTGTTCAACATGTTTTTCACGCCGGTATTGCGTGTGGCCGAGAAACGCTTCCTCTCTGATGCAGCCATCACGGACAGCATGGTGCAGCTCCAACGAAAGGAGAAAGGGGAGAAGAAGGACACACCACGCACAGGCAAAGTCGACGGGTTGGGGGGGAAGGAGGAGGAGGTGCAGAGATTGTGGGATATGCTATACGCTGACGATGCGGGCATCGCATCGTGATCATCAGAAGGGTTGGAGAGGACGATGACGGTGATCGTGACTGCGTGCTCGGTGTTCGGGCTTACGGTCTTCGAGGCCAAAACGGAGATCATGTGCCTGCAGACTAAAGATGGCGGGAAGGTGTCGTTCGCCATCAACGCAGCCGGCCAGGTATAGAAACAAGCGATCGAGTTTGTGTACTTGGGCGGGGCCATCAGCGCAAACAGAGACCTCAGCATCGAGATAACGCGGCGTATTCAGAGGGCCTGGGCGTGCTTCTGGCGGAACAAGATGGAAATCTATGATCACCCGGGTGTGCCCTTACGGTTGAAGGTGCGGTTGCTGAAAGCCGAGGTGATCGAGACACTACCCTACGGTTGCATGACGTGGAGCCCGAACAGTCCTGACTATGACAGGCTACGACGGGTTCACCGCTCCATGCTCCTCCGGTGCCTCGGATGTCGGAAACGGAAGCGCGACGACCACACCCTATCGTACGCCAACGCGCTTGCCAAGAAAGCTTCCGAGAGCATAGAGGCGATAGTGCGCAAACGGAGGATATTGTTTGCGGGATTCGTAGCACGTATGGGGGAGGAGCGTCTGCCACAGAGGGTGATGTTTGGGGAGCTTGCCGGGGGTACGGGCTACTCAGGGAGGCAAGGGGAGGAATGGATGGTGCACCTGAAGGAGGATATGTCGGCCTTTGAAATGAAATTCGAAGGGTGGCGAAATGATGCACAAAAGGCCGGTAAATGGTTTCGACGGGTAGAGGAGGGAGCAGAGTAATTAATGCGGAAATTGCATGACACGGAGAGATGCAGAGGTGCAGAGCGACACGCAAAGGCCGCGGCAGCGCCATCCACTCGGCATCTCTAACCGACCGGGGGAAGGGAGGCGGGGGGGGGAGGGGGGGAGGAGGGAAGGGGGGAAGAGGGGAGGGGGGGGGAGGGGGGGCGTCATGCCCAAGAGACTGAGGTCTGGGTCTGGCCATCATCGTCTTGAAGCTTGTGGACCATCCAATGGCCATCACAAGCTAGCGTACCGCCGCCCTAACTTCTTCGCCTTGTTGCGTTCTCCTTCCAGTGCCATTGCTGCACTTGATACCCTCTATGAGCCCAATGCCGTCTTGAGTCAGTTCATGGGGTCCGCTAGTATGGCGCTTTTTTTCGTTTCCTTTCCTTGCTTCCTCTTCTTGTCTTGTCTTTTATTTTTTCCTCTTTTCTGTCTCTTTTCTTTTCTTTTCTTTTTCCAATTGACTTGAGTCTGACGTACGTATGCGTAGTGATAGGTATCACGTGTAATATATACGTGGTGGTCTTTTCCGGGTGGCAAGCGGGGTAGTCCATGTTTTCAGTCGCGAGTAGTGCGACGTATATACCAGTATGGGCCTGGCTCATCGTAGGCTGACTCCCGATTTCACTTTTTATATTTTTCTGAAGGAGGCATGAATTGCGTCAGCTATGATATATGCGTGCGTATCACTTTTGGTTTTGTTTGTGTGTTTTTCCTGGGGTTTTCCTCCACTCCAGAGTGACTAGAGTGTGGTGGTACTCCGAGTGGGGGATGCGTGGTTGGTCGGTGTTGGGAAGCGTGCTCCTCATGGGTTCCGGTGCCCTTGTTTGGTCTCTCCTCATGGCTCGCTGGATAGACTCAAAAGCTTATACATTATTTCCTCTTCATTGGACTCTAAAAGACAGACAACACAGGCCCTTGGCACATGGTAGCGCAGGGCAAAGCAAGTAGAGCATGTGGAGCAGGTGGAGCAGGTAGAGCAGGTAGTGAGAGCACGGGGGTGGGGTGAAGCTCACAGAGTTCGCTTCACCCCAGCATTGCTACTGTGCTCTGTTCCGGACCTTTTCCTATGGAACGTACAAGGAACGTTCTCCTGGATGTCCTATGTTCCCATGAGCGCTTAACGCGCTTACTTCTATCTATCTTGTCCAGAGGAGGAGCGTTCCATTTCCGAGAACGCTCTTGTGGTACAAACTAGCTAGATTCTACGGGTTATCCGCTTCACTCAGAATATTCCGTTCAAGAGAACCTTCTTGTGGCCAATAGACTATAACTCTGCGGACTATCCTACCGAATCTATTGCCAGCTATACTGACACTCTATAACATTAGCCCACCCTGAATAGTCGTAGATGCAGATCACCTGCCCATTAAATGATATCAACGAAACATAAAAAATTGAGAGGGGGATCGAAGATGCGGCTATTCGAAACAAACGAAAATGAGGCTATAGATTCCCCCACACCTCGTAATAATGAGGCTTAAATGCCTCATTGCAAGATATACAACCCTATGATGGAGCTCACAACCGCGAGAGCTCGACAAACAGTTTCGTCTGATTCCTTCTCAGCCGAGATATCGTCTGCACCATGTGCGTGCTCTTTCACAGAGTTTCTGAGCCCTCCGTTGTGTTAAGACCCCGTTTTTACCGTTCTCACGGTATGAGTTGAAATTAATATCGTGTTAGCTCGGTTTTTCTATCTTGGTTTCCCCTCCCCCTGCACTATGTGTCGGATGGGAACGTACACCCCCTCCTCTCGGCAGTGTGTGCGTTTTCGGAACGTATTTCCTCCCGACTCTGGCGTTCGTGAATTTTCGGAACCGATACCTTCCGCTTTCGCGTCCATGCAACGCGGTTATTATTTGTTTTCTTTCTTGGTATTTCTGGGCACGCTTGCTTCTTAGTGGTTATCGCTGTGCGCAGCAAACGACCGACCGTAGTAGCCTTCTCTCCTTTCTTCTTGGAGAATTCGTGTCCTGCCGACGACGCCAATTGTGGTGGTACTCCGAGTGGGGGATGCGTGGTTGGTCGGTGTTGGGAAGCGTGCTCCTCATGGGTTCCGGTGCCCTTGTTTGGTCTCTCCTCATGGCTCGCTGGATAGACTCAAAAACTTATACATTATTTCCTCTTCATTGGACTCTAAAAGACAGACAACACAGGCCCTTGGCACATGGTAGCGCAGGGCAAAGAGAGCAGGTGGAGCAGGTGGAGCAGGTAGAGCAGGTAGTGAGAGCACGGGGGTGGGGTGAAGCTCACAGAGTTCGCTTCACCCCCGCATTGCTACTGTGCTCTGTTCCGGACCTTTTCCTATGGAACGTACAAGGAACGTTCTCCTGGATGTCCTATGTTCCCATGAGCGCTTAACGCGCTTACTTCTATCTATCTTGTCCTGAGGAGGAGCATTCCATTTCCGAGAACGCTCTTGTGGTACAAACTAGCTAGATTCTACGGGTTATCCGCTTCACTCAGAATATTCCGTTTAAGAGAACCTTCTTGTGGCCAATAGACTATAACTCTGCGGACTATCCTACCGAATCTATTGCCAGCTATGCTGACACTCTATAACAAGAGCCTATCCTATGACCACGGATTTGATTATGCGAGTAAAATGTAAGAACAACAACAATAACAAATACAGCAGTGCATTATTGCGGTATGGATCGGAATCGTATGGACTTCATTTTTTCGTTCATATCGTTATCGCATGGAACTTGCTTCTGGTTCGATAGCCATGTGCGTGAAGTCGTACGACGTTCGACGTAGCTCGTAGACTATTATTACTATTTTGTTTCATATGAAATCCGACACGCACGATAATTTTTTTTTTTGGTCTTGGTACATACGTTTGCTGTCCGACGACGATATGCGTCGACAACGTTAGAGAACTAAAGTTACCGCAAACAGTTATCTCCATGTTGGCGCCAACAGCAGCACCCTCGCATCTGGAATCGGCGGCTTACTTAAAGTAAACTTTCCATTGCCGCTGCGTCACGTTCTCCTCGTGGCAAATCTCTTGAGTATGTACGGTACGAGCAATAATACCGGTTGCATAGATTCCACCAGACAGACGAGATTTTTGCGCAAACATCACTGCTGACGTCGTTCAATTTTTTATAAAAACATTCTTATGGAAATCTTATCTCCAGCTACGATATTTGCATTAATACGAACGAGACCTGAAATCAACACACAACGCGTATGAAAATACGTGGAAGTGTGGTGAGCTACTTGTAAAGCTTTATTTTTCCCCATCCGCCGGAGGATGAAAAAAAAAAAAAAAAGAGACCTGAAATACGAGTAATTAATGTTGCGATTTGGTCTCCCAAGAAAACAGCTCCCTACGCGATGGGACGAGTCTCATCTGCCCCCACCCCCCAGCTTTTCGTGCCGTTGACGATACCATCTCACACGACCTCGCTGCATTGCCATCCTATCTCACTGGGCCTCGCGGCATTGCCGTGCTGCCAGATCCAGATCCTGTTGAACGTGCTGTAGATTCGCCCGTCCGTGATGTTTTTAGGTATACGACACAGTCTAGTCTAGAGCACCGATCCCAACCCCAAACTCTGCGTTCTCGCACGTACTACTTCGTGGGGTCCACATCACACCACAGCCTTTTCGCTTGGCACCCATCGAACACATGTCTAGGTAGATACGAGAAGGGCGGTGGTATTGAGCGTTCTAGCGAAGCGCATGGGACGTGCGACGTGCGGCGTGGTACGCCAGTTAATTCCGCCGCATGCACGATTGTTTCCCGTGAGGGTACTAATTCTGCCGCACCTGCACCATCACACCGCACCAGCCCCACACAAACACAGCCTGACCTCTACCTACAAACAACGTGCACAACCTGGCCCCTGCTAAACACATCGCCAAGGGCATGGAGAAGGCCTTCTCGAAGCTCCGCCGATCGAATCTTCTGCGACAACGTTGAGCGCCTAACAGATACTTGTGCATGGTGTTCTGAACAGCGCCATTTTTTTATTTTTTCGTTTTTTCAACCTGTGCCCTGTGCCCCAGCAACAACTTAGTCTAGTCTATATTAATAGCAAGAACTGTGCGAACGTGTGAGCGCATCACCTCCCGCCAGCAACCTACTGCATGTATTGAATAGAGTAACTGCCAGTAACAGCCCGAACAGGGGTTAAGCCGTGGGCGAGCGGATGCCGGCAAGTCAACCCCTTCGCGCGAGCTCCCCGCAACGTCTCCTTCTTGTCGACGGGCAACGCACTAAATAGCATACGCCGACCATCGCCGAAATTTCCACCTGGTAAACACACGCGTACTGGTACTACATGAAGACGGCATTGCCCAATCTTAACCTTGCGACCGTGCCGGCGACGAAAAAACACTACTGCGTCAGCACAACCATCGATTCGAGTTGTTTCTCAATGTTTCTCGGCAGCTCCAGCCGTTCAGTCTAGTCAAAAGACGCCTTAACCTGCAGTACTGCAGTTAACAACAGCTACATACAGCATAAACTCCGGAGAGTGCTGGATGAAGATGGGTGGAAATATCAGTTTTGATGTGAAGAACACACACACTCCTGGCACAGGAAACAATAAAATATACCGAATGAAGCCAAAGACACGCTGTTCTTGACGTCCTCCAAACCACCAGTGAAAACAATCCCCCCTCGGACGCACCATTTGTCTTTGGCGATTTAGAAGTGCGACATCGAAGAACACGCACCGCCATCATTTCTAATGGCACGTACGCCAAGTTCAGGCTATATATTTTGATAATTTGGACTGCAGGCAGCAACTTGTGAGCATGAACGACAACTTCTAGCCGATACCAACTCACATATATGTGCGGTGTTGGTCTGGTCGTCATCGATTTTGCTCTGTCCTCGATTCAATTCTTGGCGACGCGCCAATAGGAATTCATCGCCTTCATCCTGATTACTATATTTACCAGCATAGTAATTACTACTGCGAACAACTGCTTAGGTTGTTCCCGATAACAGGTGGAGTCCTAAAGGGGTTAACGATGTCCGCAAAAGTGTCAGCCTCCCCCAACCCCCACCTCTTCCCACCGACCACGATATATATGTTCATTTAGATCGATCCCATCTTCCTATAATCCTCTGCTCTCCTCTCCCCTCGCCGACGTCGTGCGTGAGAACCGGCCGCCGGCGGGAACGCCGATTTTCTCTCACGTCTTACACGGCCTGGCGTCGACCTCAACTCGCATGTTCTCTATTCATAACGGCCTTCCGAATCCCGACAACATTGCCATCTTGGTTCACTTGTAGTATTTCATAAAATTATTTGTTCGCAAGTGCAACATGCCACAAGGCCGAGCATCGACTTCGGGGCACCCACTCCACTCACACTCACACAAGCTCCACCACTACAGTGTGTTCTTTGATCCTCACTTTTACTTCCCAGTCCAGTTAATGGGAGGTTCGTACCCCAAGCGGCCTTGTGGGCCAGACGTGGTTGCAGGTGTCGTCCCTTCTACCACCCGGTACATGCAGTCGCTCCTGTCGTGCGCATGGGGTTCATCATTCCCTGTCGCTCAATAATCTGCACCGAACTTTGCCAACTCGCGCATTCGCGCTGTCAGCGACAGAATAAGACTTGGAGAGTAAGAGTTAGGGAGTGCCTTGAGAAATAACAACGCCAGCCGCGATTCTAAATTCAGCGCTGCCACAAGCAGGTAGGTGACAGTCTATTCGTCAGAGCTAAGTCAGAACTGAACTACAGTACTGAACTTGAAATTGATTAAATCACACCAGGTACTACTTGTGCTTATCCGTCCAGGTATCCAATGCAAACGAAGGCTCTTCTACAATGTCATCAATAAGAGTACACGCACGTACAGCAAGATTGTTAGTGAGTCCGTGAAATGACGTTGAACGGAGTACATCATATACTGGTATTAGAGCTCAATAATTTGTCCTATCTACGACAGGCACATCTGTACGAGATCGGAGCATAAAGCTATCCACCCCAGCAGCATCATGACTGAACCAGAATCGTAGACGGTGTGATGATGATGTCCTTCTTCAAGGTTCAACAAACAACACAACAACACTACATTCGCAGCATTATTTTTACTATTAACAGTGGTTAGCCCGCGCAAATTACGATGTACAGATACCATATACCTGGCAATAAATCTCAAGATCGTGCTGTTCTGTCTATGGCGGGAGTAATCGAACCAGATTCGAGCACTGAACAACCCACCAGCAGCACCACGACTGAACCAGAATCTTAGACGGTGCCGTGGTGTTGTCGTTCTTCGAGGCTCTGCAGACAAAGTAACATTCGACCAAGGGGACGATAGGGAGGCTACCCCCTTTTCACGACCGGGTCTGAGCCACTCGCGCCAGCCAGTGACTCTGTGCCTCACGGACAGAAGTACACTTTCCGTGTTCTTTTTTGGCGCAGCGCAGCTTACCGTTCCATTTGCGGATTCACATCGTGAAATTACAACAGCACGAAACTTTCGAAGACCGCAAGGAGCAGGGGGGTCGCTCGCGCGATTGACCCCGAGCCATTGCAAAGGTAAGCCCCAAAAGTTACCCCCCTGCAGTAGCCGTGGTCATTCACTACAGCAGTATTGTTTTTTATTATTGTTCATAGCAGTTAGACCGCACGTTGCGTTGTACAGAGTACAGAGTAAACCTTACCTGGTAAAATATGGTATTGGGGATCAAGAGGAGCTTGTCCTATCCATGGCAGGCACGTACGCGTGCAATCAGAGCATTGAGCTATTCGCCAGCAGCGTCATGACTGAGCCAGAATCTTAGATGTCAGGTCGTGCCATGGTGCGGTCGCCCTTCAAGACTCTACGCGGACGAAACAACAAGCCCACAACAACACAATCGTTATCAGAAGTAGTTTGCCCGCGCAAAGAGGTTGTATAGAATACCCAATTCCTGATAATGGAGCTCACAAGAGCTTGTTGTTGGTCCTATCGGTATACGAGGTATGGCAGGCACATAGCATTATGGGATAGGCGCATGGAGCTGTCTGCCAGCAGCATCATGACTGAACCATAATATATCAGCATCATCACTGAACCATAGTAACATTATATGGCGTGCCGATGATGACGCTGTCGCCCTTGAAGGTTTTACATACCACACAACTTCAGCACGTTCACATCCACATGATCAAGTTATTATTGGTAGTTTTCCCGCGTAAATACGTTGTACGGAGTATACCGTATACCATACCCTTACAATAAAGGTCAAGTGGTTGTCCTGTCTGTGATTGTAGGCACACGCGCACGAGATCAGAGCTTTTAAGTTATATCCGCGAGCAGTATCATGATGGCTGAATCATACACGCGTCATCGTGCGGTCGTCTTCCAAGGCTCTACGCCAATGTTATTGTAGCCCGTGTAGTTACGTAATTACGTTGTGTGGAGTGTATCATACAGGCCTGGTATTTCGGAACTCATCAAGAGCTAGAATGTCCTATACAGCTACTACGGGGGACCCTACTAAATAGGACCTACGGTGGACACAAAAACCTATATATTCATCTATTTTTACCAACAATATTTGGTCCTACTTACTATCGTCCTCCGTAATACGACAAGCACACACATGCACATACCAGGTACAACGGGTTCAGAGCATAGAGCTACACTCGCCATCGTCATGACTGAACCAGAGATAGATGAGGTAATCGTTGTGCTTGCGTTGTCCATGGTTGTACGCCTGATTTCGCTGTCGTGTGTGCTTTCCCTGTATGTAGGAAGCTGTGAAGTCAACGGGTCGCAGGACTCGATCCTCTCAGCGTTTAAAACGTGTTTGCTGAATTATTCGCCAAAACTACGGCCGGGGGATCTCTCTTGCCAAGGGGACTTTTCTTGCCAAGGGCCTTTTTTTGTAGTGGCTCGAGTGACCCCCTTGTTTCTCGCGGTCTTGGGCTTTTGTACTGTTTTGATGTTTCGATGTGAATCTCCAACTGGATACGACCGTAGTTACATACAGTAGCTAGTCTGCGCCAAACAAATCGTCTACCGTGTTTTCGTCAGTGAGGTATAGAGCCAATCGTGCGAGTAGTCGATCCGCGGGCGGCATTCGCCGCCCGCTTCGCTCGCCCGAGAAGGGAAAAGACAGCCAATTATGTGAAGCAGACAGAGGTCTATGATTGATAGTAGGCGCAAAATGGAGAGTTGAAAATGCCCAAGAGTCCCATCGCTATGCTCCAGGCCAACAACCCGGACGCCACATGCACGCAAGAATATGCTGTATGTACCTGGTATCTTGCTGTTGTAGTACTTGCAATGTGTATGTCTTAACGTTTGTGACTACAGAGCTTTGCTTCTTTCTCTAGGATGACGATTCGGCAAAGGTGCTGGGTATCATGGATGTCGATGGGTGGAAAAGCAGTATAACAATACCACACGCACAGCAACGTGAAACTGCGGTTGAAATGGAAGCGAAGAAACGGCTGTTTTCGGTCACATCGGTCGCACCTTAAGATATTCCATAGTAAAAAAGCATGTTACGTGTAGGCCGCAGTCCGTCGCAGGGCTGAGTGTCAGTGGTACTTGGAAACACCCTAATTAGTTGTTCGTGGTGGCTTTATAACGCATTATGCAAAGAGCAACAGCAGCAAAGAGGAGGACAGGAAAGTCAAAATACCCGTACACGGTGGCTCTCGGCGTCACCACTACTTGCTCGTGACTGCTTGCTTGCGTTGTTGCATTCTACTGTCTGGTCAACACGAACACACTGCTGTGTGTACTTTGCTGCTCTGTGCAGGACCGATTTCAGGTCGTTCTGCTGTACTTGCGGTACGTAGATACTGTGGCTGTCGGCGCTTGGGTTGTGCCTGCACTTCGTGGTGTGCGCAGTAGAAGCAAGTTCAGCAGGTTTTGAAAAGTTCATGAAAAAGAGGGGGGGTAAATGGAAGAAAAACACAGTCCAGGCAGGTCCAGGGATCGTTCCAGATACTATTTTCTCCATCGGCAATTGAGAGCTGAAAGTAGTCTGAAAAACCAAAGGTTTGCCGAGGGTGGTCTCCGAAGGTATCAACATTCCAGTAAGTGAGTACGACAGAAAGTGATAGGCTGTGGTTGTTCCTGTGAACGACTGACGATTAGTTGCCTGATGCCCTTGTGGTCTTCTTGTAACCTGTCCTCATGTTTATGTCGTCGTTTCCAACATCCGGCTTCACAGAGAGTGAGGGCCTGCTCTCTCCTTCAACCCAGTCTGGTGTTACGGTAGTTTTCGTTTTCACCTTTCCGGCGTGATGTTACCCTTTGCTCTTTTTACCCTTCACGTACTACACCGGTGTGTTTGGGCTTTCATATGTAGAGCACGCGTTGCATTGGTTTCTGAATACGGGTATATATCGGACGTTGGTGCAGGGTTCAGCTTGCCTTACGCCCGACGCGCTTCACGATAGGGGTAGCATGACCGATTCTACGATAGCCCCCCGCCCAAACAAGCGATTTTCCTTCACGAACGTTTCATGGCTGCTCGACACAAGGAAGGATACTATTTATTAAAAACAGTATCCATGTATTTTGCTGTGTACAAAGGTCTATCGATCGATCGATGACGTCGGGGAGGGTGGCAAGGGACACCGTATTTCAGGAGATACGGCCGGGTGCTGGTTTTGAAACCGGCGATTTCGTCAAAGAAAAGTTGGGGGGGCTACCGTAGAACGACCCGCATGTCCCGGCTTTTTTTTTCTGAACCCAGGCCAAACTGTTTCTGAATGACGGGGTTCTTTAACCCGATATCGTCGGAATGTCACGTCTTGTCCCGCAACGTAGCATTTTTCGTGCACCTAGGCCATGGGATTAATCATCGGATTGCGCTCTCATTTTTCTCGAATTCAGTTTTTGAGTTAGGTGTATAGCTCTTCAACCGAGGAGGCCCAGGGGCAAAAGGGTGCGCCACTACCGTCGTAGCGTGTCTCGCCCGTCCCGACGGTCTCTGCCTTGCAAGTTAGATGCGTGAGAGTGGGTTGTGAAGCGCCGCATCTTCGATCCATTCGCCGAATCCCCGGATGAATTTAGTCCCACCTAACCTTTCTATGAGTCTGCATATGCGGACTTTCAGGGTGGGCTAGTGTTATGGTATCCCCTCTTCTTCGTTGTGGCATTATGGTTCATAGCAATCGTCTCCTTTTTACCTGGCAGGCGTTGCCGCCTGCCTGAACGAAAAGATCCGCCCCCCTCCTGCCACAAGGCGTCTGGTAGATAGCAAGCAACTAATACAATAAACACAACATCTTAGCAACCCCTATGTGAGTGACCAGCATAGAACCAGAGGCACCCCAGCATAACAGCGGTGGGTCACTAGGTTCATACTGCATCATTTTTCTACAGTGGACCTTCCTGGGCGTGTAATTTCTCGCCCGAACCCATCAAACATACATTGTACTTACAGTAGTAGAACTTATACTTCTCGTGCTCAGTTACTCTTATCCCAAAGATTCCGACGCTTTACGGCGGAAGCATGTTACAACCTTGGACTGTTCACGTCACCCTGTTGAGTTTGGTGCTCAGATTCGGCAACAGACAGCATGGATGGGTCTAGGGGCCGACTAGCATAATACTAATACGACTGGCTGCTGTTGACAACGACTGACTGTTGTGGATGCGTTTACAGGCTGCATTTGTCCTTTGCAAGCACTTGATGGATCACCACATACACGTAGTACGTGTATCGTAGTACTCGCCTGTGCATCACCACTATGCATGACGCGTCATGATCAAATACATGGGGTCATGTATATACGGAAAATACTTGAAAACCACAAGGAGTGCCCGTGTTGTGAGGCTCTTTCTGACGTACAATAACGTCACCGTGGGAAAAAGAACACTGATTGCTACCTGGTACTGATTACCCAATCAACCCAGGGCAAATGTTCCATAATACCCTCCCCCCTTCTGAACGGCGGGACCGTTGGGACGAATCGGTTGTCGGATCCGACGTTCGTGTACGATCGTACGTCGTAGTGTGTGAACATACGTGTGTACCCAGTTTTGGTTCCAATTAGAGGGGACCCGATGGGACGGACGTGTGTTTGGTAGCTGTTTTTCGGGAGGCTCCCGCAAACAAGCAAACAAGCAGTGCTTCTCGAAGAAAGAACGTCTGGCTCGCTGATCTGGCGTTCGAATTGTTCGAACCGGTGCCCTGAACGACGCCAAAGATGTATGAAACTACCACCTGCTGAGCTATATATAGACTATACGTCGTACTATTAATCTATTAAAGAGGTTAAAGGGTAGCCGATTGCGCAAAAAACGCGAAATCAAATTGAGCAGCATGTCATGTACCCCTGGGGAGTGTCCAGAGAAAGTTTGAAGGCAATTGTTGGTATTATTGTTCAACCATTCTCGCGAGGTCAGATAGATGGAAGACACATGCGGAATTTGACAACCCACCTCCTCCATAGCTGCCTCTATGTGTGTGCTCTTCACATTAAACTGATTTTTCCAGCCATCTACATGCTGACATGCAAGTTTTTGGTTGATGATTTTTTCACATCAAGCCATTTTTTTTTTTTTTTCACTCCATCTATTATCCTCGCACTCCTCTCGCGCTCCCTCCCAGTAGTAACTCAGATCCGGGGTCACATAGCCGGCCCTCCTCCCCCCTCCCCACTACGGTACGTGACTTCATTTTTTATCGCGAGAATAAGTCAGCATTTTCTTCCCTCGTCGACTCGTGTCGAATTGTGCCTACCAACGCTGCTAGGCGCTCCCAACAGCTGATAGTAGTAGTTTTAGTGGTTGCCGTTGTATAGCACTTACAGTCGGAGAAAGTGTTACAATTGGTGGGGGAGAACGGACCGGGCGCGGGGGGGGGCGGGAGTTGATTAGCGAGCGCGGGTGACAGCGAGCGGTCTATTATACCAGATGAAGATGACGCGGTAGAAATGACTGGCTGACATGTATGTGGTCGTGGCAATAACCCAAAGAAGGGCGGCGAAGAGGGAGGGCAGGGAGAGTGGCGATTAGGAAGAAGAGCATACCAGGACCTTCCCAGGTGTTGTTGTTGTTGTCGTCGTAGTCAACGTCGGGGGTGAGGGGGGCGAGCGATTTTGCTGCTTGCCTTCTTAGTCATTTGACCACTCATTGATATATATATAATCCCAATCGCACCGTTCCTGCTTCTAACAGACACACCTCCAACATCTTGTGGGTGATCATTATTACGTTTCTTCCATATATTGCAGGCGGGCGGGGCGGGCGGGGGGGCGAAATACAATGCCGGCAACATCGTTGTCGGTGGTGGTGGTGGTGGTAGCAAGAATAATGTGGTCGTGGCAAGGGGAGGGGACGCCGAAGAGGGGGGGGGGGGGGGGCGACGATGGTGAGAATGAGGAGAGAAAAAGCACTTTTGGGGAGTAAAGAAAAGGATACTACAAGCGAGTACCGGTCGAGATGATAGTACAAGTATAGATAGTTAGTTGTTTGTTCAGCATTAAAACGTCGTCATTGCATTCGGTCGTTCGCTGTGTTTCATTTTCCACGTATTATTACTATTATTACTACTACCAAAGTAACTAGTACTATTAAGTAAATACTGCTTGCTCTATGTAAAACTTGATTGATTTGCTTTTTTCGTTGTATTATATAACCACAGCAACAGAGAGAGAGCTAATCATATGTTAGAACAATACTTAATATGAAGGCAATAAATAGGTTTGTCGCATATTTAGAATCGGCGTGGTGAGTGAGTGAGCACGCAGCAATCAAGGCACAAATAATACCATCCAAAGATCAGTCACACGTCACGACGGCAGCAGCGCAGTACATACCGACAGGGTGTTGATATTAAATGTTCTCCTCCTTCCTGCATAACAAAAAAGGGGCAGAACACAGAAAGCGGTATAACGCCACCATTCCGCGCCACCGTGCGGTGCATCAGCAGAACACCTAGATTTTTTACCCCGATCCGCGATGCTGACTGGTCAACTCAGCCTCGCACAGGTTTTTGACACCAGCTCCTTGCGGTACATCGTACCGCGGCTTCTCAGCTCGGCCGTCACCGTTTTCTGACGTTACCCATACCGCATTCTGTCGGAAAATAAATCATGCGGACCGACTTTGCCCGAGGCTCTTCACGCCCCGCACCCTTTCAAAATCCGACCGAATTTCAACCATGGGCGCCACGTCATCATCTGACATGCATAGAACTGCGCACTTTCATATTTCGGATACATTCAGAGCAATCATTGCAACACCACTTCGGCACACAGCCCGAACCACTGCTCATTGATCAACCATGCATAATAGTAGCTCGCACAACCCATGTACACGTATGTATGCATGGCGGGGAAAGGGGTGGGACAAAAGGACAAAAAGGGGAAGCGACAGTCCCGCTACACGCGCACGACCCTCTTGGCCCCCACATACACCCACAATGACGTCCGTCTTTCGCGTTCGTACACCACATTCTGCTGAAATCCCTGCCACCGATGGCGCCACCATCGACCCTGCCGATGCACACACACCACTTACTCGTCCGCCTTGCGTGTTCGTACACCGCATTCTGTTGAAATCCACGCAGGGAGAGGACGCCACCACTTAAACTTGGTAGTTAAGAACTTGGTTTGGATCACTTATAATATGCCCGGAAAATAACCGATAATACACTACCCATACACTAAAACCTATAAAGGATATGCCCCATAGGAAAGTAAAAAGAACAAGAACCGAGCCTCGGGCAAAAAAAATTATCCTTGTTTGAGTAGTGGCGCTATCTGTATAACGCATGCATGCACATGCATGCGTGTTTCACGGTCTACGATGCATACATGCGTACTACCCTGCCCTCCACACTCAGAATAAAAAAAAGCAAGCGGCTGGTTCAAGCTTTCGCCGTCGGTGGCGATGTGGTTGATGTCGGTATTCATACCAAGTGAAGAGAGGAAGTACAACAAAATTAAGGGGCTGTTACAGACACAGGCCACCCTTTGCAGGTTTCTGTACTAGGCAGGTTCCACGTTGGTCACTCGCTTGTACTAGATAAGCTCTTGTCTTGGTTCCACACACGCCACAGACGAACTGAAAAACGTTCAATTCCGCGAGGCAAAAGCATCATCCCCTTTTTCCTATACGCACATACCTTCAAAAGCATGTGAAACCCTTTTACATCCCGTCGTATCCCATATATTACGCCTTGTTAGGCTCCCAGGGGAATACCATAACACTAGCCCACCCTGATGAGCCGTATATGCAGAAATATGGAAGATTCGGGGAAGCACCGGTTCCACGGTGTAAAACATGACTACATGCGGATCTTCACAACCTACTCCCACACCTCTACCCCGCGAGGCTACGAAGCCCCAGGGAAAGTGCCACAGCAGAAAACCTCAAACGAAGCATGGAAAGACGGGAAAAAGGGTACAGAACACTCCAGTGAATGGCGGGATCGACAGGCGCGAGAGCTATCACTTCCGCAGATTATCGAGGGAAACGGGGGCAGAGAAGAGGGAAAACGGGAACTACGCAGAAAAATAGAAACAAAGACAAAAGGCGAAAGCGCTGGGGTCGAAGGCGGAAGAGTAAAAAACCTCGCGAGTAAAACCCCAAGCGGTCGCAAAAGTTTTCCAAAACGCGCTACGTACGAAACCCAACTCGCGCGCGCGGAATGAACATCGTGCCCCGCCCTGCGGGGGCGATGTCGAAACCGGGCGGAGAATTACCAGGAAAATCCTCCCAGGAAAACTGAATCAAAAACCGAGAACAAAAACGAATGTCCCCCGAAGAAACAAAATTCAAAACCGGGAAAACCGGATAAAAATACTCGAGGGCAGTGGTGGCCTGAACGTCAACTAGCCACGTCCGCGCCTCGAGATTAATCTACTTTAACTTTGAATCCCGCGTGCAACTGATCTACCCCGACGGAGTCGAAGGCACCAGGAACCTTGAACACCTCCAGTCGAAATCGTGTAGTGAGCCGGAGAAACAGAAGGTTGTCGTCGGGGCAACCTAGTGTTTGGGAGTAACGGGTAAAAAGAAAAAACAGCAGACGACCGAAATTTCGCGGGGTTTTCCATGAAGGCTAGCGAAATGTTTGGTACAGGGTAATAATTGAGAAAATGAAAGTTCAACATGAATGTGAGGACGAGAGGATAACGAAGGGTCAGATGTCAGCAAGAAACTATAGATCTGTGTGAAGCGTGGGATCGTCGATGCAGCAGAGTAACCCAAGAAGAGGACCGTGGCACCGGGCAAGGGACATCAGGGGTCGTCAAGAGTTTTTTTTTTAGTTTATATATAATATATATAGTCGTTTTGGCAGGGGGAGGGAGAAGAGAGGAGGGGGGGGGAGTATAGGAGTTGATATATATACTTGGAGGGGGCTTGGGCGGCCAGATACATTAATAAAGTTGTTTGGCAGGGACAGCCGGGACAAGAGACTAGATGGCGCGGAATGAGGTAAGTACCTCTGCGCCCGGCAATGTAAGGACCGCTTGGGGAACTGTTATAGGAACTCAAACGGTCAGAACAGATATCCGGACGGAGAGGTGGGGAAATCGCGGTCTCATGTGGGGAGGCGTCTCACTAGCGGAGCGCAATCGGTAGAGAGGTCGACCGCGTTTCGTTCGTGTGGGTGGGGGAGGCGTAAGCAAGGGGGGAAAGGGAGAGAGAGGCTGTCCTTCCCCTCCTCCCTGCTGCTATTTTGTATAGGTAAGGGAGGCGTACGCCTCCGGGGGGGGGCGGGGGCAGTGCAGCCCTTCCACCCCCCACCATTTCGGCTTCGTCAATTAGTATAAAACACCTTTCGTGGGAGTGAAAACCCAAAAGTGTGTGCAGAGTTACAGCAATCGAGTTTTCGAAATTTTCAAACTTTTCGATTTTCGACTTTTCGATTTTTCAACTTTGTAGAGTTTTATCATTGATTGGTCACCACAAGAACTCGTACACGCATGTGCAATGTACACCTACGACCTACGTACGACACGAGTACGTACTTGAATACGTACGTACGTATCTGGGTATACCGGGTAGTGCTGGATCGGCACCGAATCGGATGTCATGTGTCGTATCGATATTGCTAGTACCGATATTATTGTAATCATCGTCATCATCGTGTTGTTCGTACTGCTACTTCTAGACTTTAGAATCATCTTCTTGTGCAGAGTTCCACAGACAGACTCAATCGTGATGATGCATGATGTATGGATGGACGAGGAGGGACGGATGCTGCTTTTGTTTTCCGCTTCATCGCTGCCACATGGCTGTCTGATGTGCTTTGTTTTCCACGTGTGTCGTGACGCCCCCTGTTTCCCTCGTTCTTTCCATTTTTTGTCCTTTTCGTTTTTTCTTCTTCTCCTTCTTACTATCTTATGCATTATTCTTCTTTTATTCATCTTTTTCGAGTTTTGTTGCAACTTAGTCTGCCTGGTGTCCTGGCTTGTATATTGTAAACATAGAAATACACTCCACCTGTGAGATGGAAGATTTCGTCGAAACTCATCTTTGCAAGCTGTGTGTGATACTCCGATCGCGCGTATTGCTGGGTGTGTCCTCAATAAGGTTATAGGTCGGCGACTCCCCTTGAAACTACAGTGAAGCTTGTACAGGGTCAACATGGTGATGTTAATCAGTCTGTGCGCGGAACTATAAAACCCTTTTCTTGAGGGGGACAAAATGTGACAGCTGTGGAAGGAAATGCATCAGTTTATCAAGTGTATCCTGTAAGTCGTATAACCGGTGAGGGGAGGGCGGAGATTTTAAGGGCGTGGGGGGCGGGTTTTGAACAAGAGGAAGCGGGGGGGGGGGGGGGGGGCAGCTTAATCTGAGCGCGTAAATTATAAAATCCTCTAAGGGGACAAATCTGACGGCTGTGGAAGGAATGCATCAGTTTATCATGTACATCCTGTAAGTCGTACAACTGGTGAGAAAAGGGCGGAGTGTTCGAAAGGGGGGGCGGGGAGGGGCATTCCCAACAGCTTTAGGTCACATAAATGTATATCTGTTATTAATAGGAGCTTACTATGCGCGTGGTGCTAGGCGATGGTACGGGTGGTGGGGAAGGAGGGGGCGTTGGGGGGGGGGGGGGCATGAACTGGAGCTACGGCATGGATGGCTAGAAAGGTAATGAGGTGATATCAACTGTCTGGTAGTGTTTATTACTCTGGCAGATTTTGATATCAGGTTGGGCGGCGGGAGAGAACAAAAACAGGGGGGGGGGGGGGCGATGCAGGGGGGGGGGAGCAAACCCCGTTAGGCTGCATGAATGTATACCTGGGAGAAAATTTACTATTCGTGCTAGGTCTAGGCGATGGTGCGGGTGGTGGGGAAGGAGGGGGCGAGCGGAGGGTGGCGCGGAAATAAATGAAGTGGAGCTCCAGCATGGGTGGTTGGATTGGTGAGGTGATATCACCTGCCTGGTTGTGTTTATTTTTCTGGCAGATTTGATTTTTGGTGGGGCAGCGGGGGAGGGAGGAGGGAGGGCTGTTTTTTGCGTGTGTGTCAAGGGGGCGGGGGGGGGAGACGACGGCCTTTTAGAAATCTCCCGTGTATTCCAACAACCAGGCCTGGCTATTTATATGGATGACCTTTGGTTTGTTTGTGTTTTTCGGGAGTATTTCTCAGCTCCAGAGTGACTGGAGCCTGTCCTGTGACCACGGACTTGATTATGCGACTTAATGTGAGAACAACAACAACAACACCATGAATACACGATAACAATTTGGAACAATCATGTAGAACTATATTAATGACCTTTGTTTTGTGTTTTTTTGGGGGTATTTCTCAACCCCAGAGTGACTGGAGTCTGTCCTGTGACCACGGACGTGATTATGCGAGTTAATGTGAAAACAACAACACCATGAATACAAGACAACGATTAGGAAGGATCATGTAGAACTGTGGTATCAATGTGTTACAGCTTCGTGGTGTGTTATTTTACATGGATCGCAAGATAGAAGATTCCAATCCAATCGACAGGTACAACCATGTAGTTACCATGATTTTTTACCGTGCCGATGTGGGGCTCTCAGGTCGCCAATTCTAAGACAGAGATACATATTGCAAATCCAACAAGCGAGGTGATGTGGTCATGCAATGCCACCACCATTGAACATAAGGGGGAGAAGTGCAAATCGTCAGTGTTTTGAAAGGAACGCTTGATGTGCCCGGGCTCAATTACGTTACTTCGTTAGGCATATGCTACTTCGTTTGGCAGAGGTTGGGAGGCGATCATGCAGACGGTAGGTACGAACCACCCTACGTAATAGGTTGGTAGTGTGGTCTACCGCAATTTTAGCATATCTGCCTGTACTTCGTTTTCACATTATTATTAGCTAATGTACTATTATACGCCCTGCATTTTCCATGTCGTCGAAGATGCTGCGGTCCTGTAGATGCGGCGTCCACGTCTGATGCTCGTGTTACTGGTGCTCACGAAAACATGCCCTAGCATGTAGTGGATTATCGCTGAGTGATGTTCTTTTCCTCTACATCACACAAGATAGCATATGTCAACGCAACCGCTTTCTTGAAAATGGCAAATGGAAATTCTTCACACACCTGATACAGAGGAGACGCGGCTCGGAGATTGCTCAGTATACCGACGGTCAGGATCAGGTTATTGAGCAGCGCACTTGGTTTTTACTGCCGCTCCTCATTCCACCTAAGACACTACGGGCATGCGTTGGACCCAGTTCGCTGATGCCCAAAACCAGTTGCAAGGAGGTGGTATGATGGGCGAATGCTATAATGAAATTGCGCCGTCTCTCGGGCTGTTTGTTCTTGCGTTTTCGACAAACCTGTTACATAGCAAGGAGCAGTTTGAACGCATTTTAGGTTTGTGCAAAAAACTCCATGTAGACTATGTGATGTTTTTGACGCGGAGGGACCTCAGTTTGGAAACACAGGGTATGTGGGTTACATCTTTTGAATGAATTTCGTATGTGAAAGTATATGTTGCTTTAGTGTGCGAACATCCTTATGATTTGAGAATTGTGTCCGGGTGGTCGTTGTTGCACGTGTATGTTTTGGTTGATTTTCTAGACTTCGTTGATGTATTGTTTTAGAGTGGTGTTTTGGAATACGTATTTTTTTACGGTGGTCTTTCACCATTTTATGTATGTGTGTGTGTGGGGGGGTTGGGGGCGTGTTACGTACCATATATCTACAAAACGTATTTATGTACGCCGAGAAAACTGTTTCGGGGGGCTAAGAACGAAGGTGCGAGGGACGTGAGAATTTTGTGTCCGGGTAGTTGTTGTTACATGTGCATGTTTTGGTTGATTTTCTAGACTTCGTTAACGTTTTGTTTCAGAGTGATGTTTTCGAATACGTATTGTTTTACGGTTGTCTTTCACCATTTTATGTGCGTGTGGGGGATTGTTACGTATATCTGCAAAAAGTATTTTTGTGTGCGCCTAGAAAACTGTTTTGGGGGGCTAAGAACGAAGGTGCGAGGGAAGTTTGGGAATTTCAACGATCCCCCTCGCGCTTTTTTGTCAAGTATGGTTGCATGCATATTTATCCCTGAGGATAAACATGCAATAACCATCATATATATCACATGTAAATATCTGTTTTTGTTTTATTTCGTTCTTTATCCACCGGCGGATGGGGAAAACTAAAGCTTAAGCTCACCACACTTTCACGTATTTTCATACATATACATCTGTAAGCTCACCACACTTTTCCACGTATTTGCATACATATATATATATATACAAGGGCTTCGCTCGCGGGCGGCTGGGCGCCGCCCGCTACGCTTGCGGAAGGAGGAATAGACATTCAGTAGAAAGGCGGAAAGAAGCACAAATGGCGCAACTGGCGACTTGAAAATGCCAAGAGGTCCACATATAGTACAACGGTACAGGATAGAGACGATTATGATTATGAGTTTGTTATTATCATCCATTCGCCCAATCCATGATGGGCAAGTCGGAGGACTTCCTTGGCATATCCTTCCACCTCTCTCTCAGGTAGCACCTATGTAGGTCCTGTACACTTATTAATAGCTTTCTCTCTAAGTCGATCATCAACAATAAATTATCGCAGTGCATAAACACCAGGCACGCGCTTGTCAAGGATAGAGACAGGAAAACTACAACTTAAGATGTAAAGGAGCGCAGTGCCAAAAAAAACATGCTGGAAGCAGGAACTTGAACGCACACACCGCAAACATGTGAAGTACATTTGTATTCCTGAAAGACGAAGAGCACGCATTTAGGCATAGTTCTCAAAAAACGATGCTGGTATAATAAACCACAACTTAACGTTCTATAAAGAACGTGCTGTCAACATTGCTTCCGAAGGAGCATGCAGGCTTGCTTGGACTCTTCCTCCTCAGCGGAGGTACCCAGCACCTTGCACTCTTGTTTTTTGTCGATGGTCTTGTGGATCTGTCCACAAACGTTGAAGCAGGGCGGGAGAACGTCGATAAGTGTCAAGGAATTAGTGGGGTATTAGTCCGTTTGACCACTTGCACAGGTTAACCAATAGCTTACCCAAACTAAGCCTTATAACACTCTCCCCCCCTTAAACGGCGGGATAGAAGGTCGGCCGTATATACGGGCGGACCTGTCATTTATCCAAGCCGTTTCATTTCCTGGGTAAACCGGGGAGAGTATTTTTCAAGTTCGCCATGGGAAAATTTAAAAAAGGTTATTATGGTGAATGTATGTGGGGATCGAACCCACGACCCAAAAACCCATGATCTGTCGACGACGCCATTTGTTAAGGTATTAGTGGGGTATTAGTCCGTTTGACCACTTGCACAGGTTAACCAAGAGCTTACCCAAACTAAGCCTTATAACATAAGTATGTGTAAAAAAGTATTCGTACTTCTCTCCAGCAGACGTCGTAACCATCCAAATTATTGGAGCTCCTTTCGCTGTTAGTAATTGTTGTGGTATTGTTGTACTTGCTCTTGGTACTTGGAAAAAGAGCCGCACTTCATAGACTATATCCGCACGCCATCCCCTAGTCTTGAGCAAGAGACATGGATGTCTCGACTCGTGACACACAGGACGCAAGATAAGAGTGGAACGTACCTCGATGTCGAACGCCCTCGTGGCACCGTGGGAATGGAATGCGGGATGTATATCGAGCAAGTGGTCGCCTGCCTTCTTCAGGAGGTCACCGACCTTGATGTCGCTGGTGCACTTCGTGTTTATGTCCTCGCCGACTTGGCGGCCCTCGGCGGCTGCTTCGCAGGGATTCTGCAAACGACAACAACGGATGGGAATACCTTGCGTTCAGTGAATGTTCAAAATAGTAAGGCCACGTAGCTGTCGTCGATTTCCAAAGTTGGAAAGGAAGTCGTACAATTTAACACTGCTGTTGTAATGAAAGCGGTCGTTTATGGGCAAAGCCCTGCCTGGTACCACAACGTTGCTAACACCTATGAAACCACCACTGGGACAGGAACGAACGGGATTCACAGTCGCAACTGGTAAGCGTAAGCCCCGGTATACTGCTATATAAGGCCTACCGGCGGAATACCGACAACGAAGGGTAAGAGACAGTACCTGCTGTATATATTGTTCGGTACTACTCTATTACTGCTGCTATCAACACTATTACGACCGACGTGTACTGCGATTCCTGAAGAGGTTGCGCACCCTACTTGTACTCGTTAATACAAAGAGTTCATGTGGTTGTATGAAAAATGAGTAACAGTAGTAGTACACCGCGTCACTACATGAACAACTCGCTAACCCCAATCACGGGACTGCTCTCCAGCATCACCCAGGTTAACTTCAGCTTCTGTTTACTGTTATATATCAACCTCCAGTGTGTACTGCGACTGGTGCTGAGGTATCATGCTGCTGTGTTATTTATCACTGCATGGACCATTTTTACAACCCTGGCTGACCCCCGTGATGAGACTTGCCCGTTTTCATTGCGTCTTACATGTATAGATACCACGTAGTCGTAGTCGTACATCCAAAACGTGTGTTTATATCACAGCACAAAGCGTCACTGCATGGATCACTTGTTCAACCCCCGCTTACCCCGATGACGGGACTGCCCCGTACTCGTAGTCGTACATACATGAAGTAGGTGTGTTTGGCTGTACGTATGAAAAAGAAATCGCATCACACAGCGTCACTGCATAGGTCTACTCGTAGACCTGAGTACTTGTACAATTCCCGCTTACACCGCGATGACGGGACTGCCCCGTACACGTATCATACTCGTACATGCAAAAGTGTGTTTGTACGCATGAAAAAGAAATCACAGCACAACAACAGAAATGTAACTCACGTTTCGTCAAGCTCTCAGCTCCTTCGTTAGGGACGCCGATCGAAGGCGAATCACAGGTGTCCGCGTCACACCAGTCACACACACGAGGGTTGTCGCCGCTTCCCCAGTGCTTCTTGTTAAGGTTATGAAAAGCTTGGCACGTGGAAGGCTCGTCACTCCTGCAGGTGTCGCAGACAGCATACTGGGAACTCCTGTTTCTCCTATTTCGTGCGATGAGGAAGCCGTCACAACCCTTGCTCGGGCACGGCCAATCAGGATTGCCAGAAGAAGCTGAGTCCCGTTCTTGCCCGACCAGCTTCCACACGCCTGATCCTGAACCTCCACCACCCCCACTGTTGGCGGAGCCTCCTCCCGCACTAGCCTTGGTCCGCTTCGCAAATTTCAACTTCAAATTGTTATTGCCGATCCGGCAAATTTCAAATTCAAATTGTTTGCAGCCATCAACGGCAATTCGGCAATTCCCTCTCAACAGCCAGCAATTGGCCAACTTCAAATAAAAGTACAAAAAAGAAGTTGCTGAAAAAGCAAAATAAAAATATCAGAGAGCAAGCAGTAAAGATCAGAGAATGAGAGCTAAAAAGTAAGTAAGAATGAGACTAGGGAAAGCAAGGAAGGCAAGGAACTTCGGGACGGTTCTTTTCCCCAGCAACTAATTTTCTTTTCGGCAATTACGGGCTGAGAAGGGCTGAGAGGGGGGAGGATATGCCGAGCGAGACGTCCGAGGGGGGCGAGGTCTAGGTATATAGTTTTATATATCTGGAAATCTTCGATCTCACAGCTGGAGTGTATTTTTATTTTTATAATATACAAGGATCGGACGGGGCCGCCTGAGGGCGGCCCCGTCCTGAAGTAGAGGCGCCCTGGTCTGAGGGCGAGGGTGGGAGATATATGAAAGTAGAGATGGTTGTAGTAAGGTATTGAACAGTATCGGGGGATACCAAGAGGGTGGCGCTGTGGTGGTTGATGGTGACGTACAGGGACGTCATCACGCCCGAATTTAGTGTGATTCCTGAAAAAAGAAAAAAATATTATTAGTAGGCAACAACATTGATTAAATAAATGCACTCTGTTGCATTAACCGCATTGAAGACGAAGGCAAGCAGACGCGAAAAAATGAACGGAACTGGTACTGCAGCAGTTGACAGCAGGGAAAGTTTGACTTCGCAACACAAAGAAGATGTCTGTCCCTCCCCTCCGTCTCTCTCCCTTCCCTTTCTCCGTCAGGACCACAGGTGTACCGCTGCACTGTCGTATTGATACTCTGTATGCTGCCGTTATAGATTGGTCTGTACGTGCTGCTCCACTGCTGTTGTACTGCTGTTGTACTGCTGTGATGATGGGGTGCGACCGTCCAATTCGCTCCGTACCGTCTCTTTCCGATAGACATGTGCCTGCATTTTTATCTCACCGAGTTTGTGTAATCGTACTCTTTGTCTTACCGAGTTCGGGTCCGAGTCCAACCCGTCGCCTAGCGACACCTTCTTTTTTTTTCAGTCAACAGGAGTTGCCTAGCGACACCTCCTTCCTACGGGCACTGCAGCTTGCAGCAAAAGTTTTCTTCATCGTACTCCTGTACCGTGTGAGTCTCAGTTACGGTATAAGTACCCGTCGACTCGCGGCCGCTATGGATTGGTCGGTACGTGCTGCTCCACTGCTGTTGTACTGCTGTTGTACTACTGCTGTGATGGTGGGGTGCGACCGTCCAAGTGGCTCCGTACTGTCTTTTTGCCCGTAGACATATAGACTTATACGGTACACGAGTACGATGCAGAAAACTTTTGCTGCAAACTGCAGTACCCGTGAGAAGGAGGTGTGCGAAATTGAAGAACCGCCCAACACTCTGGAGAAGAAGCTGCCGCTAGTCGACGGGTATACCGCAAAACTGCCAAATTAGAAAAGCACACTATAGTCGAAAGGAGAAGCTGCCGCGAGTCGATGGGTTATTTTACCGCACGCAACTGAGACTCTTACGGTAATAGGAGTACGGTGGAGAGAACTTTTTTTGCTGCAAACTGCAGTGCCCGTAAGAAGGAGGTGTCGCTAGGCAACTCCTGTTGACTGGAAAAAAAGAAGGTGTCGCTAGGCGAGGGGTTGGACTTGGACCCGACCTCGGAAAGACAATGAGTACGACACGAACTCGGTAGGACAAAAATGAAGGCACATGTCTACGGGCAAAAAGACAGTACGGAGCCACTTGGACGGTCGCACCCCACCATCACAGCAGTAGTACAACAGCAGTACAACAGCAGCAGTGGAGCAGCACGTACCGACCAATCCATAGCGGCCGCGAGTCGACGGGTACTTATACCGTAACTGAGACTCATACGGTACAGGAGTACGATGAAGAAAACTTTTGCTGCAAGCTGCAGTGCCCGTAGGAAGGAGGTGTCGCTAGGCAACTCCTGTTGACTGAAAAAGAAGAAGGTGTCGCTAGGCGACGGGTTGGACTCGGACCCGAACTCGGTAAGACAACGAGTACGATTACACAAACTCGGTGAGATAAAAATGCAGGCACATGTCTATCGGAAAGAGACGGTACGGAGCGAATTGGACGGTCGCACCCCATCATCACAGCAGTACATACAACAGCAGTACAACAGCAGTGGAGCAGCACGTACAGACCAATCTATAACGGCAGCATACAGAGTATCAATACGGCAGTGCAGCGATACACCTGTGGTCCTGTGGTACGCCAGGAGCTGGGTGGGATTTGCACTTTTTTTACGATTCTCTACCTTTCGGGGAAGATCGCTAGCCGTCCCCGGGAGAGACTTCTCATGCCCCGCGCTCGCGGAGTTGGGACTCGTCGGCGTGCCTGAACACCGTGCCGTGATGGAAAAACTTTGTAGAGCACGCCCAGCCCTTTCAAGTTCTTTCAACTTGTAAGGGCGCGTAGAGGTGAAGGGTTCCTTTACTATACTATTTTCAGAGTAGGCTAAGTTTCGCCGCTTCGCTATGGTCAGCCGCGTTCTGCTCTCTCGTTAGCCCTCAGCCTAAAACGTCATCCTAGGTACCCATATATCTGGTGTATACGTATAATACTTTTTTTTGCCCGCGTGCTCATTGCGGTTGGCATTGCTATTACAAACTAGTAATTCGTAAATAATGAGGCGCGCTGCCTCTATACCTGCAGTAGTCCAATCTGCGATGCTGGGTGTATACGGAAAATACACGGGAGACCAGCCATCGAAAGAATAGCACAAGCGACATACAGGTCTGGTCATTTGATAGACAGTAAGTAGTAGAAGATGCGAATTGAACAAACGCGGACGAGCATCTACTACGCTGTTTGATATTTACGTTCTGTGTTCAGAGAAAAAAAAGTCGGTACCCGTACGACTGGTGGTGCTGTACTCGTAGCAGGGGCAGCATTGGAATCAGCAGCAGCAGCACAGCAGAAGCAGAAGGTGTAGCAGCGGTAGTAACAGCAGCACGGCACACGAAACCAGAGCCGGGTCAGCGCCGATGTGCGTATGTCTCGTTGATCAACCTCCTGGAAATAGGTACTCGTACATACAGCAGCAGTATAGATAGATAATTACTGTAGTTCACCTGCTTTTTTCAGTTGAACTCTTGCAGGGACGACCTTCATCTATCTCCGATCACCAAAACACACAACCAACATTGGATAAACCCATACTGTACTCGTATATTACATAGCTCAGCAATGCCTGTGAAATCACACGTTGTCGTACTTGTCTCGACGAACTCTCAACGACTTACAGCGAAACCAGCACGACAAGAGTTGCCTAATTTTTGTGCGTGCACAGGACCCGTCGGAACTGGCCTTGGTGCCGTGTACGTTGAGTGCCGTGGACAAACGTGACCGAAAAAAATGTTGACTTACACAAACATATACACAAACACACACAAACAGAGAAAATCGCTCAAGGCACCCTACCCTCGTATGCGATCCGATATGAGAGTTTATTTCCCTTGGAAAACCGAGAAGAAAAAACACAGCGCTGCGCGCTTCGCGCGCCTCATTACTAGTAGTTGGTGATAATGAGGCGCAGCCTCAATACCTGCAGTAGTCGTATCTGCGATGTATCATACATGGAGTTCCTTGGAATGTGTTGACTGGCATATTTCATTGTCGTGCCTTGGACTTGATGTTGCTTTTCTTATCGAATTGAGGGCGTACCGGTAGGTCCGGCATCACTGCTTCTTCTGGTATCCCGAACGAAAAGGGTATGATGAGCGAGAGCTATTGTTGTTCTCGACGCGCTCATGGGGTTGCTTGTGGATATATATAGGTATTCGTACAGCAGCAGCACCTTGGATATGATAGTTCTCCCGTCTTTTTTCGGTTGAACTCCTGACAGGACGATTAGCATCTATATCCGGCATTGTGGGCTTTTTATTATTTCGTGCGAGCTAAGCGAATATTAAGGTAGACTCTCAGCTATAACATACCAGGTATATATAGGAAAAGGAAATAGTAGATAAAAGGAGAAGATGTGGGGAAAGGAAATGGGCGAATGGTTGGCGGAAGATACCACTGCATTATGGTGCGATCATTCGACTTCATATTATGAAGATTTAACACGTTATTTACTACACTTAAACACTGGGTTGCATACTGCATCTAACATCAAACCTTCTAGAATAGTAAACATCATCAGGCAGATGATATAAAGGGATGTCTTCTTGCTACAATCGTCAGGTTTGTCCCCTTTGAGGATTTATAGTTTCCGCGCACATATTGAAATGTCCCGCCCCCCGCCCCCCCCCTCCCCTCCCCCTCCCCCGATCCCTCTTGTTCAAAACCCTCCCACCCCTTTCCCCCCCCCTCCCCCGATCGCCCCCCCCCCCCCCCCCCCCCTTTCCGCCTAGTTTGTCCAAACGCCCCACTCACAATCGAAATCGGCCAGAGTAATAAACACCTACACGCAGTTGATATCACGTCATTATCTTTCTGACCATCCATGACGTAGTTTTCATTCTTTCCCCCCACCCCCCTCAACCCCCCCTCCAACGCCCCCTCTTTTCCAACCACCCGCACGATCGCCTAGACCTAGCACCACGCGTATAACAAGCCCCTACATATCTTTGATCTCACAGCCGAGTGTATTTGAATATTATTTGTGACCTAAACCTCGTAAACCTCGTAAAAAATCCCCCCCCCCCCCCCCCTTCTCGCTCTCCCTTGCTCAAACGCCCCACCTAATATCGAAATCCGCCAGATTAATAAACACTTTACGCACTGGATATCACTTCATTTTCTTTCTAGAGCCATCCATGCGGCTGCTTCCCCCCCCCCCCCCCGCCCCGAACGCCCCCTTCTTCCCCACCACCCGCACCATCGCCTAGACCTAGCACCACACGTATAACAAACCCCTCACCTAAAACCCTTCCTCCCCCCCCCCCCCGCCCCCACCCCCCACCTCCCCAACTCCCCCACCCCATCCCACCCCCACCCCCTCGAACACTCCGCCCTCTCTCTACTCACTGATTGTACGACTTACCCCAGGATATACATGATAAACTGATGCATTCTTCCCAAAACCGCCAGATTTATCCCCTTAAGAGGACTTATAACTTCCACGCACGAATCGCCCGCCCGTCCGCCCCCCCCCCCCCCACAGTCCCCTCCCCCCCCCCTTCCCCCCCCCCTCCAACCCCGCTCGCTTTCGATCAAAACCAGGCCCCCGCGTCCTTCAAAACTCCGCCCCCCCCTCACCGGTTGCTCGACTTACAGGATTCACTTGATAAACGGATACATCTTCCTCCACAGCTGTCAGATTTTGTTCCCCTCAGATATGGGTTTTATAGTTTCCGCGCACAGACTGCCTAACATCACCCTGTTGACCCTGATAGCTACACTGTTGTAGTTGTAAGGGGAGTCGCCGACCTATATCCTTAATGAGGACACACAACTCGTAATACGCGCGATCGGAGTATCACACACAGCTTGCAAATATGAGTTTCGACGAAATGTTCGATCTCACAGCTGGATTGGAGTGTATTTTTTTTTTTTATAATATTAGGTGCTACTGCTGTTTTAATGGGAGGATATTCGATTTATATCGGAAAGGCATCTATCTACGCTATATGGTCGGAGGGCAAAAATAATAATATTATATACATACGCTGTTTGATACCTGGTATTTACGTTTTGTACTTTAAAAAAAAAGAAGTCGTCGATCAACCTCCTGAAAATAGGTACTCGTACTACAGCAGCATCGATAGTTTTACACAAGAAAAAGTCGTCCAATAACCTCCTGAAAATAGCTTCTACTACTACTCGTACAGCAGAAGGTGTAGAAGCAGCGATAGTAACAGCAGCACGGCACACGGGACCAGAGCCGGGTCAGTGTCGCTGTGCATTTGTCTCGTCGATCAACTTCCTGAAAATAAGTTCTCGTACAGCAGCATGCTGCAGCATAATTATCAACATGTAGTTCTCCCATTTTTTTCGGTTGAACTGTTGAAAGCTGACAATCTGCATCTCCGATCACAAAAACACGATCAGCATGGGAGAAACCTATACTACTGTACTCGTATATAACGTAGCCCAGCAATGCTTGTCAAATCACAAAATGCCGCAAACGCAATAGTGTCTTCAGAGAAAAAAAAAGTCGGTACCCGTACGACTGGTGGTGCTGTATTCGTAGCAGGGGCAGCATTATTAGAATCAGCAGCAGCACAGCAGAAGTGCGACTCGAACCCACGACATATCTTCCGTTGGTTATATAGAGCTACCCATTGAAGCGACTGCATAGGTCATTGAGTAGGTCTATATAACCAACATATACTCGTACAGCAGCATGCTGCAGCAAAAACCATACTGCACTCGTATATAACGTAGCCCAGCAATGCCTGGTTAAATTACAAAATGCCGCACACCCAGAAGTTGGTCCCTGTGAAATCACACGCTGCCGCGCCTATCTCGACGAACTCTCAACGACTTACAGCGAAACCAGCACGAGAAGAGTTGTCTGTCATTTGTGCGTGTGCACAAGGACCCATCGGAACTGGCCTTGGTGCCGTGTACGCTGAGTGCGGTGGACAAATGTGGCCGAAAAACTTGATACAAACACAAGACTAAGACCCCTCCCATTAAGAAAAAACTCACCCGCATAGATAGATAGACTTAGACTACTTTGCTTAGATCTTTTTGCTGAAAGTGCTCGGTTGGTGCATCCCTGGCATCTCCGGGGGTCCCACTTCGACACCGCCTCCGTCCATTACTTGCGGAACGGTCCAGCTTTTCTTTGATTTCTTGCTCCGCCTTATTATTTTTGTTTCTGCTCGTTTTGCCAGGTGTTTCTTGACTTTTCAGCTGCTTCCTGCATTTTTTTTTTTTTCCTGCCAACACGATTTTGAACTTTTTCGCGATTTTTCTTCCTTTTTGTGCAACCATTAGCTAGTAACCATGCACCCCCAGCTCAGGTCAGCCCGGTTATATATAGCTCAGCAACGCAGCGCAGCGCAGTGCGGTGCCGTGCCTTGCCCTTCGTTTTGCGATGCTGTGTCGTGCGGCGCTGTGCGTTCTTTTGGACATACAGCAGTAGTAGTAGTAGTAGTAGTAGTAGTAGTAGTAGTAGTAGTAGTAGTAGTAGTAGTAGTAGTAGTAGTAGTAGTAGTAGTAGTAGTAGTAGTAGTAGTAGTACCAGGTATGATATAGGTACGAGGTGTACGTGCGTGTTTTGTATACTCGTCTTTTTGCTTTCTCGGTTAGTTGATTGTCCTCTCTCGGTCCCCATGTTCCTCCCCCCCGCAAATATCACGCGTACTGCTGTGTTTCGGAACGTGATATCAACAAGCACAACAGCACAGCGCACGGGCAATTAGCTCTGCTCAAGCACCTCTTCTTGGCATTATCAGTTAGTTCCCTATTCGCACCAAATAAATAGACTAATAATCACGGGCCTCTTCTTCCTGCCCCCTTTACATGTTTCAGTTGCATTTTTCCTTGCGCGAGCTTGGCGGGCAGCGTCAGCCGCCCGCGGAGCGGAGCCCTGTGCTTTCCTTAGAACCACACAAAGTACCACCACCAGGTGTTAGGCGAAGTTCCAGGTACCAGGTACCGGTAGTACGTGTGTGCATTCGTCTTGTTGCTTTCGTCGTTGATTTTGTTCTCCATCATCTCGGTCCTCTTCGCGTTTTGTTCTACGCTAATTAATTTTACACCCGTACTACTGCCGATCAGAACGTGACACCGCCAACATACAGCACAGCACAGACAGGGCAATCAGCTCCGCACAAGTAGCTCTTGGCATTATCAAATCGCTAGTTGCACTAAATCGTGGGCCTCTTCTTTTTGCCCCCTTCACATTTATGTTAAGGTTATTAGTGGGCATTTAGTAGTTGAAATCTTCCTTGCTTGGGCGAGCGTAGCGGGCGGCGTTAGCCGCCCGCGGAGCGAAGCCCTTGTAGTATATTACCAAGTACTGCTTGCTGTCCCAACAACGCAGCTTGCAAAGATGCGTATTGACCCGAAATTCGTTGAACTCACGGCTGACGTCCTTCACATATTTTTATAAAACATACAAGAGAGACTAATTCGAGACGCCCTAACCTCGTATGATATGCTATCCGATATGAAGGGGCTTTTTTTCCTTGGAAAATCATTATTATTGTATGTTATTATTATTGTATACAGCAGTGGGGGTTGCGGTTTAAGATAGCCTAGTTTAGGAGAATCACGTGTTTAAGAGAGTCAAAAATGGCTTGGCACACCTTATCTTGAACCGAACATCGATTATCTTAAACCGAACATGGCCGAGGTGTCGTATCATCTTCGCAAGGCGACGTTGGCTTGGATGAGGGAGTTTGGGTGGAGGAAAACGAAGCAAACTATCATGGCAGACTTTTTGTAACGTTGCAGAGCTGCTGTCATACGCATGGGATGGATGTCTGTCTGGTTCAGGGATGTGGGTGTGTGAGGTTCAGGGGTGTAAGTGTGTGAGGTTCACTGGTAGTGAGGGGTGGCACCTTGTTGGAGGCTTGAGTCGCTCTCAATGAAATAATACTGCTGCTGCTGTAGCTTGTGTTTTTTGTTGTTTTCTGCTTCTTGTTTTTTGCGTCCGAGATACAATAATAATACGTACAGTAGTACCGTGAGTGATGCCGATGCTGCTTCACCTCTCTCTGTGTTATGTTGGCTGCTTACAGGGTATAGCAGATAGATGATGTTGGAATAACCCTGCCAAATAGAACAATTCATACGACAATATATATACTCTACGTAGCCTGGTGAGCTCATCTCACGCAGGTGTTTCTTCTTTATATTTACTTTTGTTTTAATATACTCCGCGAGTACGCAACAGGGAAGGATCGTGCTGCGTGTCGGCCCTCCAACGCACGGTAAATATTGCGTAAACAATACGAAATGCGCTTTCAACACTTCGAATAGGCACAACGGCAACATCCTGCCCTTTAAGCGCTCTTGACCCCAGGCCCGGGCTCTCTAAAACCCATATGTTCTGTTATAGATACTGTAAGTTTATTTTAACCCAAAATCTCGCTTTAAGATAAAACATATTTTAAACCGATTTAGGAGAGCTACGTGTTTAAGATAGTTTTCGTCGGTATGGCACACCGCTATCATAAACCGCAACCCCCACTGTAGCCAAATCACCTCCCTCATCTTATCAAGTATTATGTATTATTGCTGTATTTACGATGTGTATCATCTATCTCCGTCTGTCTCGTAGTTTGTGATGAGAGCTCGCCTCTCTGCTCTATCTACTACTACTGTACCAGGTATTAATTTCATTTTTTATAGTAGACATCAGCACGGACACTGGTTGTGCTGGATGTAGATGATGTGCTTGCAAAGACCAGTTGAATGTGAAGAAAACGCATACGTCATCACATTTTGTTTCAGTTCATTCACCTATTTGAAGTCGTTTGCCCCGAATGTTCAACAACGGATACGAATAGATTCATGACGTTTCATGAGCCTCTAGGCTCTAGAATCCAACATCTAGATATACATACCACCATACCAGGTGCATGCCTACCCGTCTACAGCATGCTGGAGGAATCTATACACCCACTGTTTGCGGTGCTGCCAAGTTTGCAAACCAGTCCAATCAGCACACCAGTCCATCCCTGTTGTGTGCACCACAACTAGCTAACCACAACATCTGGTCCTTCCTGCTGTCACTCACCTCATGGGTTGTATCTCAAAATCAAGACCAATCGCAGTATAACATGAAGTATCAGCCAAGTCCTGTGCACTGCTGTTGCTGTGCACTATCTATTGTTCACCCTCCATCCAAGACTACTGCTATCCAACAGCCAATGATCCAAGTCTCAAAAAGAACATATTCAAACATCCCCCGCTTGGAGATCCAACCCCGGTTTCCACATTTTTTCTTCGTTGCGTTTTTCTCACACACACGTAGGCACACTTTCATCGACGAAAGAAAGAAGTTCGGTATCACAGGCAACTCCGACACACCGACGCCCCCCCCCCTCGAGAAGAGACATGTGAGGGTGCAAGCAAAGATCACGAGGTTTTGCTAGAGCTGAGCTGAACGCTGACACGCGCCGCCGTGCCCTTTGTCTTCTTATTCTTCGCGGATAGCGAAAGAAAAGCTGTGGATTTGGAGCACACAGACAGCCGAAAACTCGAGGCGCGGCGGAATGGAGACGACTACTTCTGCGATCGATCAGCTCACCACGGTGACCAGGCGCATCGCCGCCAGCGTCCGGCAAAGGCCAGGGGGGGAGGCGACACTAGAGGACATGGGACCCATCAAGCAGGTGTGCGGTTTGCGTGGCATGGTCTGATCCGTAAAGGCTGGTTTTCGGGAGGAGTGTGAAGTGCGGACCCACTTATCTATGTAGTCTATATACGTGATCCCTGTCGGCTGTATGTAGTACGTGGTAAAGGTAGCCAGCCTGCTGCTTCGTAACGGTCGGATTCCACTCGGACACGAGGCTAGCTGCCTTGCAGCGCACGACGAGCGCCGCGCCGACGCACACGGCCTACGCCCTTGGCATAGAGTGTGCGGTGCTTATCGCCGACTTGTCGCACATATACACATGCATGACCTCTGAAGGTATCCGCCCCAGCTCGTTGACAATCTCTTGCTGTAGTCTAGACTAATATTATTGTTGGTTTTTCTTTCGGCGAACGCGTGCCATGCTCTGTGCTCGGTTCGCTGTTCTGTCTGAATATTTACTGGAATGTTCAACAAAATGATAGGTGATGGCCATGCTAACACCAGAAGCAGTGGGATTGGTGCCGTACGCACACACAAATATCACCCCTGCGTCCACGCTCCCGGGGGAGATCCGGTACCTACACATCGCACAAGAGTCGGGGTTCTCCATTGGCATCTTCGTCATGCCACCAGGAGCTTGCATCCCGCTTCACGACCACCCTAACATGTGAGCAAGTATGATACATACTATTAGACTAATAGGTACACGTGGATACACATGATACGACACGAGCAGGCCAGCAGACAGTCGACAGTCCCAGCACCAAACAGATAGGAAGGTCACCATGCACCCGCGGTAGTGCGGTACCCTTTACTCCTTGGAACCAGTTGAGTGCGATGAAAATGGCTGGTCTCGTATCGCGACCCCGTTTTACCGGAGAATGTGGTGGCCGCACAGCAGCCGTGGTCCTGCATTAGGTAGGTATCTTTTAGTACAGCAACAGGGAGTCCTAGAGGATGGCCCCTTTCATCTATTACCCGGGTACCCGGCGGGTATACCCGGTCGGACCCTACTCGTTCAACGGATATGGTCCGACCTGAATACCCGCGGGTATTTGGACCCTGCAGGTAATGACGACACGGACACCTGTACCCGCGGGTATTAGGGTACCCGCTCGTTTTGAGGACCCCCGGTTCATTATTTTTCCGCAACATGTATCTCTAGAACACCTGTTCACATGTGCCCAAGCAAGGCATTTTCCACCATGTCCTGGTTACTCAGGCTCTTGCTTTTCTCATTACCAGCCGCAGAAAGTAGCACTAGTGGTATCAATAGTAGTAGTGGTAGTAGTAGCGGTATTAATAGTAGTGATGGTAGAGTAGTAATATCGGTAGTAGTGGTATTTAATTTATGTCAGTAGCGGTAATAATATAGAAGCAGCAGCGGTATCTTTGCTAGGTCTGCGGCTGAAGGTCACGGTACCCAACATGCTCGTAGAGAGTTGGGAAGGCCACACGTAATAATGTCAAACCGTCTTCTGCTAAGTATTTTGCGCTTCTGCGAGTGCATGTATCTGGCCGGGTGTGCAGCGCTACTCGCCCTGGATTCCTTCTGAATACAGAGGCAGATGTGTGGCTGCCCACTTGTTTCCGGACATCCGTATACCGCCGTAGTGAGCAATTCTTCTGATGACTTGTTGCGGAGTTTCACTGGTTTAATCAACACACGCATAATCATAGTGATGAATAGCAACGCTGCTTCCACCGCACACCAGGCACGTGCTGCTTCTGCAGTCTTCCTGGGGGGGGGGATCATGGTCCAGCGTCTCCGTGTTTGTACAGCGAATTCTAGAGTCGTCCGCGGGGGGGGGGCGTGGACCAGCGTCCCCGTGTTTGTAAAACACTGTTTGGAAAAATCAGGCCCCTATTAAGAATAATAACGCGAGGCCCCGTCTTGATTTTATCCATTTTTACCACATACAGGCCCGCAGTAGTTATGCAATGCAAAGCACAAGGATTTTGTACCTTCAAGTATATACACTAGAATGCAAGATCAGGCGGCATGATTCTCCACTCTACCACCACATCGCCACTCGTCGTGCGACTCCAACAAGAATAAACTTCGAAAATTATCCGGGTACCCGTGTACCCGTGTACCTGCCAAAATAGCAATACCCGACTGGTAGGGTAGGGTCCGGCCTCCAAAATATAGCGGGTACCCGTTCGTGGCAGGTACCCTAAGGGGCCACGTTCTAACAGGGACCCAGTTCAGTTCGGTGAAACTCAATCGTCGCGACCTCGTTCTCCAGAGTACCGTACATCCCCGGATAGTACTATGAACTGTAGGCTGACTTCCGATTTCATTTTTCTTCAGCTATGATATATACGTTAAAGGATTTACAGTTTCCGCGCACAGATTGCTGCCCCGCCCTTCCCCCGCCCCCCGCTCCCTCTTTTTCAAGCCCCGGCCCCCACGCCCTTAAAATCTTTGCCCTCCCCTCACCGGTTATACGACGTGCAGGATGCACTTGATAAACTGATGCATTTCCTTCCACAGCTGTCAGATTTTGTCCCCCTCAAGAACGGGTTTATAGTTTCCGCGCACAGACTGATTAACACCACCCTGTTGACCCTGGTACAAGCTACACTGTAGTTCCAAGGGGAGTCGCCGACCAATATCCTTAATGAGAACACACACCCAGTAATACGCGCGATCGGAGTATCACACAGCTTGCAAATATGAGTTTCGACGAAATCTTCTATCTCACAGCTGGAGTGTATTTCTATTTTTACAATAATATACGTGTACCACTATATAGACTATATATTTATTTATTTTTTCTCACACTTTTTACTTTCCAGCTTTTGGACAAGCCGTGGTCACAGGTGGTAGGTGTCGTTCCTTCTCCCCCCCGGTTCTTGCCTTCAATTTTTATCGCGCATAGGGTTCAGCACTCCCACTGCTCGTCGATTTCTTCATCGAGTCTTGCTAACTCACGCTCTCGCGCTTTCCGCAAGTCAATTCGTGCACAATGAAAAATGCCAACGAATTTATACGAGTATGCACTCGGCGGGGCTCGAACTCACGAAACTGACCTATACCAGGATCGAGGATAATAACCTGATACGCCACCGGGGCGACCGACTACAGTCTATATGGTTTGTTGTGTTTTTTCCATGGTGTAAGTGCCTTATTATAACAATGGGGTATTCCTCAGCTCCAGAGTGACTGGAGCCTGTCCTGTGACCACGGACTTGATTGTCCGAGTTAATAATGTGAGAACGACAACGACATCCCTGCCTGGATAGTTCGGGGTCTCGCTAGGCCCAACGTGAGTAGTAAGCCAGACTTAGGAATCGAGCTTAGCGAGGAATAAGCCCTGCTTGCAGGCGCAAGAAATTGAAATAAGATGTACCAGGTACGAATCTTTGACGTATTTTACGTCTTGATAACACGTCTGTAGAATTTCGTAGCATGTCTTAGATTCGCCGTAATACGCCGAACATTCGTCTTGGCCGTTTCAAGACGAATCTAAGACAGACGCGCTAAGACAAGTTTGTGTGCCAAGACGAATCTAGGACAAACGCGCTAAGACGAGTTTGTGTGCCAAGACGAATCTAAGACGAATCTAAGACGAATCTAAGACGAATCGAAGCCGACCCTTAGAAGACTTGGTAAGACGAGTCTAAGACATGCTAAGACGATCATTGACGTGGTAAGACGAATCTAAGGAGGGTGTCAAGACCTAAAATACAACACAACAAGTTGAACCTCTTTTTTCAACGTTTCCAACTCCTAATAATGGTATATATATCCTACTCTGATTTCAAGAGGTTTGTCACCACAACGAAAATAAATGCGGTCAACGGCATCCCTTCCTTGGTAAATCATGTTGGTTATTACTCCGTATATATAGCACTACCCACTGAGCTAAGACACTTGGCTAAGTGGCTCAGTGGGTAGCACTATTTAATAAATAAATGTTATAACCAACAAAAAATAAATATGTTTTCGAGCTCGTTGATTAATTCTCGCCGACTTCGCAACCGCCTGTTAATAAAAGGATTTCCGGGGCTCTCCCTTCGCCACGTACTTTTTTTTTTTTTTTTTTTTTAGCACACTTTTACTTTCCAGCTTCTGGACAAGCCGTGGTCACAGGTGTCGTCCCTTCTCCTCCCCGGTTCTTGCCTTCAATTTTTATCGCGCATAGGGTTCAGCAATCCCACTGCTCGTCGATTGTTCATCGAATGTTGTTGCTAACTCACGCTCTCGCGCTTTACGCAAGTCAATTTGTCCACAAGACAACGTCCCAACGAATTTATACGAGTATGCACTCGGCGGGGCTCGAACTCACGAAACTGACCTATACCAGGCTCGAGGATAACCTGATACGCCACCGGGGCGACCGTACGTACTACGACACTACGGCCTACTACATATAGCAGTATTCAGGAGCACACTATTAATATCATAACAACCATGCATTGACAATGTCTCCAGCGCGCATGGATGGTTGAAAAAAACAAAACTGAAGTCGGCGAGAACCGAACTCACAACACATCATCCGTTATTGGTTATATAACACTGCCCGTTGAGCTACTGAGTCACCATATCGGCTCAAGTCGGCGCGAACGGAACTCACGGCACATCCTTTGTTGGTCACCTGGTATGTATAGCACTACTACTACTGCCTATATTATGGCGACTCAGTAGTTCAGTGCGTTGTGCTATATAACCAACAAAGAAAGTATGCATCGTGAGTTCGATTCTCGCCGACTTCATTTGTGGTGGTTGCTCAGAAGTGGCTGAGTGGGTAGTAGTATCATGAGCCTCCGTCTTCAGAAGACTCATTGCACTTCCCAAACGCATACCGGTATGCTCTAAGCGTCCGCGTGAAACGAGATGTGAAAATTGAAGGCTGCAATGTCGTATAAATCGCATAAATATCTTCGATCTCACAGCTGGAGTTTTTTTTTTTTTTCTGCATTGTATAAACAGCATCAAAGTAAAAACATCACGTGGTAGTAACAATTTCCCTCCCATCCACCTCATAGTTTATCTTTGAACTATTGGACATCTGCATGTCACACGCAAGGAGAATATTTTGCTATCATCCACCTCCGTTCCCCGCCACCATTACCACCACCACACACACCCCTTCCCCGCCGCCCCACCAACCCCCCCCCCCCGCGACATCCCCCCTCCCCCGCCGCCCCACCTAGAATCGACCTCTGCCAGAGCAATAAACACTACCGGACATGTGATATCACGTCAGTACCGTTCCAGCCATCCATGCCGTAGCTCCAATTCATTTATAACTTTCCCCCCCGCCACCCGCACCATCACCTAGACCTAGCACCGCACGTATAGTAACTTCCTACCAGGTATAATACATTTATGCGACTTACAGCGGTTGGAATACCCCCCCCCCTTGTTTTCAACCCCCTCCCCCCTTCGAAAACTCCGCCCTCTCCTCACCGGTTGTACAGCTTACAGGATATACATGATTCGCTGATGCATTCCTTCCACAACCGTCAGATTTGTGCGCTCAAGACCGGTGACAATGGAAGGCCAAAAGTTTGAAGTTCCTGAAGATCCCAGCTAAACTTTGCCTGAACGGTCGCCTATGGACCCAATTTGGTAGAGTTATTTTTTGAAACTTTCCAGACTTGCGGGAAAAAACGATTTATCGCGGCGATCTTGCGCCTGATAAATTCTCAAGCAGATGTTGGATTAGACGCGGCGCAATTTCGTGTTCTCCACACACTGCGTTCGACGAAATCAACGACAGCGTCGTGAACTCTGAACGTGGCGAGCTCGTTAGAGGCTCCGATCCCCCCTTGGTGTACAGCGCTCACTCTACGGCCGGTGATTTGTGGCGGGCGCCGATCAGGCTTCTGTTGAAAACACTTTTGGCGGCTGGTGTGTAGAAAACTGCGACAGAAACTCTCTATCGTCTCCCAACGGGCGAAAAACAGAAGTTTGAGAGGGTGTTACGGAAGACCACAGGACGACACAAGCAATCTCTCACGCCCTAGGGCATGGATCGAGATGAACTCTTCAGCGCTGTCACCTACACTCATGTGGACTTGTCCCGAACGAAGAGGAGTGACCATGGGTTGTCTCTATCTCGAGATCGAAGGTCAATCGTGTTTTGGTGGGCTGTGTTCAAGGCTTGATGAAAAATAAACAAATTGACCTGCTGGACCGCATAACCCAAAAAAGAGCCAGAAGAAAAACATTTTAGTCATATTTTCCCCATAGCGACGTTTGCCGGAATATTTCAGCAAATAACCCGCAAAAAGAAGTTGCAAACTTTTTGGCCAAACTAACGGCTTTACATTGCCATAGGTCTGAGGGGTTAAATAGTTTCCGCGCACAGATTGAGTCCCCCCCCCCCCGCTCCCTACCCCTTTTCAAACCCCCCGCCCTCCCGCCCTCGGCCCTCACGCCTTAAAAACTCCGTCCTCCCCTCACCGGTTGTACGACTTACAGGATACACTTGATAAACTTATGCATTTCTTGCTACAGTACAGCTGTACGATTTTGTCCCCCCCAGAAACGAGTTTTATAGTTTCCGCGCACAGGTGGGTTAACACCACCCTGTTGACCCTGGTACAAGCTACACTGTAGTTCTAAGGGGAGTCGCCGACCTATATCCTTGATGAGGACACACAACCCGTAATACGCGCGATCGGAGTATCACGCACAGCTTGCAAAGATTAGTTTCGACGACATCTTCGATCTCACAGTTGGACTGTATTTTTATTTTTTATACTAGTGTATCAAGTCTTTATTAAAAAAGAAAAAAAAAACACTCATGTATAGCTGTGACATACCTGTGAGATCGAGGATTTCGTCGAAACTCATCTTTGCAAGCTGTGGGCGATACTCCGATCGACCAGTACTCCGTGTTGCTTTAATTGTGTTAACGCTAGCAGTGGTTCAATATGTCGTCATGAACATCAATGCGGTACTCATGGCACGCTGTTGGTGTTTCTGCATGGATCACACCAGGGTTCACAACGGGATGGTTTTGTACACGGGGGCTACATGCTTGGAAATATGGGAAGAGGGGAGCGGGGGGGGGTCGCATAATTAATTGGAGCTACTACTGCGCGAATGGTGCGATCCCCAAACAGATTTCGGGTATCGAGTTCTTGGTGTTTGATGTTAATGTTAGTTGTTTAAGATTCGGTGATGAGCATTATTACTGTTATTTTAAAATCAATGGTACCAATGACATAGATACATACATGCTGTTTATGGTATTTCTACATGTATGTATTCAATTGAAGATCGTTTAATTAATATAGCATGATGATGTCTCCTCCTGCTGCTCTATTAATAGTTGCTATAATAGACAAAGATTCATTCATTCATTCATTCATTGGTGACCTAGGCGGTAGGGTTCACACCTGCAACAGCGCGATCAAACCATCACGCCTGGTGATCTGGTAAGCAGCTATTAATATTAATAGAACATAAGTAACCATTTGGCACGGCTGTAGTAGAAACAAACGAGTTAGACGACTCTCCTTCTCGGGAAGGTCTGCTATTAATACTATTAATAGTACTACCGTAACTGACACAAGATATCACCCGCACATGAGAAATCACACCCCCCACAGGATACGACACCCCGGTGATAGTTTTGGGCGTTTCTGACAAACCATCGATTTATCACCCGGGGTACATAAGATAACACACCCCGGTGATCTCGTAGTGTAGATCTGTGGTTTTTGGCTTCGATTTTTGGTCGTGGTGTCTCCGCGTAACTTTTTTCGTGGTCGTACCGATAGCGAGGTAGGTAGCAGCAGCCCACTTTGGTGTGGGGGCAGGGCGGATGGCGCAGCCACCGCCTCGTATCATATCGGGCGAGGTACCTTCGATTTAGGTATATTTTATTTTTTTATGCTCCAATCCCAGCCCGTATGTTGTTCGAAACTTTCTTCGGCGTTTAGGGGGTTGAGTCATCGCCGAGGTCATGTGCTAAGGAGTTTCGTCACCAAGGTTGGGCTCCTTTGTTTTACCACAACCCGGTATCACAGGTAGGTACCTACAGCAGGAGTGCGGGGCAGCTGCAAGCGTTCGTGCAGGCGTACCACACCCCTTCAAGTGTGCGGCAGCGGCGGTTCAACTGTTATCACACCCGCTTTTATCACACCCCCAAACACACCCTGTGGGTGTTCGGACGTGCTATCACACCCCCTTTTATCACCCCCCCTCATTTATCACACCCCCAAACACACCTTGTGGGTGTTCGGACGTCATATCACACCCCCTGGTTCATCACACCCCCCTTGGGCCCCCTGCGAGCTGCACTTTATCACCCGGGGTACACAAGATATCACACCCCCCACAGGATACCACACCCGGTGATAATATTTTTAAATCCCAAAATTTACTCACCGGGGCGTGTTATCTTGTGTCAGTTACCGTGGCGTTCGCACGTGTCGCAATATATGTAGAAGAGTATTTATAGTACAGGGATAGCACGGTCGACGCAGCACGTCGACTAGAACATAATGACTGTATGAGCCTCGGCTATCTGCCGGGATCAAGTTATAATACCATGTACTGACCGGCATATCTTTACGCATAGCGACTGCTTGCGGGGTACGTTGCCGTGGCATCCGTGTTTTGTGTGCTTGTTATTTTCGTCCTCCTGTTGTCTGATGTATTGCACCAAGTATGGTATATGTATCAGCATACATGAGAGCTACCGCGACTTTGCATCGACGCCGGGCCTGTCGGAGGGCATGTGTGTGTGTCCGCACTCGCGTGCAAGCGGGATGGCACGCTCCGATCTCGGTCCCCCCGAGCGTTCGCAGGACTGACATCGAATACGAGAATGATAAAGAACACAACGTACGTGCTATTCCCAACATATTAAGAGGTTACTTTTGCACAGGCCCTTATGATGTAAGACCAGGGGTTGTTACAGACACAGTCCACCCTGTGCAGGTGCCTCTACCAGGCAGATTTCACGTTGGTCACTCACTTGTTGTACTAGATAATCTGTTATCCCTTCTGTGATTCCAAGGGGGTTTTTGTGATCATAAAAAATGATCAGTTCTCGAATTTTTCACCGGACAGACCGGTCTGTTCAGCCCGCGGATGAAAAATGGCATCCCCGAACTTGAACGCAGGGCGTTGTATAGCACAGCCATGCACGCACACACGCACACCTGGCAACACCTCTGGACTCGGCCTACAGGGGTACGCCGGTAGGCGCATGAAGCCTGCACGCCGCCTGGGGTCCTCAGCTGTGAGATCTTACGCCTTCCCAAGCCCGCGGCTGTCTGGGGCGTTTTCAGAGAAGTACAGAAGTACGCTATTCCTGGAGGGCACTTCGACGCTGATTTAGCGATATTTTTTTGTGATCATTTTTACACACTGGATTTTGACTGCTCTCAGGGCGTGGAACCACCCGACCAGGGTGAAAATTGCATCGAGCGAACAATAGCGGTGATGATGTTCTGAGGGCCGAGGGACCTTTCTAGTGTAAAGACAGACGTCCCCAGCGTGTTACCGGGAGGCGACACGTCCGCGGTGCGAGTTCAGCTGAGGGCTGCACTTTTACACAAGAAGTATCTTTTTGGGCGAAGAAACGCGCCGCGTCTGCTGTGCGGGCCAATTGGTGCGGGCCCAACTTTCTTGTGACAGTCTCGGCGCGCGCGGGCTGCTCGACTAGCGGGCTGCGAAGAGCCTAGTCCCAGAGGAGTTAAGCTCTGGAGTTACTCCACACGCCACAGATTATAACTGAACGCGTGCAAATCCGGGAAGCAAAAACATCATCCCCTTTTTCCTATACCCACATGCCTTCAACGGCATGTGGAACCTTTATATAATTTCCGTGTCTAGATATTACGCCTTGTTAGGCTCCCAAGGCAGTACCATAACACTACCAGTAGCCCACCCTGATGAGCTGTATATATATGCAGAACTATGGAAGATTCGGGGAAGCACCGGTTCCACGGTCTATAGAACATGACTTGAAGATCCGGCTCTTCAAAACCTACCCCCACACCTCTACCCTGCGAGGCTACAAAGCCTCAGGAAAAATGCTAAATAAAGCAGAAAACCACAAAGAACGAAGAGCGGAAGACGGGAAACGGGCTACAGAACACCCCAGCGAATGGCGGGATCGACAGGCGCGAGAGCTATCACTTTCCGCGGACTAGCGAACATTTCCGTATCTAGATACTACGCCTTGTTAGACTCCCAGGGCAATGCCACACAACACTTATCACCGTGGCAGACGCGTCATTTGTATTTGTTTTCTGAAATATTTCAAGTTTTTTTATTGAGCGTTTAACTTTATTTTCTTGGGCACACCCCACCAGGTGTCCGAATGACCCAAATAGTAGGCGGCCTAAAATTGGCCGTGTGTGTTGTGTGTGTTAATCACATTAAACTGGTATATATTTTTTGACACCTATCTACATCCCAGCACAACCAGTGTCCGTGCTGATGCCACATAATAGAGAGGTGAGCTCTGCGGTCACAAGCTACGAGGCAGAGATAAGCATTGCACATATAAAGCAAGGTGATTTGGCCGTGCGATTCTAACCTCAATGAGCACGCGGGCAAAGGACAAAAACATAGAAGCCAGCACACCAGGTTATTTGCAGCCCAAAAAGAAGGGAAACAACATATATATGGGAAACGAAAGACCAAAAAGAAAGATCAGTGAATTGGAAAGAAAGAGGGAGACATGACGGAACGATAAAATACAAAACAAAGCACAAAAGAGAGCCAGCTACTACTCGTAGCAACACAGCAGATTACGTCATCTATTCCAACATCGCAGCCCCAACATCGGGGGCAGCAACCATATTGGGACCCAACGGGACGCTACTGCTTGCTGTATGTAGCCGTATTTCGCCCCTATTCCACAAGTGATACACATTATTGTTTGACACTCGTAACCAACTTTTACCCCAGTGATGTCACCAGGGGGCACTTCGACCGGTATTTCGCGCTAGGTACGACACTAGTATGGGTTACAGTTGCGGTTGGGTTAGGGTTAGTTAGCATGGTTGAAAAAGAACAATAGTGTCGAGACACCCTAACAGCAAAAAAAAGTAAATAAGTGAACAAAATACCTGGTACGTATGATAGACGTCGTCCTTGGATGTTCTAAAAATACATTCTAGAAAAATTCTTGAAAAAAAAAAAAAAAAAAAAATCCCAACGATTCGACTACTTCGCTCCAAAATTCTAAACAAAATATATCTTCTGGCATTCTTTTTTCCTTTCAATACCCCCCTTTCTTTGCTTTATCTTCCTAACGAACTCAACTTTGCCATCCCCAACCCCGTGGTTGTGGTGGTACGATCTGCCCCACCTAACCTACCAGGTACTAACGGTCCCCCGCGAAGTTGCACGTACGTGCGAAGGTTTTTAGATTCGCACGTAAATTAAACAGCGATCTATGTATGGTGGCTCCATATGTGCAGGTCCGCACAAAACAACGGTTGCGCCGCCCAGACCAACCCGACCCCAGACCTGACCCTAACCCTAACCCTAACCCCAACCCTAACCCTAGCCCTAACCCCAACCCAACCCTTTGGGGGGGTCGAGGTCTGCTCTCGAGGTCGGGAAGGGGCAGTATTGAGTTCACATGCAAATCTGAAAACCTTGCACGTACGTGCAATTAAACGCCCGGTGCTAACTAACTGTTGTAGCTTACTTATGGGATAGATGAAGTATCATTTGTTTGTGATGACGTGATATGACACAAGAGTGTTACGGTGGATTCCATGGTTGAATATGCACCAACCTATTGGCGAAAAACACGTTGCACGACCTTCCTTACACGATGCGACACGCCAGCCTTCCGAGTGTGGACCCCATGGTTGAAAACACATCATTATCAGTAGCTTACTAATACTAGGGGGAAAATACACCTTGTGGGACCTTCCTTCGAGCTCCACAAACGGATGGCCGCCCGAGGCACACGCCGTTTTTGAGAGAGTTGATTCGCATTGTTCCGCCGCACCACGGCGGCCCTCCACGTACCCCTTCCACCCGAAATATATCGATTGGCGATCTAGACTTGGTCTAGTTTTGATCGGTAAGGTCACACACACTCGTTCTTTGCAGGGATGTCGGTTGACGGTCTAGTTTGAGCCGTCAAGACCTTTTTAGATCTAACATACTGGTGTTTGTGTGAGGAGTTCCTTGACGGCTGTCCGTCACGGGTCAATACTTGCCGTCAACGACCTATTTAATGTTTTCTTTGACGTGCGGTGGACGTGTCTCCTGAGTGAGATTGTTACAACGCTTTGGATGGGCGTGTCTCCAGAGTAGACTTGTTGCGAAGCCCCCCCCCCCCCCCGTTGCCTCAAGGTGCCCAAGTCCGCCTCACAAGCGATTCTTACGAGCAGTAGAGTAGTAGGATGCAGCTCAACCTTCATGCGCGTGAAGCGATTCGCCAAACACATCAAGGCGCTTCGCGCTTGGTGCACGCAATATCTGCCTGGTTGGTGAAAACCTGACGTGCTGCGTCCCTGCATTTCGGGATGCGAGGGTCTAATAGCTATGGTCATACGACTACGGCCATATATCAAAAGGGTTCCCCCCCCCTCACCGCCCTTTTCTCCTCTCCCCCTGGGACAACCGCCATTGACTTTAATTAAAGCAGTAACGCCTCATCCGATTCGATTCGTCGGATTCGATCCGGTCCGCTCCCTCGCCCGCTCCCTTGCCCCGGCCGTCCCCTTGAAGGTCCGTCGTGTCGCACGTGCTGTACGGCTCCGTGAAGATTACTTGCTACGACCGGTTAGAGGGCTCGACAGCAGGCGGCGCAACAGCAGGGAGAACAGGTCCCGGGGGGTACGGGCAGGCTCAAGTGGCGGTGCTGCGCTCAAACGAGTGGCACCACTCGCCGCACATTTCGTGTCTCACGCCCAATACGGCCAACATTCACGAGCTCGTCGCGGGGGATGGTGGTGAGTGCCTGCTCGCCTGAGGGGAGGACGGGGTGGGGGGGGCGGGGGGGGCGGGGGGTGCTCATTTGTCTCATTTTGTTGCTTGCCTTAGTATTTTGACCATTGACCACGCATCCCTTTCGAGACGGAGCACCGATCCTACTCCTAACAGAGACACCTCCAACATTTGGGCGGAGGGGGGGGTGTACTCCTTAGCATGCATGACCGTAAGTTTTAGACCGTGGGACCCTCGCTTGCCTATAAAGACGCAACGGACAGGTAAGGCCCGAAAGTCAGTGCAGTCCAAGCGCTTGTCTGCTTTGCCCTGCGTCGGGTCGGGTCGACTTTTATCTTCTTCTGTCTTTTGGCACGTAATTATTAAGTCCTTAGATCTGTGTATCCACTAAACATGAGTGGTTGCTGTCTACTTCACTGTCTGCCTTGAAACCGATGAAGGTAACCCTTTTCGTCTGATTTTTTTTTCTGCATGACGGGGCTCCTTAACCCCAAATCGTCGGAAATGGACCGATTTTTGTTGGCATGATCGTTTTTGTGTGCCTAGGCCATGAGACTTTTTCATCCGGTAGAAGTTTTTATTTTCTCCAAATCAGTTTTGGGTTCAGACATGTCTTGAGCTCCCAAATTGAGGTGTAGTATTAGAAAGAAAGTGGTACTCCCCTCTATCGTATCACGCGCCGTCGGTTCGACATGCTTTGTCTTTTTAGGTGTGGCTCGTGATTGTTAACGTCGTAGATCTGTGTATCGCGTACGTCTATCGAGTGATTGCTCTGAGGGCGTCGTTGTCGCGTGGTTAGCCCAGCCGGTGGCTTGTCCGGTGGGATGGTGGACTGAGCACGTTGGAACACACCTGGGTCGGTCAACGTGCACAACAGAGTGGTGTGTGTTGTGTGTGCGTTATTCACATTCACATATACCCAGATGACAGTAAGATGACGAGGGGTTGGGGGGGGGGCGGGGGGGGGGGCGCGAGCTCTGCACGAGGCTGCATGCTTTTGGGCCGAGCGCTCGAAATCTGGTCTGGTTCCAATGACAACATCACGAGAGGCATCGACGGCGACAGCAGAAGCAGGAGCAGAAACAGCAACCCGTCCCTTCTAGCCTCTCGTCGAAGCAACGTGATGCGTGTTGGCCTCGGCGAAAATTCGCACCATGGTTATACCCCCCGTCGACTTGTTGTTGAGATGACTATTAGAATGTGTCCGGTGTGTTTTGTTCGGAGAAAGGGCGGGTGCCAAGTGGGTGTTGTGAATCTTCATGATTAATGACGCGGACGTGCGGGTCAAATATACCCGTAACGCACCTGGGCAAATTGTTTTATCCGTCACCTTCCCCCTCTCTGCCCCACGATGCTTCGCTTTTCCCCACCGCTCACCGTCCCGCCCCCATCCCACTGCACTGCCTCCGCTTTGACGAACGCGCGTATGATACCAGGCACGGCTATTCTCGACGTGCTGATCCCCCCATACGACGAGAGCTCCGGGCGGGACTGCACCTACTACCGAGCAGAGCAACGGGCGGGTGCGGAAGTGAACCTAATACGGTGCTTCCCCGGAGATAGCTTTAGGGTCGTGAGAGGGTACTCCGTCCCACATTTCTTGACCTGACCTGAGAGCTTTCGCTGGGGAGAGAGGGCGACCTGTGGTGGCGGTGATGATGGAGGTAGTGGTATCGGTGTCGGCGGCGGTGTCGGCGGCGGTGTCGGCGGTGGTCGTGGTGGTAACGGTGGCGGTGGTGTCTAACCTCAAAATGAGACTGTGGGAGCCGTGCATGCTCCTCGGGATGGCGTTGGGGGGTAACGCTGCCTAAGGGCCGCCTCGCGGGGGCATGGAAAATTGAAAAATTTAATGTTGGGCCTTTAGTACCTCTTTTGTTGCGGCATGGAAAATTGAATAATTTAATGTTGGGCCTTTAGTACCTCTTTTGTTGCGGCAGCGAGAGAAGAAGACTCATGGACCGAGTTGGAACCCGGGACTCACGGTCAAAAATGCGAGCACGTTGACTCGTTTTTGTTTCGCTGCCGCTCCTGCGCCTCCATGAGCAGCAGCGCGCAGCAGCGGAGCAGGGCTGCGAGGGATAGCTATGTTAAGGTACCGCCTGAAAGGCCGGTTCGCCCAATCACCTCACAACTAGGAGTTGGTGGTGGGGTAGAGTGGGAAAAGGGGAGGAGGGGGTCGTCTAGCGCGTTCTGTGGAAATACGAAGCAACGGCGGAATTCCATATCTTGCTCTTGCCCCTAGAAACACCAGCTCACATAGCTATTAATGCTTGCCCAGGCTGCGATGTTTATGTGACGATGTGTCCGTGGTTTATAAAGATCATTCAAACAAGCAGCGGGGCTGTGTTTTGAGGTACTGCGGATCTTACGGGAAGGGTTCGACCTGCCTTAAGCAATTTCGTTGAAGTTTGACGAAAGAATAATTGTTGGATGTGCTGCGAATTGTGATTGGCGCGTTGTTCGACCGCTTTGTTGCAAGGGTGCTGGTGCTTCTTTCTGAGAGTGAGGGTATGCCTTCTACGGGGAGCGTGGTTTTTGCGAACGGGTTGGGCACTCGTTGCCGACCTGTTTCACTGTATACAGGTGGGACGTGGGGGGCGAGCGAGGGGTTGTTCGAGAAATGGAGAAACGGAATGTAGAAGGGCTCTTGTGTAATATCTGTGCTTTTGATGGGGCCGGGTCGTATGTTCTCGATATAGCCGATGCATCATCTGCTCACAGTCGATGGATGGATTGCGGTCGGATAGATAAGCTATAATACTGCAGGAGTAGAAGTCGTAACCGACATAGACAAAGAAAAACACACGCCACGTGGATCGATTATTCGTATATTTTGACGGATAAAGGAGCACACTATCTCTTATATAAAGGTGAGCATTGATTGGCCGGTGGTTAATACTGGCGTTTTGGGTTTCAGTTTTCCTTAGAGGGTCATCCGATATTTGCCTGTATAATTTTAGGACAAGCCCAACCGGCTAGCGGGCGTTGGTGGTTGTGTGGGCTTGAGCACGCTCGTTGAGGCACGGGCACTTGATACTGCACATTTTATTGAAGGTATAATATACTCGACTGTTTGCGAGGTCGTTTTTGTACATTCGCTAGAAGAAGATGCTTGGTGTTGAGAGAGGGGGGGGGATGAAGTATCACCCGTACCATTTGTCGGTGTATGCGCTATTTTGTTGGATTGGCGGGCGAGATAATTGGGGGGGGCGGGGGGGGGGGGGGGTCACGGGCGGGTAACGTAGAGTGTGTGGGTGGTTTTGTGATGGAGTGGTTGGTGGTTGTGAAGAACAATTTACCGGACAATAGTGTGGTGTCAGATCAGTAAGAAACAGGCCTTGGTGCAACCCGCCCGGTTGGTTGGCGGTGTCTTGCCGAAAGGTTGATAGCAGTTTTAGACGAAACACCCTTCGAACCCCCCGAGGAAGCAAGCGCGGATGGATGCGGTTGCAAACCACGCGACCATCACAGCAAGAGCAGCGCCGTAGCGGTCCCACGTCGGGGGACGCCCCGCTTCCCCCCCCCCCCCCCCCCCCCCGTTTACGTAATTATTATTATTTTTAGTGTTTGCAAACTTTTGTGGTGTATACCCGTAGGACGCATACGTTATAGTCGTCACGAGAGCGACAGCTCCATTTCTATAACATAGAGTCGTGATGAGACGTGGTGCGATTAGACGAGGTTGGCCGAACTTTCGTCAGGCGAGCCCTCTCGTCTTGGGATGTGCTGCGGCGGGGTCATGAGGCTCACTTTTGGCTCGTTCGTCGAGGCCCTTCTTTCGGGAGGGGTAAGTCGTCGTTGTCGTTGTTGTTATTGTTGTTGTTGCTGTTGTTGCCGTTGTTGTTGGGGGATGGAAAAAGTGCGCTATCAAGGTGATGCCGTAGAGCAGCAACGCTACAGTAGGCCAGGAGCTATTTGTTTTTCTAACTGTATTTTCGCGCGCAGTGAATGCGCAGCTATTCGTATCGATATGGAGGGCACTCCCCGGGCTTTACGTGGGGCTTCGTCGCTCCTAGCGCCGTAAGGGCTCGGGGAGGACTTCCGGAGCCACGGTTTGTGAACCCCCTCCCCACGGATCTGGAGTACCTCAGTTACGCTACTGTATTTTGATTTGGAGATCGACGCCGCAGGTAGGTTGGGCGTGTACCGTTGCCACGTGTTGCGCAGTGTGGTCACTGTGATTCGGGTGTGTGCTCGGATTGAGACTGATTTTACGATAGCCCCCCCCCGACTCTTGATTAGCTTTGACCTCGTGTGGTGTTGTTTTAGCGAGACGTATTGCGTGTTTTTTAAAGCACGTGCGTGTGGTACATGTCATGTGGAGGACCCTACCTATTAGACTAATAGTCTACGACGGGTTTTTTTCGGCGATTTGCTTTACAACACTTTTTTTTTTCAAAGTGTAGGGATACCAGTCCCTACTCCCTGGATCGTACCGCCTCGTTATCACTATAATCCTTCAAGATCATCCTGGCTCCTCGAGGCAGACTCTGAGGTGTTTCCCCATCGTTGATCCTCGAGCGTGCGGTTGCGCACATAACCCACCTCGGTGTGTCTCCACACTAACACTAACACTAACACTAACACTAACACTAACACTAACACTAACACCTCCATCTGAGAAAGAGAAATCTGCGAAGGGACCACCGTCACACAATTGGCGTCGTCGGCAGGACAAATGTTCTAGTTTTTCTCTTTTTCTTGTCCCGCCCTCTCTTGCTTGCTTGCTTTTTTCATAGACGTGGATTTTGTTTTCTGGCACGTTTGACGTCGCCTGGACAGATCCACACCACGACTAAGGTCGACGCCATACTCTGCCCACCTTTGGTCACCAGAATTTCCGCGGGCCCATACATCACCTGTAGACTATTCCTCCGGCGTATGCGTAATGCCGTGGGACAGGTGCCTTCTGGTGGCGCGCACATCACCGCCCACCAAATATTGTCCTGGAATATGTTTTTTCACGTTTCAAGGTATGTGTGTGTGGAGAGAGTTAAGAGTTGGGTACCAAGTATTAGGCTGGACAAACCATTCAATCGAAAATTGTAACTTATGATTCTCTGTGAAAGCACGTTTCATTTCCTCCGCTCCATCCATTCACCCTCGCAGTAAATCCTATGCGCCATAAAAACGAAGGCAAGTACCGGGGGGGGGGAAGAGGAAGGCAATTGTGATCAGGGCTCGTAAGCAAGGCTACTGAGGGTAAAGCCTCCTCACGGCTTGAGTTGGAAAGTAAAACTGAAGACTATTTCACAGTGCAACAAAAAACGTATAATATCTGTCCTCGTGCGGAGTTTTTGTCGCATTTTTTCTCTATAGTTGAGTAATGTAATCGTCACCTAAAAACAAGTAAAACAATTCCTCCGTTTACTGTTTTGTTCTTGTCATTTGGATTGCCTGCTCCATCTCAGATAGACACGGCAAGTAGAGGACAGGCTCATGGATCAAGCAGCAATGCTCCTAGAACCCTCTAGCAGTTGCATTCGGAACCCAGTTTGGGTGCTACCCCGACGCCGACCGGGTGGTGTCATCTGCACTGCTGGGGCTATATTTTTGCTTGCCTTATTTTTCAGGTTCCTTTTTGTATTGGGTACGGGCGATGATGATGACGGTATTGGCACCACTTTCGCCATAATAAACAGTATAACTACTATCTGTACAGGTAGTATGTAGTAAACAGCTGATGATGTAGACCACGCGGCAATGCTCCTACTCCTACTGTACTTCAGGTTCCGAGTATGGATGCTGCCCCCGACGTTGGCTGGGTTGGGTCATCTCCTTCGTTGCTCTAGTAGCTGAACGTTGTGCTTTGCTTCAACTTTGTGTCGTGCCGTCTGTCGCTGGTCCTGTCCCCCTCTTTATTTTCATTTGTTTTTTTCTTCTTCCTCATTATTTTCCTTTTCTCTTGCAAATAGTCTGATGTGCTGGCGCGCATGTGTTGTGCCCGAAGCTCGTGCTCATTGCGGTTGGCAGTGCACGGCCACACATCACCCTGCTCTGTTTGCAGTGTGCCTCTCTGTCTCGGAATTTGTTACCACAGAGCTCGTCGTCTCTATTAATGGAAAGCATCGGCACGGACACTGGCTGTGATAGATGTAGATGGGTGGAAGTATTAGGTTAATGTGAAGAGCACGCGGCACGCTCGACTTTTATTTCTCTCTTTCTTTCTGCTGATACGTCACCTGCATGCGACCCCCTCTTCCGCCATTGATCCAACCCCTCTGCGTTTATCCGACACTTTGCGAGTATACATTTTATATTTCCTGTGTCTCCGCCATTCCTAATTAGAACGTCGAGTATTTTGTTCGATCTCTACAAATAGCGCAATTCGATGCGAGTCGACGAGGGAAGAAAATGCTGAAGGAGTCTTCCGGCGACCAAAACGAAGGCGCATAGCAGTAGTGAGGAGGGGGGAGAAGAGCCTGCTTAGTGACCCCGGATCTGAGTTACGACTAAAGACGGAGAAGGACAAAAAAAAAGTGCGACGATAATAGATGGGATGAGCGAAAACAAAAAAAAGCGAGTGAGTGAGCGAGTGAGTGAGTGAGTGAGTGAGTGAGTGAGTGAGTGAGTGAGTGAGTGAGTGAGTGAGTGAGTGAGTGAGTGAGTGAGTGAGTGAGTGAGTGAGTGAGTGAGTGAGTGAGTGAGTGAGTGAGTGAGTGAGTGAGTGAGTGAGTGAGTGAGTGAGTGAGTGAGTGAGTGAGTGAGTGAGTGAGTGAGTGAGTGAGTGAGTGAGTGAGTGAGTGAGTGAGTGAGTGAGTTAGTGAGTGAGTGAGTGAGTGAGTGAGTGAGTGAGTGAGTGAGTGAGTGAGTGAGTTAGTGAGTGGGTGAGTGAGTGAGTGAGTTAGTTAGTGAGTGAGTGAGTGAGTGAGTGAGTAAGTGAGTGAGTGAGTGAGTGAGTTAGTGAGTGAGTGAGTTAGTGAGTGAGTGAGTGAGTGAGTGAGTGAGCGAGTGAGGTAAAACAAAAAAACGTCGTCCTGGAACCCGCCTGGGTTATTATCAGCCGTGCGTGTTCACGGGCCACAATTACCCGACCCGTGGTCGGGTCTGGAGTCTTCAAAATCGCGTGGGTCGAGGGGGGTTGGGTCAGGAGGTGTTCGAAATATCACGGGTTGACTCGGGTTGGGTGAGGAGGCTTTCAAATCTCACGGGTCGGGTGGGGTGGGGTGGGGTGGGGTCGGGTCGGGTCGGGTCGGGTCGGGTCGGGTCGGGTCGGGTCGGGTCGGGTCGGGTCGGGTCGGGTCGGGTCGGGTCGGGTCATGTCGGGTCGGGTCATCCGACCCGAACCCGGCCCGAGAGGAGTAGAGTAACCCGACCTGTCAAACGCCCCGTTTACCATGACAAAAGCACACCAGCCGCCGACGTAAAGCCAACTAGCTGAGGGGTTGTTTGCGTCATGCTTCGCTTGTGTTCCTACCTTTTACATACCGGTATATAATGGTCTACTTGTACATTCCTTGTTTGGTGTACCCTCTCGGGACCGCAAGCTAGAAGATTGTGGCAAACCAACAATGAGCTAATAATGTGATATCAACAATTGCAACAGCAGTCCACAATGTGTCACAGTGTGGCATGCCTTCGCAAGGGGAAAACGAAAAAAGTACATGCCGAGCCAGGGCTACCGCTGCTAAGGCTGTGCACGGACAGCATATACATACAGCACTGATGGTTGGTGGCTCATGGCCGATTTCAGACCACGAGGAGTTTATTGGCTGTTTCAGAAAATTGCAGGTGCCGTAGACATGCTGCAGTGCAGTGTACATGTTTAGCTGCTGTGCTACTTGGTTCGTTTTCGGGCAACCGCAAAAGGGAGGGGGAAGCCATGCGAGAGTACCGCCGAACGAACACATACATACGACATGAAGGCAACATAATTCGCAGGAGGAGCACCGCAAGTGCAAGTGCGGGGTTCGCATCACGCTACCAGAGGCTCGGCCACGGTGTGTTTTATCTACGAAAGTACAAAACAAAACAGGACGAGGACTAATGCAAGTGCGGGGTTCGCATCACGCTACCAGCGGCTCAGCCATGGCGTGTCTTATTTGCGATAGCAAAAAACAGGAGGAGGACTGCTGTAAGTGCAACGGTGGGGTTCGCATCACGCTGCTAGAGACTCAGTCATGGCGTGCTTATTCTCCGAAAACAACAAACAGGAGGACGAGTGCAGTAAGCGCAAGGGCGAGGTTCGCACCACCCTGCAAGGGGCTCAGTTATGGCGTGTTTTCTCTCTAAAATCAAAACAAAAGGACAGGCGTGAGGGGTAAATATCCCGCAGGGTGAGAGCATAGATGGGCAGCACAGCCGAACTACTCGTTGCGGCCAGCACACCGTACTTTCACACCCACACGTCAAAACGACAACCTGTGTCATGAGCGCATGGATGGGGCGGAAACGACGGTGGCGGCGGGGGGTGGGGGGTGGACGACCCCTGATTTGAAAACCCTGATCTGAAAAATACATGTTTTTTTCTTCTCGACGCTAAGGCCACACCACTCGCCCAACTTTCTCTTTTCACGATCGGTAGCAAGTAAACACTAACCAGAGTACGAGATAAACAGTTCACTCTGACACATAGTGAGAAAAGCCTCGCAAAAAAGAGTAAAAAACAAAAAGAGACGGAGAAAAATAAGCTAAAAACAGAAACGACACACATGTAATACGATTTTACACGTTCGGCGAAAACTCTAGCGAAAAATAAGACTCCGGAAGGCAGAAACAGAAAAAAAAGAACTTTTACGTCCCCGAGCAGTCCCATCGCCCCCTATCGGACCCCCACATACCTCTAAAAAGGACGGGCGCACCGCAAACAACGAACCAACGTCGCGGAAACCAGACCAAATCGGCTTGGCTCGGCTCGCCCGTTCCCGCTGCACCCGACAACAACCACCACAACAACAGCAGCTGTTCGTTTTACTGCCCCCCTCGTTCGCTGCCCGACCAGCTCGTCTCGCCCTGCGAGAAATATCTCTCCCTCGCACTTAGCTCCGTAGACGGCGCAGCCTGCTTCTCCCCGTCCTTCCCTGGCGGCTGTAGGTGAACGTGAACGTTTCCGTATATATTAATCGGCGACTGGCTCCCCTGGAAAAGGTGAGGCGTCGCCCAGCTACTCCTGCCGACGCCGTCGACCGCCCCGGGCAGCGGCTCCTGAACCATCGCAGTCCCCTTTCCCACCCAGTCGCCCGGGCCGTACGTGGGCTGGAGATGCCCCCCGTAGGTCGAGAGCTTCCTGACTTCTGACGACGCCGTCGGCAGCCCGTGCCCACCGCCCGCGAGCCCCCCCCTCCTCCGGCTTTGCTCCCAGTACGCGTCGAGCTGGTCCTGCAGATGCTGGTCGTTCCAGATCTCGTCCGTGGCCGCGGACGGCGGCAACTCAATCGGGTCTAGCGGCACGCCAAAATCCGATTCTTCCTCCTCGTCGCCGGCCCGCTCCCCGCCCCCCCACCCCCCCTCTTCCTCTTCCCCCTCCTCTGACTCAGAAACAACAATAGCATGGGACGGCAGCGACGCCCAGCGATCGGTCTTGCCCCACATAGACCCAGCGGTTTCCTCATCAGCACTACCCGTCGCCGTCGATTCTCTCCACATCATAGTTCCTTCCTCATTGGAGCCTACAGCATCCCCAACCCATGCCGGAGCCGCGCCATCAGTGGCTTGCAGGCCCCCTTCGTCCCCTTGCGTATGAGGTTCGCCTGCTTTCGGGGAACCGACGCCCGCATTTAGGTCGCTCGCAGCTTGCACACCCCAGGGCTGTGACTGCTCCGCCCCGCTAGCTCCGCCCCCCTCCACACCCCAGCCTTCCCGCGGTGCGGCGTCCCGCGATTCCGTGTCCGTCTCCATCCCCGGGGGGTAAGCGCTTAATGTCGCGGTGGCGGGAGACGCAAATGGCGGTAAGGAGTCTTCGGGTTGTGTGACAATACATTCGGCGCCTTCCGCGGCGATATCAAGGTCATCGTCGAGGATGCTGTCGAACAGATCGTTGAGTCGGTGCTCCACCGCCTCGTCGAGCAGCGCTTCGTCCTCACACTCACATGGCGGCACCGTCTGCGCAATCGTTGGCGTCGCCGAGCTATCGTTTCGTATCTGCCCCCCGTCTAGCACCTCCCCACCGTTCATGCTCTCCATGCGCTCCAGCTCGCGTATCAGAGCCTCCTCCTCGCGCTCTTGCTCAAGACTCTCCTCGCCGCCGGCGATAATCACCGTCTCCCCCGACTCGTCCTCCTGCCGCCGCTGCCCCTCCTCGTCCTCCTCGGCCGCTTCCCCCCAGTCTACCTTTTCCATCCCATGATCCGCCGAGCTTGGCATTGTGTCCAGCTCCACCCCCCCTCCGCTCGCCCGGTACGAGCCACTTCTGTTGCCACCCGAAGCAGCGGGTCTGGCCGCGCGATTTACGCCAGAAATGCTCTGGTTCGGTTCCACGTGAGTTTCCGGCGTTCCCGTGTGCTGCCCAGGACCCGAGTCAACATGACCTGGTGGATCTGACGCCACCGCACCGCCCAGGCCATTGCCCTGTCGGCTTTGCTCACCAGGCGGCATCCAAGCCGGCGGGTCCCACGGAGCACCCGCCGCCGGCAGCTGCTCGCCACCCTGCCCCCGCGCCGTCGCGTCTTGCTCGTCCGGCGGAGCGGCCGGCATCGACGCTGATGGTCCGACCGCCCCGCTCCTATCCTGTGCGCCCTCTCTTATTACAGCACGTGGCCCCTGCTGCAAGAAGGCTTCGGAGTTCGAAGGTTGTTGGAAGGGCGATTCGCCAGGAGCATTTCCCCCGCCCTCCGAACCTCTGGGGTGCGTGTCTGAGGCTGCCCAACCCTGCCCCACCGCTGTCTGCGACGGCTCGTACGGTGGCCCTCGCGGCGGTTCTCGAGGCGGCGCAACGCCTCCCCCCTGCGGCGGCGTCAAATCGCCCTCCATCGCTTCACGCCCGTGGTCGGACGTTGCCGCGCCGGGCATGCCTGGTCCTCCGCCACCACCGCCATACGAGCCCGAGGCCTGTAGAACGTCGGCCGCCAAGGGTTGGGGCGGCGGCCATGCACCCGTAGGCGCCGAGCCTCGTGGATCGGGGAACGCTGGAGGAAGAGCGGCGTGGTACTCACGAGCAACGTGATTCGAAGCAGCGCGGTCCTCCTCGGGAGGGTACCTGCCCTGCTGCGCCCGGTGAGGGTCGAACCCTGCTGCTGGGGGAGGCTCTTGCTGCTCGCTCACGGGGTCGTACGCCGCCGCCGGAGGGGGCCCCTGCTGCTGCTCTTCGTAGCCGTAGCCAGCGTACGCATCCGGCTGCGCCTGTCCGTATGTGCCAGCCGGGGGAGCGTATTCGGCGTTTTGGTTCGTCCCCCTTACCCAATTTGAATCGGGCGGGGGGTACCCGCCGCCCCCGCCTCCGCCATTGCCCCAGCCACCGCCGCCACCGCCTTGATTTCCCTGGTAATACCCAGGCTGACCGTAGTCTATCGGCTGTCCCGGCCGCACGACGTCCTTCACGCGCGAGACAATGCTTTTCAACTTGGTCCCGAGACGCTGCGCGTCGCCCCCGTCAGGCGAAGGGGGAGGGAGGCCGTTGTTTTGAGGGAATCGATCATGATCGTACACGGGCGCATGTTCGTGCTGCCGCTGGTGGGGAGGAGGGCTGTACTGCTGCCCTGCCCAGTGTGAACGCTGCGGATCGTATGGAGGCTGCTCGTAGGACTGCTCCTGCCGCCGTTGCTGCTGCTGCTGCTGTTGGTAGTAGTTGGGAGGCTCGTTAAATCCGGCGTTGCCGCCGGCAGCGGCAGACTCCCGCTGAAGGCCAGCCGTGCCATCCTGTCCCGTTCCTGCTCCTCCTGCCGCTCTATTCTCGTTGTAGTAGTTACCGTTACCGTCTGGAGCGCTACGTCTACCGTTAGGGTCATCGGGAGGGAAAATTCCGTCTTGCTCCTGATCGGGCGCACCCGGCAGTTTGGTGGGCGGGACGGTTGGCCATGCTCCGCCTGCGCCGCCGGCAGCGGAGCCTGCTGCTCCCCATCCGGAGGAGTAGGCCTGCGAGGGTGCTACGAGGCAACCACCGCATGCGACCACAGCCAGCACTTTCTTCATGATTCGGTGCATCGCGAGGCTATGGAAGTGTGGGGGGGTATATCCCACCTCTCTCCTCACGTGTGCTTCGCCGCTCACCCCTTGGGGAGCGTCGTTCTAAGCTCTACGGGAAGCAAGAAGCGTATTGTGCTGCCTGCTGCCAAAGGGTTTCGTATAGATATTTAACGCCTGTGCCAGGCGGGAGATGGGGTGGGATTGTGAGCATCGAGAGAGCGTTTGTTGGCCATGTGGCCAAACGTGTTCTGTGTTGCGTTTAACAGTCGTTGCTCCCTCACGACTGGGGCCTTTTCCAAGATCACCACTCATGCGGAGCCTTTTCAGCCAGGTGTGTCTTTTGGGGGAGTCGAAATCCAGCTGCCGTCTGTGTTATGCGTGCGTTTTTCTGCATGCCAAAGGTATGAATTTGTCGTCGTGATGCTCCAGCAGTTACCTATTTTCTACCTTCGATGATGTTGTAAACCCAGAGGGTACGCGAGGGTCGAACATGACTGCAGGCAGGCTTGGGGATGCAGGTAGTGCATTCTGTCGATGAGCCCACACGCTAGTGTTAGTGCAACTAGCATAACGTGCACCTTGGCCCTCCTTTCATCCTTTCTGCAGATTGCGCCGCCACTTTTTTCAATCGGATTGAAGGAACAACAAGCAGTCAATGTTCTTAGTCGCGTAAAAGTGCGTAAAAATACGCCCACACCAGCCAAACTTCTATCAGGTACACGTAAAATCCAGCCCATCCAGCGAACGGGTTCTTCCAAAACCATGCCCAACGATGACCCCAACCAACTTGGACTTGTCCGTTTGGGCAGGTGGGTATCACACGACAGGGAAGCGCGCCGCCACCCAGTGAAGAGGAAGTGCCGCTGCCGCAGTCCGATGTCGATATCTCGGAAGCGATCGGATGCTTCGCCAGCCCGAAGCGGTTTGGCCACCATGGGCCTATCAGCGACGCAACCGCCCTCTGCTACGAATCGACAAACGTGAGAGTTTGGAGTTTAGTCCTCCTACGGCAGCACCCGCGACAGACACTAGTCAGAGAGCGGGAACCAAGTAATGCTGCGCCTCTCAATGTTTTCCTCTTGCACACCTGGTATCATATCAGTATCGATTGGCCACACACACCACGCATGCTTGGTATCTACCCAAATGTGTTATGTTAGGGTATGTGTGCAAGTAAGTGTACAGCGGCACTAAGTAATTGCCGGAAGAATCGGGGTCTTCGCGCGGATCGGCGTCTCCGCACGGGTCATGATCTTGGCACAGGGGGTGCGAAAAAAAGCGGATTCCAAATGATTCATTCGATTATCGCACAGGTATCGGCGTCTCCGCCCAGGGGTGCTAAGACCCCGATACCTTCGATGAGATTGGGCAATGCCACAAGTGTTATTCTGCAGTTTGCGCAGGACGGAAAATGCTGTACTGCGGGAGCTTGTATCATGGGTTCCACAGCTGTTCTTTGGCACCGTGGCGGTGCTCATGTGCAAGTGAGGTCGGAAAAAAAAAAAAAAAACTTGTTTGTTTTACTGATTTCATTGAAAGAAATAGGCACGTTATCCATCCAACCAAAAACGCGTGCTAACCACACAAGACCAAACTGGGGGTGCGAAAAAAAGCGGGTTCCAAATGATTTAACGACTATCGCACAGGTATCGGCGTCTCCGCACAGGGGTGCTATGACCCCGATACCTTCGATGAGATTGGGCAATGCCACAAGTGTTATTCGGCAGTTTGCGCAGGACAGAAAATTCTGTACTGCGGGAACTTGTATCATGGGTTCCACAGCTGTTCTTTGACACCGTGGCGGTGCTCATGTGCAAGTGAGGTCGGAAAAAAGAAAAAAAAAACTTTGTTTTACTGATTTCATTGAAAGAAATAGGCACGTTATCCATTCAACTAAGAACGCGTGCTAACCACACGAGACCGAACCACGTCAAAACCACACGAGACCACATTACCGCAACCACCCCGTACTACGAAATACCGCTAGGATATCGGGAAATACTACGTGTTTCCTCTTCGGAGGCGGGGTGACGCAAGGTCTTTGATTTTCATTTACTGTATTAATAATATGATCCAGTGGAAAGAGCGTGGAACAACGAGTGCATATAATAGCATGTTCATCGTCTTGGGAGATGGTTTCGGTTTACAGACGATCGATGGAGGCAGTAGCATCGCGCGCGCGAATGAAAACAAAGACTGCAGTTATCAAACCAAAAACCTCGAAATGTACCGATACATACGAATGTGAAAAACGCCGCTCTCAACAACAGCAGTCCAACAACAACTGTTTAAGAATAAAAAGAGCAGCCGCAGTGATGTCTATCGTGCACCTGGTATGTATGTGTGTGACAAAAATAGTCGGAACGCTTAGCACGCACTCTCGAGTGTTTGCGATCGAAAAAAAAGAGGCGAAATTCTTCCGTCGGACTTGAAAAGGCTAGTGTAGAGTGTAAAATGGGAATTCTGTAGTACGGCATAGCTGAGCACAACAACAAACACAGCACATGCATATATGTGTAGGAGAGAGTGAGAGCGGCACCACAGCAACAACAGCACACGGCAGCAGCAGCAGCGGCGGGGGCAGAGGCGGCCGATGGCCCATCGAGGAGTTGCGGCATAGCAGCAGTAGTAGTGTCTACAGCAACAGCCATCTGGCAGAAGGGGCACACTGGCTGGGCGAGCTCAAGACCAAAGACAGCCGATTTTTGACTTTTAGAAACGTACGCTGGAAACACCAACAGCGACAGCAGCAGCAGCACAGCAGCTACACTACATAAAAAACGTTATTTCATAAAAAATTGAAAGATCATGATGAAAAAAACAACACCAAAAAAGGCGAAAAAAATACTAAAAACAGCACAGATCTACAGAGACTTGTGACTATATCTTCGCAGCCATCGCATGTCATGAAACGCATAGGGCTCAGTACAGGAAACATGAGATTTTGTGAAAAAATCCACGCACGGCATACATCAGCACAACAAAACACAGCAGCACGCTCAACATGCGCAGAAGAGAGTGAGAGCAGCAGCAACACACAGCAGCAGCAGCTGCGGCGGCGGCAGGGGCAGAGGCGGGCGATAGCCCAGCAAGAAATGGCGGCACAGCTGCAGATTTGTCCACAGCAGCGGCAATCCGGCAGGAGGAGAAGCACACACACACATTACACTGGCACTGGCTAGGCGAGGTTATGACCACAGACAGCTGATTTTTTATCTTTAGAAACATACGCGGTAGACACCTACAGCAGCAGCAACAGCAGCAGCGGCGGCGGCAGCGGCGCGGGGGGGCTGGTGGTGGCGTTGGAAGCTCCGTCGACGGCGCGGTGGTAAAGCGGTGAACATTCAGCACCGAGTATGACACGAGAGAGAGCTGATTATAATTCCGCTGACGTTGTGAGCAGCAGCGGCTGCTGGGGAAAAAACAAACGGCAGCAACGTTTGCAGACTATATCCCAAAAATAAACGAAAGGCCCAACAGCAGGCCCGCCAGCAGGCACAAAACCACGAAAGGCCCAAGAGCAAGCAGGGAAGCCTTACCGGCCAGCCGCATCGAATTGGTACTTAGTTTATATCTATTTATCCCTGGCCGAGGAAACCGGCAGGCAAAATGGTACATTCCCTTGGGCCACTCGCGGCGTACTCACGTCGTTCTTCGTTCGTGGCACCCCACATCGCCGCGTTGCTTTTGTTCAGAATCGCACGGATCGGTGTCATCGCACAAGGGTATGCGTTTTATTGAAGAACCAAATTATTTCATCCAGTTTCCGCACAAGTATCGATAACTTCGAACATATCGGCGTCTTCGCACCCCTGTGCGATTAAAATCTGAGAACGAAAGCATTTCAAAAGACGACCGCACAGTGTGCGAAGACCCCGATTATTACGGTAGCGTACTGCATGGTACTGCTGCGCATAGCATTCAGCGATACGAGCCGCAACCGTTTCGGGATCCATGCACGTAGTGTGAGCGCAGCATATGACAGCGCATGCTACTCGCATAACGCACACCTCTTGACATTGGGGTCCGATTTTATACAAGCAGCACAATCCCCTGATCTAGCCTTGGTGTCGCCCAAGCTATACGATACTAGTCATTTTATGCGTATTTTTTTTCCCTCTACGAGTGTCCGGAAATTGTTGGAGCACACAGCAACGCCTGGTGTGCGCGCGCACCGGTATTTAACAGTAGGCTCGAAGGCAAGACCACAACTACTGAATCTATTCATATACCTGGTATGCTGGTGGTAGTTACAAGTGCTGATATATATTATTAATTGTTGCTGAAGGCTAAAAAACACAACCACCTGTCATGCGTGAAATAAGAAAAATCGTTATTGATGTAATACTGCTGTTCAGCCCGTGCACCTATCAAACCTCCTTGCGTTCTTTCTTGCTTGCCTACCTCCGTCCGAGTGTTTGCCGTTCCTGTCGCATGCAGAGGTCTCATCACTCAAAGTATACATCGTACAACAGGACAGGAGCTGATCGCCCGTGTCTATATAAACAGCAGTAGCATCGCAAGCTGGCGTTAACCCGCCGCGGCGAAGCCCCCCTTGCACATTGTACCAGGTTTCATTTGTTCTCATTCAAACCCACCTTGTGCGATGCTCCCACGCGCAGGGTCTTGTGGCCGTCGTTTCTCGCGGGGGTATGGTCAAAGTTTCGGGTGCGCCGGGCGTGGAACTGATTTTGGAAGAGGAGGGGGCCTTCTCTATCGAGGACCCACCCGCTCACTTGCTCTTCCCGACGCCACACCTACTCGTGGGGGTAACGGCAACGGGTGCCGTGCTGGCTTGGGACCTCATAGAAGGCCGCCGCTGCGGCCACCTCTCCTCCGTTTTAGATTCGGCCGGGTTTAGAGACAGCGTCACGTCCGTGCATGCTCCCGACCGCTCGCCCGGTTGTGGTGCACCCGAAGCTCCCACCGGGGCGGGCGCTACCTTCGGCGCCGGAGAAGAGAGTTATTTTTTTATGGGCCTCGAGAGTGGCCGCGTTCGTGTGGTGCAGGTATTGCCGGTGTTGCGAGCGTCCGGTTACGTCGTGGAGCCTCGTAGCATGAACTCTGGGGCGCCGGAGGAGGTGCTCGCGGGTGACAGCTTCGGCGGCGTTCTCGGGGCGGTAACGTCCATCGCGTCTTTCAGGGATAGGGACGGTGGCGGTCTTGCCCTTTTCGGTTTTCGGCACGGCGGAATTGTCCTGTGGGACTGGATCCGTCGGAAACGGGTCGCCCTTCGTGGCTTGACGCGAGGTGGTTCCCGAAGAGACTACGAGGAGGGCGAAGACGGTGAAGACGGAAGCGGTGGGGTGACCAGCCTAGCCTTTCACCCAACAGGGGAAGTTTTTGCGGCCGGGTTCTCCTCTGGTTGCTACGCGGTGTTTCCAGCCTCGTCCTCAAACGATTTGGGGCCGCCGCGGTGGGTGAACGAGGTTGGAGACGACGGCTTGTGCCCACGCGAGGGGCCAACCATCATCCGGACCGCTGTTTCCCTGGTGCGCTGGGTGAGCGTGAGGGGAGGCGCCGCGAGGACCTGGGGGCTGCTTGTGGCGGGCGGGGTTGAAATCGACGAGGGCGAGGAACCCGACGGTGTAAGCCTTCTCGTTCCATCATGTTCCTCCGAGGGCGACACCGCCCAGACGTCCTCTGGAAGCGGAAGGGCCAAAAAGAAGGAGTTAGTCGCAGCGGCCCTGGCCCCGCTCGAAACGGCAGTGTTCGTGCCCTTCGCCATCGGACAGGAAAGGTTAAGCAGCGTTCACTGCGCGAGCTCGTGCGCAGATGGAGGATTGGAAGAGGTTCGAAATAGCAACCCAGGAGATGCTTCTCGTGCCGCTGGCAGGCGCTCTTCGGCCTGGTTCAATGATGCCGCGGAAGGCGGAGAGGGGGACAGCGGTGAGAAGGCCGAAGCGGCGAAGGAGGGCCCCGACGCCGTGTCGGAGGAATTGGTCGTCCTTGGACTCGTGACATGGAACGAGGAGGTTCGAGGGGACGACGGACACCTGCATTATCGGCGCGCTTCGTCTGTCCAGGCGTGCCCCATCCAAACCAGTCCATACGTGGCGTTGTTGCAGCTGGCGCCTGAGAAGATGGGTCCCCACCTCTCGGGGTTCGCGCCGGTAACGGCGGTGACCTCCACACCGCTGTTGTCTTCCGCCACTATTCTTGACTTCATGACTTGCGTCGTCGTCGGCGGGGCTGGCTCGCCGTCGTCACCGCCACTGTTGCGAGGCGGTGCCCTTATGTGGCCTGACAGCGTTGATCTTCATGCGCGGGATGAATCCCTGTGTACCAGCGAAATGTTTGTGGTGGGTCATTCGAATGGGTGTCTCAGCTTTTGGGAGTGCTGCGGGCCGGCTTCGCGGCAGAGTGGCGTTTCCATATCTGAGGGACGGGTAGCCATGCGAGAGCTTCCTTCTGGGTCTTCGCTTCTGGGCTCCCTGCCTGCCGCTGAGCTGGCGGGGGCCGAGGGAGAAGCAGCGGTCGTGACGGCATTAGACGTGTGGGTCGAGCGCGATCACGTGGCAGCGGCAGAACGTAACGCGTGCTGGGTTGCGGTAGGTTTCGGAAACGGAAACGTCATAGTTCTCGTTCTATCAAACAGGATGGAGGTGGGTGTTCACGCCGGTGTAATTGGCGCGGATGTCGACTCGGGAGGAGGCAACCACCCGCTGGCGGAAAAACCCGTGACCGTTTCGAACGTGGAGTTGGGTGATGCCACGGCTGGGGATGATTCGGCAGGCGGAGGCGGGTGGGGGAAGAGGTTAATCAGCCGGGTTGGTCGCCGAGCGTCATCTGCGGACAAGGATGAGGAAGAAGGCGACGAGATAGACGCGGCGATTGCGGCGGCACAAGCAGAAGCGCGAAGAATCGAGGCGCTGGAGGGGTCAGGAGACAACCATGGGAACGATACCTCGATGCCATCTCCACCAATATCGGATAACGGAGAAAAGCAGGTGCCGGTTGGGGAGGGTGCGGGGGAAGGAGACCAGGGGACCGGCGACCAAGGGACCAATCATCTTCGGCGAGAGCTGTCGGAGGCTATGGCTGAGGAAGGCACCTGGGGTGATTCTTCCGCTCCGCAACCGCCCGCCGACTTCCTAAAGGAGGACGGGGGGAAACAGCAGCGTCAGCAAAGTTCACGTCAAAAAGCATCGCTGGTTCAGCTCGCTCTGCACCTGCATGGCCATCCTGTTCGCTGCGTCACTTTGTGCTACGATGCACCTGCGGCAGCATTGGCTCTCGTCGTCGCAGACGCGGAAGGTGTCGTTTCCGTCACGGACGTCTCCACCGGCTCCGCCTCGCTCCTCCCAATACGCGTACCTCAGAGCAGGCCTTGTTACCCGAGCCTCGCAATCGGGCCTCTGCCGAGTTCCCTTTGCAAACCCCAAGGAAAGCAGGCGCAAGAGCACGGGGCGACGGGGGCGTTGTTCGTGTTTTTGGAAGGATGGCTCAATGTCTTCGACTTCGCCTCCAGGGACCCCATTGACGTAGTTCAGGTTCCTGGCCTCGCTCCTGACGGTGGCAGTGGCGGTGGCGACGATAGAGGACACAACAATGCGTTTGCGCCTTCGGCAGGGAGAGTGCAGCACGAGGAGAGTACGGAGACGTGGGTGACTTGCATAGACGAATGCGGCGTACCGCTTACACCTTACGCGTCGGAACCTCTCAGCTCGTTCAGCTCCCTGGCTGCTGGCAGCGGAGTTTCCCGGCAAAATAGTGAGCTCGGCGAAGGCAGTGGTAGCGGCGACCACTGCGGAGAAGGTTCGCGCCCGCGAGCTGCGCGCGTTCAGACTACTTGGGTGTCGCCCTCTGCTTCGCGCACGGCGCTCGAGAGCTACCACGATCATGAACTCAAAATTCTCAGCGGCGCTCCGCCACCTCGCTCCCTCCTCTTGGTGGTTCGCGGATCGGTGGCCGCTGTACTGGCGATCACGGATAGGGATGCTGCAAGCGATAACCCGCTTTCGCGCCGCCGCCCAGCCTCCCCTACCTTCGCACCATTTAGAGGACGGTCGGGCGCAGCGCTGGTGGTGAAGTCGCGGACAACGTTACCTCCGGCAGAAGGGCGCGGCTTACCTCCTAGAGTCGATTGTGCTGGAGTTTGCATGCTGGCGGTGGGCAAGGCGGCACGCCGAGGCTGCCTTCTCTCCACCGACACGTCTGGGTTCGTGACGGGGATGCTGCTTCCTTCTCTCGCCCCCGTCTTCCGCGACCGCCTCCCTGCGAGCAGCAGTGGCTCTGGGCTGAGCGGCAGCGCTATAGCACTAGCGCAGAAATCGGTATGCAACTCGATTGGAGAGCTCACAATTCATGGAACGGCGGGGGTGAGTAAAGTGTGTGGCGTCATCTTTATATTTTCGGTTGATATTTGACTCCTCGAGCAGTAGACTACATACAGGTTGTCATTGCCTTCAATTGTTGCATTTGTTTAATTTCATAAAGCTGTACTGCACCGATTTTACCCGATTTTGAAACCCATTATTTGTGTGCGCCTAGGTACCGCTCTCGGATTACCCTGCTTTGTCACATGTCAACTCGTCTCTAACTAAAGGATTACGGCAGTGGACCTTTATAGGTTTAAAACTTGTCCCACACTAATTCCGACGTAATAGAAAATTGTCCCCAATGTCGTGGGCGCAATTCGAAACGGATTATGAACACCAAACGCAAGCCTAACTTTCGGCTTCCCGTATCGCAGGAGCTTACTCGATGGTCGCTGCTGACAGACGAAGCCTGCGACGCCTTAATGGAATCCAAGCCTCGGCTGGTCAAAATATCTACACTGGTGAGGCCGACCGCGGGGACTCAGTTACTGGGGAACAGCCAATCTTCCGTCGGTAGCAGCGGAGGGGAGGCGGCGTCCACGCCGCCGAAAAATAGAGCACCGAGAGGGATGTTGCGAAGAATTTCATTGAGCGTACCGAAGAAGAGCCTTGCGGAGGTATTCGCCGTTGAACCGTCGCCCCCACGGGCTGCCCGGCGGCAGTCTGCCTCTGGCAGCCTGCCCCCAGCTTCTTTGACACCTAGCGCGTCAGGGCGCAGAGGTAGAGGCGGTGATGGTGGGCGAGGGAATGCCCAAGGACAACAACACCAACGGGATGCGCTGTTCGGGGAGCGTGAGGTTGGCGGCGGTGGCGATAGTGATGGCGGCGGCGAGAAGAGCGCGGCGGGCAGGGCTGGGGCAGGGGTGAGCGGGGCACACGCAGCCGTAAGCGAAGCGCGTGATTTGGCCATCGAGCGAGGGGAGAAATTAGAAAATATGGTAGATAAATCGCGTCAGCTTGAGGACAGCGCGATGGCCTTCGGCAATATGGCGAAGGAGCTCCGGAAGCAGCAAGAAGATGAGGCATGCAGCATATCGTAAGCTGTAGCTGCAGTGCCAACCTAGCCTGTATCGTACACCGAGATGTGTATAGTTTCCATTTTTACTGTACTGTTTGTTTTTTACGTGTTAAAAACTTTCATCACACTTCACGTAGATTCGTACGCTGCCGCCGGGAGGCGCAACCGGTAATTGCTACTCGGGGCACCAGTGAGAGGTAGGTAGATGGTCACCGGCATAACTGGTGGTGTTTCATCGTCGTGGGGGGGCGCGACGGTTATCCGAGCAAGTGGGCGTCAGAGCTTCCGTTTGTACCGAAGCTTTCAAAGCGAAAGTAGACTCTTGACCGCATGAATGCATGGAAACATGACATTGCAATAAGCGTGTTTTTTCGCATCTTGGCGTTTTCAGCCGCAGAGTACCCCAGTAAACTAGGGGTTGTATTGTTTGCTGAATGCGATTTTGTTGAGGTTATTTTTTTGCCTGGTTTGCACTTTATTTGGAGCCTGTCGTGTGACCATGGATGATGGATTATGGCGATGAGTAAACGTGAGTGAACAGTAGATGTCGACACCCCTCTATACGATGGACACCTTTACATTCTGGCTTGAAGCGCCTCCGGTCCAAGTCACGACACAAGAGTACACAACGTGAGAGCAAAAGCTCGAGGCACATGCATCCGAAAAGCTGATCAGCGGTAATACGGTCATGTACGTTGGCGTTTAGAAGTGCTATCCTTGTATGCACCTCGATTTGCCCCCCCCCCCCCTACTCTAGTCGTCCCTTTAGTCCTGGGTTCTACAGGACGCGACACCATCTAAAAAAAAGGGGGTTATGTCTTTTGGCTCTATATGTTTGCGCACACGAAATCCATTGTATAATGTTGAAGTTGGAGCAGGGCACACCCTTGCGCACATAATTCAATAATTCGAGTTTCTTCCGTGGTAACTCAGGCCCGGGTCTCTAGGCTGGCCCCTCCGCGCTACAGTGCGCGCCTTTATTATATCGCGCCAAGTCGGCGCGTCTTTCTTTCGTCGACTCTCGTCGAAAACATGCCTCTTTCCAGTCCCATCTGCAAAAGTAGCATAGACTTATGTGTTTTGCGTTTAATAGTGCCCACAAGAAAAAACACACAGGTGTGCCCTATAACCGAAGTCGTGACCTACCCCGTGAAAGGCTTCAGGGTAGCCACCAGACAAACCCAACAACTAGCACACGTCCTGTACGAAATATACACCAACTACATCGGATTGACCAACCCTAACTCTAACTGCAAATAAACCTGCTGCTTTCGGAGCATGCAAACCAGTCAACGAGAAGTTCACCGGAGGGAGCCCCCGACCCCCTCCACTAAGTTACACTAAACGGAGGCCCTGATCCCCACCACGCCCCGTTCTCTATGGGCTACAAAATGTGGTTGTTAAGCGTGTCCATCGCAACGAGGATCGCGGCGTACGGGTACCGCGACCGCATCGCCGGGAACGGCAGCATGGGCGCGAAAGACCCCGCCGACGCGATGAGCACGTTCCAAAAGTCATCTTCTCCTCGTGCCAGCTTTGCCCCGTACTTAACCCCCTGGTACGTGCAAAAGAAACTGCGAAAAGAGGGGGGGGGGGAGGGGGGGGGGGGGGACTTATTTGTTGTTTGCCTTTGTCACTTGACCATTGACCACGCATCCCTGTCGAGACGGAGCACCGTTCCTACTCCTAATAGACACCTCCAACATTTGGGCGCTCATTACACTTCTTACATATACATGGGGGGGGGTGTACTCAGTTTGTGCGTGGCCGTAGTCGTATGACCATAGACCCTCGCATCCCTACTATGCTGGGACGGAGCACGTCGAGTTTTCACCAACCAGGCAGACATTGTTTGCACCAAGCGCGAGGCACCGTGAGGTGTTCGGCGAGTTGCATGAACGGTGAACTGCATCTTTCCAAGAACCGCTCGTACGACGGACTTCGGCACCTTGTGCCTTTCTTACTTTTGGATGACAGCGCCAATGAGTTACTTGGTTTTCTGGTGTGGTCACGCCAGCGACAGCAATGGGCATTACTATGTAACTGCCTCGTGGGTGCCTTACCATATTCACCATATTCACACCACGTGATGCGATCATTCCCCTTGTGCGGAGTTAGGGTTCTCCACCCCGCACAATGTGATCTAACTCGATAACCATCATGGTGACCGCAAAAAGAAGAAGAAAAAACGGTACCTTGGTTGTCTAGCTCACGCAGGGATTGTCATGTTTTACAGCATCGTTGCCAACCAACGTCAACCCTAATATACATATAATGTGCTACAACGTCGGTGCCAACCGAGGCCAACTATTGTATACATAAGGGGTGGGGGGGGGGGGGGGGCAAAACACGTAAGCAGCGGTGGCAGTCTGAGATGGTGGGACAGCGGGGCACGCGATGGTTTTGCCCACGACAAAGCCTTTCTTTTGGGTGTTCGATGCGCTTTCAGTCGGGTCTCGTTTTGCGCGCTTCAAGCTACGAGCTTTGTGCGACGTTCTTCTCAACCACCGATTTTTGGCAGGTACCATTGACGCGCCCCACCTCCCCCTCAAGCTACGGGCTTTGTGCGACGTTCTTCTCAACCGCTGATTTTTGGCACGTACCGTTGACGCGTCCCACCTCCCCCTCCCGTCAATGGTAAGGCAACAATACAGCGCACAGGTACTCATGCTGTGTTGTACATGGGTGTTGGAGTTGCCGCACTTGGTGTTCTGGTGTGTGCAAAGACGCATTCGTCGCATTGCAATACTCGTACCTGTGTCGTCTTCTTACATCCACATTTTAGTCGCACATGGACGCCCCTTGGAGACGAAAACTTGGCAACTTTATTTGAGACGCGACACAACTTATATCCAGAAAATTCAGTAAGAGAGCTTTCCAGCCGAGTACCAAGGTTCGTAATTTCCATATTGCAATCTCCACCACAGATACAACAACAGTAGCACACTGGACAACGGAATGTCAACATTCCACCATCTGCTTTGTGTTTCCAAGCCTCACCCCCAACTTGTGCAACGATCCTTACCCCGTGAAAATGGTACCGGAGAGTGCCGTGAGCCTCATGAATTCTTTCGTCTTGAGGGCTCTGGTGGGAAACTTGCCCACCGCGTCGTCACGAATAACTCTGTGGCCATCCACTGCATATACGAAAACAACGAACAAACGATGTCAGCACACATACACATGCGTCGGTAGGAATTTGCTTCTTGTGCCGCGCGGTGGCACCAGAAGCACCTCAAAGTATTCCAGTGGTGCCGCATTTCGCGCGCGTGCCTCAGGTCATCTACCAAATGGGTGGCATGGATGTGGATTTGTATCACTCTGAACAGTTTCAGCATGTCTTCCTCATGGTTCACACGGATGTGTAGTCGCCCCTGGACAACGGATGATAACGCGCCGCAGATCTTCATTTTCTACCATACCGGCAAAAGCTGCAATCATGCCATACGTTACTAATGTAGAGAGCTCCACACCACAGCTTGGTGCGGCTCAGTCTTTTAAAGCGCTATCATAGCGTAATCACGCGGGAAAATAACACCACTCAGCCAGATAGAGCAACAGTACACGCGTGGATAGACGGGTCATCTGGGACTAGGTCCCACAACGGCAGTGTTCGTAGTACATGCTTGTGGATGAATGTGCACTCGCAACTAAACACGGACCCACGAAATGTACCGCCATCCTACGAACTACGAACGATGTAATGCGCACTAAAATAGCACCGACTCACTTGCTCCGAAGGTGATGCCTGTGACGCCCCCAACCTATTAGGAGATAAGGCAGCGGTGCGGCAGAAGAGGGCCAACAGAGAACAGATAGGCGCCTCGGTGAGTCTCCACAATAAGGATGTTACGGTATGGTGTACACTATTTTCCAGAGAGGTAATGCGTTCGACGGGCGCAGGGCATACCCTGGTATTGTACAACAATTCATGGGTTTCACCACCCTGTACGCATGCATACCCGGTCGGGTGTGGTGCATATCTGCGTGGGCTCAATTTCTACCTGGTATGTGCGCAGACACCCATGGCGGAGGCTTTCGTTCCACGAATAAAGGAGTTTCCGAGTTCCCACACAACCGGCAACTCATTCCTGATTCCTGTCCTTACCCCTGAAAAATTGTCGAAAATCATGATGAGCGTATCTCCGTCATGGGTTCTATCGACCCTGGATAGAATTGAGTTACGTTCCCTTGCGAACGCTGCCGTCATATTTTGTTCCCTATGTGGCGGTGATCATTTTACGGGCGAGCCAAGCCCGTACAGGGCGATAGTCATACCAGGCACCTAACGACCTAAAACAGAGATAAGTTGTTCGTCTAGGCCCCACGCCATGAGCCCGGACTACACAACGTATCCGTGGTAAAACACAACAGCGCAACATACAGAGCACGCGCGTGTCAGTACACCTGCAAGAAGACCACTGGAGTGCACCCCAAGACACATGCCTACGGCAGTAAGGAAGCCCTGAACAGAACTACAAAGGTCATCCGAGTAACAGCACCAACCAGTACCAGTCATATCGTGTCTTGGTACTCTAGGTACTGGCAGGTGCTCAGTCATTTTTAAGTACTGCAGGTACTGACAGGTACTCACTAATTTTCAGCTGCAAGTACTCCACGTACTGGCAGGTACTCAAGTCAGCTTCAAGTACTCCAGGTGCTGGCAGATACTCAGTCATTTTTCAGCTTCAAGAACCTTAAGTATTGGAAGGTACTCAGTCATTCTCAGCTTGACGTACTCCAGGTACTCGCAGGTACTTAAGTCATTTTCAGCTTGAAGTACTCCACGTACTGGAAAGTACTCAAGTCATTTTCAGCTTCAAGTACTCCAGGCACTGAGCCATTCAAAATGACTGGTACTGGCGACTTATTGACAGAATACCGATGACTGGTACTGGTACTCTGACGACCTCTGCAGGACTACAGGTAGTGTTAGAGCGTAGGTACCAGTACGTTACTAGCTGTACCTATACTCGTACAGTATCGTTCTCGTATTGGCGGTGCGTCTCCCGAGCGGGCGAACGAGATACCCTCCAATGACTACACCAAGTCGTGTTGCCATAAAATTCGTACTGCTGCTGTGCAAGCTGTGTACTGTTGTGTAACTGCTGGTCCTGCGTGTGTGGCTTGCTGGCTGTCCGTTACGAGACGACGATTCTACATTACCAAACAACCCTCGGATTTATCACCCGAATTAAAGCAGTTTGGTTCAGGGATGAGAACTACTGCAGCATTACGGGTAATTATGGGTAAATGATTGCAGCGTAAGTAATAGGAAAGCTGGTAAATGCTTTGATTCTCTTGTCCCGGGTTGAGAAATGCTTCACATCTATGTGGAAACCCCAGATTTTTTGTGTTCAGCTTCACGGCCACAAGCACACGCTCACGAGCACACGCCCGAGGACGCAACAGCACAGCAGACGCTTCGGACTCCGACGGGTTCCTTCACGATTTTTTACGCATGGGGATGTTGTCTTGTAATAGACTCACTAACTGCAATGCCGGTGCCTTCGGAGGCTGGACTCGGCACTTCTTTGGCCTCTCAGACTACTCTCAGCTCTTAGATGCCGATGGGGACACTATTCTCCGCATCGATCCATGGACTGTATTTGTTTCCCCCTCTTCTACGAGCGTTTTTCGCGTTTTTTGTTGTAGTTTGGAAGCTCCTTCTTTTGCGGACAGCACGAAGGCACACGCCAAGCTTCGATAGCAAGAGTACCTACGAATCGCAAGCAAAGCAGAACAGCCTTCAATCGGCCCCGCACAGAGCAGCAAAGTAAATAAAGCAGTACGTTCGTGGCGACCAGATTGCGACAACGCAAGCAAGCAAACAAGAGCACAAGTTTGCCGAGAACTACCATGTACGAATATTTTTTTTGTCTTTTATTGTTTTATCTTCGTCCTTGTTGCTCAATGAATATTGCATGGAATATTGCGCTATAAAATCACCAACTAACTTGGGTTTTTTCCAAGTATCGCTGACATTTAGCCCTGTGACGGACCGCCGCCTCGACGTAACGCACTACATTTAGCCTGGAATATCTTAAGGTGTGACTGACGTGACCGAAAACAGCCGTCTGTTCGCTGACACTTCAACGAAGCTGCTTTGTGTGCTTCAGTACACTGCTTTTTCCACCCATCGATATTCAGCACACCCAGTGTCTGTGCTGATTCGTCTCCCCAGAGAGACAAACGCTCGGTAGTCACAAACTTCAAGGCAAGATACATACATCGCAATTAGTCCAGCAAGATACCAGGTACATACGGTATACTCATATTTGTGGCATCCGGGTTGTTTTCCTGGAGTACGGCGGCGGGGCTCTTGGCATTTTCAAGCTGCCAGTTTGCACCTGCAACCAATCATAGACCTCTGTCCGCTTTACATAATTTTGTTCTACTTGCCTTCCTGCGTGAGCGTAGCGGGCGGCGAATGGCACCCGCGGAGCGACACGCCTTGACTTATATTACAAGGTTGTCGGACAGCGCATGTGTGTTCTTCACATTTCACCGATATTTCCACTAATCTACAGCTAGCACAACCAGTGTCCGTGCCGATGCCGCCAAGAGAGACGAGCTCTGCGGTCACAAACTACGAGACAGAGATGCACATTGCAAATACAGCAAGGTGATTCGGCCATGCAATGCAATTCGATGCGAGTCGACGAGGGAAAAAAGGACTAAAGCCTTCTCGCGATCAAAATGAAAGCACCTACCGTAGTGGTGAGGGGGAAGAATAGCCTGCTTAGTGACCCTGGATCTGAGTTACGTCTAGGGACGGAGAAAGAGAGAAAAAATGCAAAGATAATACAGTAGGTGGACCTATATAGTGCGGGTTATATAGTGCGCCCCTGCCGGTATAGTTCGGGTGAAATCGTTTGGCACAAAATTCGGGCCTATATAGTGCGCATGCCGCACAATAGGGGCACAGGTTATATAATGCGGATTAGGACCACCTCACACCCGATATAGTGCGGGTCTGACGTCACCCCGCCTTAGATCATGGGGTCAAACTGACCACAAACCCGCAGTGCTGCGGTACAGCAGTACAGTACTACAGCTGTACAGTACCCCTACCACCTGGCGGACCCTACTGGCAACACGAACAGCAGTGTAGAGGCTCACGATGCCGTGTGCGGCAGGCGAACTCTGCCATCTTCCCCATCTGGAGAGTGAGGACGACGACGACGTCGAAGGCGTTCGCACCGAGCCACCGTCGTGTGCGGAAGTTCTCCAGCACTTCGCCGCCCTGGAAAACTACGCAGAAGCGTCCGGCATCAATGAGGCCGGCCATTTGCTCCAGAGGGCACGGATGTTGATGATTGCAGAGCATGCATCGCGGCCATCTCGCCAGACTGATGTCCGGGGGTATTTTGACACGTGAAACGATTGGCGTTGTTCGTTTTTTTTTTGGGGGGGGGGTGGGTGGGGCGCGGGTCTACGGAGTGCCTGACTTTCATGTGTGGTGAAGTGACTCGTACGAAGTACAGTAAGTCAAAGGTTGGCGCGTTTTACTTGTTCGTGCATTAAAACCAAGCCCAAGGGTATGCGTGGTGTTGCGTTGTTGCGGATTTTCTCGTAGCCACAAAGGTAGAGCGTACGAGAAGTACGAGTAGAGACGTATGTTTGTTGTTGTTCCAGTTTCCCGCTTTTTTTTCCTGAGAGGATGTCACCGTTTGGCACGTTTATGTTTCGTTTGCAGAGCTTGCATTTAGTAGTCAATCCATTCCTCTACGAACTTAATAAATTTCATCTCAACCAACGATGGGACTTCGCATACACAGACGGGTGGTGCACTCAGACGTGCGAGCGCGTCGTCATGAGCAACCACGCTGTACCCGGGTGCAGCAGGCCTATTCAACGCTGCAACAGGCTGTCCTCTTCTCACCACGTACAGATGCATGTATCGACAGCTTGTTCACCTTCGTACACCTTGCCGTTGGCTTTGTTCTGTGCTTTAAACAAATGAAATCGCGAATAGAGCGCTAACCCGCACTATTGAGTTGATTCTAGTCGCGAATTGTGCGGGTACCCGCACTATAAAGGCCAGAAATCATATAGTGCGCGAGGTCGATATAGTGCGGGTACGGAGCCGTGTCACATACCCGCACTATATAGGCCCACCTACTGTGGCATGAGCAAAAATCACACGCCAACCGCAATGACTAGAAGGGCAAAGAATATGCCAGCCAGCAAACCAAGCTATTTGCAAGAAAAAAAGAAGAGAAGAATGAGAAAGAAGAGAAAACAAAAAGGAAATAACTTGGAAATAAAGGGGGAAACAGGGACGCAGGGGGAAGGGAAGAGGTACCCAGAAGAACAAAAAGTGACTGAAACAAGACGACACGACAGGAATGAAAACAAAGCAAAACAAACAGCCAGCCGACAACTATTTAATAGGAACAAGGGAGGTGACACCACCCAACCAACGTCGGGGGCAACAATCATACTGGGTTCCGAACGCTACTGAGAGTTGTAGGAGAACGAGCAATGCCGCATGATCTGCGAATGATTTTGATGAACCACACCTGGTAAGCTCAACGTCTACATGTACAGCAGTAGAAATCACAGTACAGCAATAGGCAGTGCAGTACGAACAAGTTTTCTTTTTTTAGTCTGGTCTGTGACGACAACATCACGTCGGCGGTGGTTTTGATACTTGACCTGGGCCTAGCTCGATTACGTCAGCGGTAGAAGTCGAATCTACTGTGGGACGGTAGTCCCTTCGCAGGTTTTCTTTCTCTGAGGGAGGTGTGGAGACACACCGAGGTGGGTTATGTGCGCAACCGCACGCTCGAGGGTCAACGATGAGGAAACACCTCAGAGTCTGCCTCGAGGAGCCAGGATGATCTTGAAGTATTATAGTGATAAGGAGGCGGTACAATCTAGGGAATAGGGACTGGTATCCACATCACCCCCCCCTTTTTTCAGACGTGCAAACGTGCGCGTCTTATAAGAGGTGTCATGGGAATGCCTCAGGCGGACATACCTGAATCCGCATTGCAGTACACTCACAAAATGGTCGAGAATTTACAGTTTGCATACGAGTTAGCAAGGCAAAATCTTAGTGAACGTGCTGATGCTCAAGCAGCGGTGCCTGGTTGTAACGGGAATGTAGCTTCGGCCATTTTACACAGCCTAACTCATCCGCTGACGACGACGCCAATTGTGGGACGGTAGTCCCTTCGCAGGTTTTCTTTCTCTGAGGGAGGTGTGGAGACACACCGAGGTGGGTTATGTGCGCAACCGCACGCTCGAGGGTCAACGATGAGGAAACACCTCAGAGTCTGCCTCGAGGAGCCAGGATGATCTTGAAGTATTATAGTGATAAGGAGGCGGTACAATCTAGGGAATAGGGACTGGTATCCACACTACGCGTAATTAATAAAAATAGTCGATTTAACGTAATTACGCGTAATTAATTGATCCACCTCGTCGAGACGTGGTAGTTCCCGTCCCAGGCTTGATTTGAAGGCGGAGACTGCGACATGAAGCTTACACTCTCCTCATCTCCAGTACAAAAAGACCGCCACCCGAATGACTAAGAGCGATGCACATGACATCCCAGCTGTCACGGCGAGTGGCGTGCTAAAACACCTTGGGGTGGCACAAGTATACTCACAATACCTCCGAAGGCCATGCGCTTGCCGAAGTCAGTCACGTCCCAATGGATTTCCGGTTCGCCATCCTTCGACGACCACTGCTGTTCATTTTCACTCCCATTATTCGCGTTTGCGGCAGCTCTTTCCCGCTGATCTCGGGGGTTGGGTCTGAGTGTAGACCATGGAGTATTGACTGTCATTGTTTCCGTGAACAAACAACACCACTACACCACACAGCTGCGACGTGTGCAGGGGTAAGCAGCAGCAGCAACAGAGCAGCTGAGCAGCTGAAGCAAACCAAAATCGCCATTTTTGTAAATATATGGAAGGATGTGTGTTTCGGGGATTATTTCGGCGTCCGTCAACGTAGATTCCCCCTGTTGCGCCGCAACGCCGTGCACAAACTGCATAGCTGAGAGCTCACCGCTTGCTGACCGCTTCAAACTCTGCACTTAGACGACCATCGCCACACTTTCACCCTAGCCTGAGGTGCAAAGCTGCACCCGATTATGGGAATTCTGGATGATTTCAGCGCGAAACATCAGCGCCTCAAGGAACGAATTCACAACTTCAGGTTGCCTCTCTCAAGACGCGGCAGGATCGTCATGAACGTGGTCTATTTCGCGATACCTGTCATAGGGGGGCACTACCTAATGGAGTGGGCACAGGGTCGGGCGCAGATCAACCTGACAGAGGCAGGGGTGCTGCCAGAGCCTGGGGAATCAAGGGGGAAGTCTAGGACGGAGTTGCAAAACAAGGCGATCAAGAGCCGCCTTGGCAAAATCAAGAAGGAGATGATCGAGGAGGGAGCTGACAGGGAACGCCGATGACGGGGAGCACGGCGCCACTATTGATCGTTTTCTTCGAGGCTGCCTGCAAGAGGCTCATGGTTAGGTGCCCGATAGCCTGCGTATTCAATAGCTCCAAGTGTGTGGCAATCTTCGAGCTAGTTTTGTGTTGTGTCTTGGCTTTGGCAGCCCATGTCAGTCAGGCGACATGCGAGCATGTATAGTCTATGCGTGTACTTCGAAGTATCTCTTTTGGTTTTGTGTCTCTTTTTGCTGGGGTATTCCTGCACTCCTGAGTGACGGGAGCCTGTCCTGTGACCACGGACTTGAATATGCGAGTTAATGTAAGAACAACAACATGTTTGTGGGATTGATTGCTGTTGTTGCCTGTGCTTCGCCACGCGAACAGAGCGTCCGCTGTGGCAGTTGTTTTCGCATCAGTCAGGTTGTTGTGCTTCACGAGCTGCATCACGTTATGTCAGCACGGGGGGGACGAGATGCGTAAAACAGCAGTTACAAGTGGTAGCGCTTTATCTCTCTTCACGTCGCCGTGAAAAGATGATCCTTTCAGAGTGGGAGTTTGTTCTCGGGTCTGTCTTTTCTATCGTTTTCTTCGGAGGGGTGAAATGTGACCCTGAAATCCCTCCTGTTGTTTGTTGTGTCAGGGTTGTGTTGCAACTTCGTGCCTTCAATCCCATATCCAGCAAGCTGTATTTTGGCACCCACGTACCTCGTCACACCCCTCTCGTAGCTGCTACAGGGGGGGCTTCTAAACGTGGTACACACTTACAGTTAGTTGTTCAGGTTAATGAAATGTCGAAAGCCGTTTTTACAAGAGGCAGTGAATGGGGTAACTGTTACTGTTAACACAGGAGCAGCCGCGATTCTAGGTTTGGTCGCAGCTGGCGAAGGTTATAAGTATTGTACGACAGAATCAACGTCTTAGCTCTGTCTAACCTTGGGTATCCACCCACGAGTTCCGGCGCTATTTTCCTTCTGGACGTGTCCCCTCGATTACCGGTAGGAGCCTTCGTACTGTACATCGTATACGCCTATCAGTTGTGCAATCTCGTGGAGCGGAACTGACGAATACCGTTTGTACTGGAGGCAGTGGTTGGAGTAACTGTTACAGTAATGGGAGCCCCCGCGATTCCAGCTTTGTTCGCAGCTGGCGAGAGGTTACGAGTACGGCAGAATCGACGCCTTTGCTCAGTCCTACCTTGGGTATGCACCCGCATTCTTCGGCGCTGTTTTCCTCCCAGACGATTCCCTTAGGTTAGAGCCCTCGTATTGTACATCGTACACGCCTTTCAGTCCTACAGACTCGCGGGGCGGAATTGACAAACACCGTTTGTTGTTTAAGAGGCAGTGCGTCGGGTAGCTATTACTGCTAACATAGGAGCCCCCGCGATTCTAGTTTTGCCCGCAGCTGGCGGAAGGTTATGAATACAGCAGGATAGACGCCTTTACTCTTCCTAACCTCGAGCGTGCCACCGCATGTTCCAACGCTCTATTTATCTGGGACATTTCCACTAGGTTGGGGTGTTACCTGTGCCTGATGTATCTGGTACCAGGTATGTAGCCGTGGAGCGTCTACTCTGCAAATCTTCACGTTATTCGTTGGGAGATACAGAGATTGGCGAGCTAACCTGTTTATACTGGTACAAAGGTGTTTTCGCTACTTTGCGTTGTTACGACTAAAGGGGTGGGGCCGGTTTTCCATGCTAAAGTACAAAGTACGAGTGACATTCACGTATAACATACGACCACTATTGGGACATTCCTGGGTCTTCGAACCTGGAGATGTCGCTATCTACCGCTGCCATCCCACGCAGCGATTCGTTGCCGGTCTCAAGTACGGGTAGCTTATAATAATCTGTGTTGATTCGATTCTGCCGTACTGGCGAGTGTGATGAGTAGTCCATACATACGCCTCACCCTATTGTCGGGATCCCAAATGAATGTTGCGTTTCGTGCTCGGAGTAGTAGTAGCAAAAGGCAGGATCCACCATAGTAATACGATACTCGGTTTATCGGCCGGCCTTCCCGAGTGATCGATTGCGTGGGCCTCAAACAGCATACTCCCACTACCGCGAGCGAGTCTGTACGTTGCCGCCACGAATGGGCACAAAGTTATATTGTTCATCATGAAGCGGACATCTATGCGTGCATGGGCGCAGTAGCAGTAGTATTGCTCCGCATGATGAAGACATCTGTAGTATGTGTTCGAGCTCAACTACTCTGTCTTGGAGTCGAGGTGGAGCACAGGAGGAGTGATCATGTTGACGTCGATGGCTTAAACCAAGTTGTCGAGTGAAGTGACTACGCATCTCCATCCTTTATAGCATCTAGGTTCCGCCCATTAACGTATTCCCTCTGTGCGTATAACAACAGCGTTAAAAAGGTCCTGACAAGTCATTTGACAAGTGAAGACTACGCGTGCGCACACGTGTTGCCAACATTCAAACCTACAGAGAAACGCGATTTATACGTCACGACAGCAAGAGAGGGAGGACGAGCACAGCCAACATGTGTGTATGGCTTCATGAAGAGAAAGTAGATCCGGACGAAGTGCTACAGAAAAATATTTACAGGACGACCCTCCGTGCGGTCTATTAATAGGAAGAGATTCAATGCGGGCGCTGATCGCGTGTTAGCGTGTGGTTTTCATTAAGACTAAGTCAGTGTGTTGGTTTTTGCTCCATCCACTAATATCTAGCCGTGTGGTCTAGTCAAGCCAACTTGCAGCCCCACAAATCCGGGTCCTCAAAGCAATGGGCTCGCCCATCTCCCCGCTACCGTACGCCGCCCATTGTGATTTATGTCGCCAAGGTGTCATAACTCTCCGTTTGTTGTCGACTCATAGTGGAATGATTTTACGCTTCAATTAAGTTATACGGTATCAGCTTTCGTCAGCACCGCGCTTGCCATACTCGGCTAGGCTGTGGTGAGGTCCCGTCTCAAGTTCTTGGCGTTCTACAGCTGTTTTGCTACGGGGCGCGTCGTACCTCCCGCGTTTCGTCTTCAGTCGCCCACCGTTCATGGTTTTTTGTTTTGTGGCCCGTCCACTGTCGATCTTGAACTGTTGCCAAGAAATGACCAGAGTTCACCTCTATTCACGAATATGCTGGTTCAGCCGTTGGGGGGCCGAATACACCACCTCAAACGAAATCGGTGTTCGGAAACGTGCGCATCATAGGCTTCGCTGCCCATGTCTTGAACGGGCAGTACGTCACATTTATGCTGTTCAAGATGTTTGTATGGTCGATAGATTGAAATTGTTGAAAACATTGTTTTTTGCCCTCCAAGCGGGGGGGGGGGGGTAGAGGGGGTCGTGTGGGTCATGGGGTTTGCTGCCCTCGCTGTCTGGTACCTGGCGAACACTCGACGTTATTCGTGAGCACGGGGGCGGTGATGCCTGCTTCAAATACTCCTGCGGTATGTGTGACAATTCGGCAGCAATTTCTCATTGCTGTTGTTGGGCGTTTTGTTTTTTCTTTCCTTGTATTCTAGTTGTTATTTTGTTGTAGAATATGTTGTTGTGAGTGTTACTGATAGAGACTATGCATTTGAAAAAGTGTACGTGTTGTAAAAATATCCGTATAATATGTGTATCAGGTGTAAGTCAGTGCGATTACTGCTGCTGTATACCTTGGTACTTGGAAGTAAATTTCGTCGATACAGCACATAGGATTTCGCCGACAAGTGTTCAGCCGGTATGGCAAATGGCTATATATAAATGTCGTTACGTCTTTCTGCTCCTAGTTCGAGCCTAAAAGGCGGTCACGAGCTACCCCCCCCCCTTATCCAGTAGGCGCCACCTACTGAGCCATCCCACGGTAGGGGTCGCAGCATGAGTCCCTGAGCTCCTCACATGAGGAACCCAATATCTCACCCGAAAAATGACTTCGAAGGCATTCGTTCGCACAACCCGACCAAGCTTCTATGCCTTAGCCCAAAAATATATTGTGCTCGTGAAATTACTTCATTGACCGGCAGTTCTCCACATACATGAGGAACTCAATTGCCCAGGGACTTTTTGGCCCAAAATGTGCAACCCCTACCGTGGGATGACTCTACTGTAGGCGGCACACTGAGCAAGCTGTCACATTGATGAGTCTCCTGCCTTCCCCCGCACGCACTTGCCTTGGACTCTACGTCGACGGGTGATTATTTGATTATTTGTTATGTCGTTTTCGATGTTTATTATTAAAACCTCGACCAACATTGCAATTCAGAACAGCTCAGACACTTCATGGCCAAAATATCATGGCATAGGGGTGGTGTTTTTACTGCGGGGGGTTGTGTACATTGTTGGCTTCACGTCGGCGGCTGATGTGTTCTGCTTCTCTTTCACAAGACCATCACTTTCAATAGCGTATCCGAATCCGAAAATGATATAGATTTTCGGGTCGCAGAATCAGACGGGCAGAATTGGATCGATGACCCTTAGACTATAATGAAACCCAAATTTACAGATTGTTTTATGAAAAAAGTTCTCACGAAAAAGAATCAACAGCGGCGATCACTCAACTACATATACGTTTGCACGAGTTCGCTGCACCAGAGCATCTCAGCGCACACGCAGATGAAGCATTGTAAATGGTGCGAGGGAAAACACGCCGTGTGCGCTTCACGCGAGGAGGGTTGTCTTCCCCCTCGCTCCCGTCGATCTCGTGCATCAACAACGACATGTCGCAGACGGCGGCCGTCCTCGTCCTCGGCAAGTACGAGCAGTGTGTGCCTTGTGTTTGGCAAATGTGTCATCGCGATTGCGAGACGAATGGCAAGGCTCTCGTAGTCGTCCCCATCACTACCCGATTCCATCGGCTCGTGGTGAGGCTCGAGGTGTGTGCCAGTGGATAGCGGTGGATACAGCAGCAGCATGATGCGTACGCCTATGGTACGTGTTGCTTGCTCAGCAGGCAGATAGATGTTGTCTGATGCGTGTTTTTTTATGATTGTACTAAAACACAGTTTATTACTGCCACTAAGTAACTACTGCTACTACTGTTTTTGACTTGTTACCAAGCTTGTTGCCTCCCGTGTGGCATGTGTAGAACCAAATCCAGATGCCTTTTTCGGGTAGGGATTTCATCCGAAAATAGACCCGGTTTTTTGGGTGGAGGCCAACGCTAAAGTGATACTTGTGTCCGAAAGTGGAAGCCTGAACCATAATCAATTTCGGGTGGAGGCCGACCCGAAAACGTTCATTTTCGGTTCCAGAAACAGTGTCATATGTAAGAGATGGCCTAGGCATATAACAACTTTTACTACCTTTGGGATGAAGTACGTGTAGTAAAGCTATTCATATTTGCTGCTGATGTTCACACCTCCTGACAACATCCGTAGGACAAACGAGCAGCCGTTGCATCACGCAGTCTTGCAAAGATGAGTATCGACCATAAATTTATCGAACTCAAAGCTGACGACGTGTTTACGTACAATTTGTTATTAAACAAAATAAACAAGATACACCGGTCTCGCGGGCTTTCGATCTCCGCCTTCCCACTCGAGTATCACGCTTTCATCTGGATGTTGTGTTCTTTCATCACGTTTCTGTTTTTTGGACACTCACACGTTGCATTGTCTGATGGCAAATGAAATAATAAAATAATAGTAGTATGATACCAATAATACCTGTCACATTGCTCTATTAAAGAGCCGCGCTGGCCACACTGTAACTACATATTATTATTATATGTTTTGCCCTCTCACAATATAGCGTAGATGCCGTTTCGATGTAAATCAATAATATCCTTCCATAAAGCAGCAGTATACTGTAGTACCTATGAAGTCGAATGATCGCACCATAAAGCAGTGGTTTCTCCCGCCAACCATTTCCTCATTTCCTTTCCCCACATCTTCTCCTTTCATCTACTGTTTCCCTTCCCTATATATGTTCTAGCTGAGAGTCTATCTTAATCCTCATCAACATTGCTACCTCAGGCTAGTGACCGTAGTCCTCCCGCTTCTCCCTCCCTTCCCTTCGCGGTCTGACGATCCCACAGATATAGCCTTTATCGATGAACTCTGCGCGAAATCGCGACTTGAGTGGTCACAGAGATTATTTAGAATAGGCGCTCCTTATACAGACGCCTTTCGCGCCAGGGACGATGCGTCCGTCCCTCCAACAATGCTTGCCGCCACCTGATCGATCAGGTCGCTGTCTTCTTTACCAAGGCGCCCAAAGCATTCCACCGCGAGGCTGGCGAGTTTGTAGCTACGCTCGTCGAAGGACACCTGTCCCAGACGAGCGTAGTGGTTACGATTGTGCGGCTCGGAAGTGGAAGCCGCTGATCCATTGCGATCCGCGCTGCCTGCGCGCATGTTGACCCCCGCTTGTGGGTCCGCATATTTGACGTCGAGGAGTATCGATTTGTGGCGATACTTCGATGCCGTAGCATCTCGTAATCCACCTGCCTCAATCACGATGTCCATTCGCAAATCCCTGTCTGCGTGGAACGGGGCTCCGCTTTCCACTTGGTGGAGGATGGACATGCTCTTAAGGGTGCGGGAGAGCGCGTGCACAAGGGGTTGGTGCTGGTTCACCTGCGCGCCCGATCGGTGACACAATCGTGCATGCCGCGTATTAACCTCCGCGTCACCGCAGCATGGGCACCTCGCCGCCAGGAATTCCTCTATCCCCAGAAATCTCTTCCCCGCAGTCACGAACTCTGATGCAGGGATGGTTCTAGCTGAGTCTATAGACCTCGCCCTTAGGAAGGCGGTAGCCCCTGATCCCGGTGGACTCCGTTGCCGGGCCTTGGCCAAGTCTCGCGTCTCCTTCTCGCCTTGAGAGTCGCCTGTATGTCTCGCTGGGGCCTCATCTTGGGGAGCTGGTCCAGCGAAGAGACGTACCTCTCATACCGTACTCGGTTTACCAGTTTACCCAGTCTTTGCTGAGCTTTGCTGGAGCTTATAGTTTTGGCGTCGTGTGCAGGCAATACGTCTGCAGCTGATTGCCATGAGGCACCTTTCTCTCCTGCTCTAAAGGCTCTGTCCTGCCAGCTTGCCGGCATGATGCTCGCCATGGCCTCCTCTGAAACCCCAAACCCCATGCACACCGCGCAGGTCCTTGACGCTGTTCCAGATGTGCCGCACGAGGTCAGAATCGGGCAGCTCCCTCCGAACTTTGTTCCCTATTGCGCCGGACAGATCAGCAAGCACCTCTGGCACCGTCGCCACCAAGCTTCCAACGGATGCTGACATCCTCCGGGCTTCAGCCGACGACAGCACAACCCTCCGGCCCCCGTGGACGGGCTCGCCTGTGCCTGTTGATGAGGTTGCAGGTTCAACACGTGTTTGTTGGGCACCCGTCCGCGAAGAACGACGATTCTTCTGCTGCCCCCGGGAGATCGAGCAGTTTCTCCAGCATCCACAAGGCGTTGACATCTGCTTTTTGGCATGCAGCCAGCGATAGTTCTGGGTCCATCATGCGTCCAAGGTAGGAGGTCCGTTGAACCCTAGAGCCGGTAGGGCCGGTGGCAATCAGGTTGGCCGATTTCTTGTCCGGTATGTGCGCGACAACATCCGCGCGAGTTGCTCCGCTCCCCGGTTTCGGACTATCTCCATTGGGCTCTCCCTCGCGTTCTCATCTGTGCCGACGGGCACCCCCACCACGTTCGGCGATGCTGATGCCAATGCCTTCAAGAAGGGCGATTTGTTCCGACGTAGGTACGTGCCCCTTCGGGGGCATAGCAACCGTTTTGCTCGGGTTGATCTCAATGCCGATGTTGGACAGCTCACGCTGGAGGAAGGGTACAACTTCCACAGCACCGGGTGTGATTTCCATTATTCCGATGCTACTATCATCTAGATAGGCGAATGTCTCTACACCTCTTGGCTCGAACTCAGCCCATGTCCGCTTCAGCACCGGCAGGGGCGGCATGCAAAACAACGCCGGCCCCATGTCATCCCCTTGTTGTACCCCGCTGTAGAGCAGTCCATCTTCCGCCTTTCTCCCGATTCCATCTGAAAAAACACCGGCGCAGACATCTCGCCGTAAAATTTTGCCACGAACGGTGTAAGCGCCGGCACGCAAGAGGCTGCCTCCGCTAGCATAGCAGTCCGATTCACTGTGTTGATTGCGTTAGAGCAATCGGTGAGCATCAGCCGGTGTTTTGCCTCGTGATGTACTCTTGCGCGTAGCGCTACCTGTTCCACCCCCCCCTCGTACGTTCCGACTCCAAACTGTCTCGCTCCGCGGCTGGCCTCCTCCAGCCGTGTGGTCCTATTATTTTGTTGTTTTTCATTATTTTGTTTAATCAGCTGTATTTATATAGTGGCCTAAAAATATAAAAAAGACACCTTACGGCAAAGCATCACACGTCTTGAACCACAGCTCTGCTACGTCCGTTATTTTCTATTATGTATGTATGTGTAAGAATTATTTTACGTCAGCCCGAGAGGGTGCTCGGGCAGTCTTTTTTCGACACCTCACATAAAAAATGGTCAGAATGGAAAATTAACCGGAGCGCTGTGATAGCAGGACGATTTAGAATCATTTTTATTTTTTCAAATGGAAATTGAAAAAAAAAAACATTTTTTTCAGCAGAGACCCCAGTATTTCTACTAAAATACTCTATAATACTTGTACTACAACAACACTACCGCTCTACTACATACGGCAGCAGAACTGTCGTTGTACCATCATACATATTATACTAGTATAAAATATTCTAGCGGTAGGAACAACGACTTGCGGAAAACGTGATTTCCTCAGCCCCAGCACGAGATCCTACGCATGCTTGTATGCGATATGTGTGGAGCAAACTTTAATCATGAAAACCTCTCTGTCTTGTTGCAATATTAATGCTATAATACCTCCCAGGTTCGCTCGGTCGGACGCTTGCTTCAACCCGAAAAGCGCATCATCAGAAGCTATAATACCTCATACCGCTGTGAATATCACTATCCCATCTATTTTGATCACCCTACAAAAAAACCTATGAGGTATCGCGCCACCGACGACGTTGTTTCGCAATGAACATCGGCAACAATGCCAACCACTGGCATGCCGACCGATGTCGTCCTTCATAACGGAACCCCGCGTTTCTTACACGTGCGCGCAATGCAATTGTACGGATTAGGGGGCGTTGCAGAATGACCGAAATCCGGGCACATCTTGACGGGATGCAAACTTTTAAAACAAGGCGTACTTTTTTTAGTTGAATTTATTACAAAAACACAAAATATTACCTCGGGTGGATCACACAGATTGCATTTCTACTCGAAACAATACCAAGCGAAACACACACACGAAAAAAATGCCCGGAGTGGCTTCCTTAGCAAAGCCCCCTGCTCTTGACCCATGACTCAGATAAGCCAGGAAGAAGCAGTCGTGTACCAGCGTGCACGAGCAGCGAACCCTTCCAGAAATGCAGAGTACCAGGTATTATACGACAAATAAATCAGCGAGTCGCGGGCTGCGGAGCCGAGCGATCGAGTCGACGACCGTCGCGCCAGAACCCAGAACAATAATAAAATGTAATTTTGGCGTTTCACTTGTCGTTTCACGTTATTCTTCGCCTCTCCCCTGTAAAAACGCCTCCATAACTAAAGTCGCGGCAAGCACCTTTTGACAGCCTCAGTTTCGACCGCCTAAAGCGGTTACAGCCTGAGAGCGAGCACCTTAGCCATGGACGCGATGCAAGTACAAGCGGCTATCTCGGCGTTATATGGGTCTGACGCCGTGGAAGCTGCCCGGGCGAACACCTTCCTCATGGAGTTCACTGAGCAACCTGTGAGCGAAAAGCGTTTTCTTCGTTGGTTTTACTCTCAGCTTCTTGGTTGTCTATATTATTTGAGTGATAAACTCGGCTTTCTGTCTTGCTCGTCGGATCAGCTGCTCTCATGTTCCCCGGACGAGCCTTCCTTGCCTTGCTCTGCGAGCAACCTCGCCGAGCGTGGCCAGACCGTGTGAGCACTCCGATCTGCACGATGAGTTTCGTCTACCGGTGGAGATGAATGTTGTCATCCGGTCACTCTGCGTACAAACATGGTACGAGCCGTACGAGTGCTCGTATCAATGCCGAGGAATGGGCGTGCTTTGCTGCCTTTCCAACTTTCCTGGTTGCAGTCCTTTTTTTCCACCTGCCCACTGCTGTCCACAGCAACAGTTAGTAGCGTAGCCAGCTGCACTGAGAGGTGCTCATTGGCGCTTCCTGAGGATGCGCCATGTGCACTGCCTGCATACTAATAGCAACAAGACGCACCCACGATCAACTATGGGTTCCGGGAGACGCGACTCTACATACCCACATTATAGCACGTGCATTATTTTTGACCGAAAGCTCGATCTCCGACGACATCACCCCGGCGCTCTCACTCTATCTTTGGCGAGCTGCCGCACCATGTAGCCCACCCACCCTCCGCGTTCTCAGGAGTACCGTCGGCAAACGCACCGCATGCTCATAGCGGACGCTACTGACTGCTGTGTATTCGCACCCACAAACCCAGGTGCAAGCATACCTCGTTCGCCTTTCCGTTTGCCTCTCTCACCATATGCGCGCACTTACGAACGAGTACAGCAGTAGACTAGTCTAGACGGCTAAAACAATCTGAAAATTGATTCGTCGATCCCCGAAAGAAACCCCTTTGCCTTCTCTCGACGTCGAAGGTGGAGGTCGCCCCTCCTCTGCTCCTCTGTCCTCCAAGCATTTTTTGTGCCGACTACCGACCACGACATTTTGTGTTGATGGATTCGTTGTCTCCACTTTTTATTTTGTGTGATATGTAGACTATAGATAATATTGTACGATGCGCTTTTTCTGTCCGTGTTGGCTGTATGCCCCCCCCCCTTGGACCCACCTCAGTGCACATCAGGCAACGCACCGCCTTGTTGGGTGCCTCATCGCTCACGCCCCTCCTCTCCTCCTCCTCCTCCTCCTCCCCTCCCACGCTCCTTCTCCCAAGTTATCGCATATGCCTGATACCCGCCCCCCGCCCGCTACGCCAGTGATGTGTCTAACCTGTACAATTACGCTACTAATATCTAATATCCCTTGGCAACAAACACAGGCGGCGTGGTCGATAAGCATCGAGCTCTTATCGGCGTCGGGCGCCCTGGAGTCGGCGTCTCCTTTGCACTACTTTTCGGCGAACACGATCTACACCAAGGTCCGCAAGCACTGGCACCAGCTCGAAACGGAGCACCGAGACCAACTGGGAGCCGTCATCCTGCAGGTGCGAAGCTCGTGCGAAGATCTTGCGAGCAGAGCGTGCGTCCGGGCAGAGGCTCTGTTCGTTACGGCTTGCTTTCCGCCAGTCAGTGTACGATTAGACTACGTACGTACGAGGTGATACAGGGTTTGCCGCGTACAAGTACAGAGACTATTATTAATAATATTAATCGTGTTGGTCTAAGGTACCAGGTACCAGGTATGCTTGTACTGTACCTTGTAATAGGTACCAGGTATGCTGGTTATAGTGGCTCCCAAGTTGCGTGCTGTCGGCGGTGAGAATGTTCAATTACTAGTCTACGTACTGTGCACAACAGCAGTATTAATGTATTAATAGTCTACGAGAGCTTTAAATCGATTGTTTTTTTGTACAGGTATTAGACTAGACTATTAGTTAATTTTGTTGATTTATGTGTTAAAATGTTGACATTTCCGCAGCGTGAGTCTATGTGGGTTATGGGTTCTCGGTAGATTTTCGGCGCAGTTTATTTTCAGCATCGGTGCCGGCTCTACGTATTCGTATATTATACGCGTGTTGACATAATACACGCTGGGTTTGGTAGAGCTGTGAGTGGTGGGATTTCACGACTTTAAACTAATCGGCAGGTGCCGTTAGCCAACTAAGTGACTTTAGTCCGCAAGCCGGCCGGAGAAACCAGCTGATGATCAGCCGACTTTCCTACTTAAGTTAGGAGAGCGAAGCGAGCCATAACAGCTTCCCCCCGGCCGAGGGGGGCCCTTCCAAAAATGGAAAAAACGCACTCCGCATTAAACAGTCCTTCCTACGAGTATGGAAACCCTACAAGTCGGATAGTCGGCACTTCCGTAAAACGACTAACTATTAGTCCGACTAGTAACTAGTTGGTGACTTAAGTCGTGCCGACTCACAGCTCTAGACCGGTATGGGGTACCTTCGTACACATTACCAGCTGCATACAACAGTGCAGCGGTACGAGGTTTCTTGAAGGCTATCTGCTATTCCAGGCACCTTTCATCATAATGTAACATTCGTCTTGGAGTCACAGCACGCAGAATGCGTGTTCCTGTGCGAGCGGGTTCCAGAACGAAACATAAGATGGCTTCTTCGGGAAATAAAAAACGGAATACATTGATTTTTCCAACGCTAGATATGTCGAATATCGACATCACCACCAAGGGGGGCACATCGGTGAAGAGATTTTGGCCTCCGAGTTGTAGTTCGCATATCTCATGTTCGTATTACTTGGGGAAGCGTTATTTCATAGGAGATTGCTTTCCTACAGTCCTACAGTAATCCTATATTAAAACCAATACAATAATATGTATTTAGGCCATATATCAGTCAATACGCCGAGTAATTGGACACTAGAAGTCTTGGCAAGATCGCATCAACAAGGGGAAGACGTCCATGTCACGTTTTTCCTTCCTGTGATGCCTACCAGGCTGTGGTAACAACCGCCTGCCAAATTATTAGAAAACTGCTGTATTGAGCAAATTCGAAACCTTTAGCAGAAAAAATACCTTTCGGGGAAATGAATCACTTTTGCACGCTGGTTTTTAGTATTTTTTATAAAAATTGAAAAACGTTCAAATATTGGGAAAACGAAACTTGGCGAGGTTGTTCTTCACGACAGTAAGCAGGGACCCAGGAAGGACCTTTTTTGATGAAATAAAAAAGCATGAGTTATTCTAGGTCAAAGTTGCCCAAAAATGCACGAAAAGTGAAAAACCCAAAAATTACCTACCGAAGTGAAAAACAAAACAAAACTTCATTCGGTCTTTCGTGTTGCTCTGAAGACCCACCCCTGCCAATTTTCGTTTTCCAACTCTCGAAAACCAGCGTCCCCAAAAAAAAAGTGCGGTGAAGCAAGCTTACGTTTCTTGCTGGAACCACGGAGATACACATTATAATTGTTGTGTTGTTTTAACCATTTCACCCCAGTGACGTCATGAGGGGGCACTCAACGGTACATTTCCTATGGGTTAGGGTTAAGGTTGGTTCCATCCATGGCGATAAACACAATAATGTAGGGCACCCTGGAACCAGCTCGTATGCATACACAGCAGTTGTTTTTTTTTGCTCAGCCCATCTATTGTCTTCGCACTTTTTTATTTTGTCCGTCTCCCCCCCTAGTCGTAACTGCTGTCGTAACTCAGATCCAGGGCAACTGAGCAGGCGCTGCTCCCTTCTTCCCCCTCCCCGCCACGGCACGTCACGGCACGTGCGTTCCTTTTTATCTCGAGCAGACTTCAGTCCTTTCGTCCCTCGTCGACTCGCATCGAATTGCGCCTGTCCTCGCTGAAATTAATAGGCGCTCTCAGCAGTCGATTCCTTAGGTTTTAAAAATACACCAGTAGATAACTGCAGCTGGTACTCAAAAGTCCGACCCACGTGAGGTTCGAACTTCAGAACCAACCATGCTATATTATTAGTATATAGTGTGTAGCATTCGAGGTTAACAACTACCAGGTATTAATTATTAATAGATCACCAACGGGACCGAGCACTCTGGCGAGTAGACTACGCGTATACCCGTAGCCGTATGCAGGTATGCAGTATACGAGTGCTTCACTGCTTCTTTTGTGAGACTGCGATAACTACTGCTGGTGCTGTATCTGTATCTTGTATTTCATCATGTATCTCCCTCTTGTTCAAACGCCCCACCTGAAATCAAAATATGCCAGAGTAATAAACACTACCAGGCAGTTGATATCACCTCATTATATTTCAGCCATCCATGCCGTAGCTCCAATTCATGCCCCCCCCCCCCCCCCCCCCAAACGCCCCCTCCTTCCCCACCACCCATACCATCGCCTAGACCTAGCACCACGTGCATAGCAAGTCCCTACATCTATGCGACCTAAAGCTGTTGGAAATCCCCTCCCCCCCCCCCTCCCTCCGCCACCCCCCCCCCCCCACCCCTTCGAACGCCCCGCCCTCTTCTCGCAGGCTGTACGACTTACAGCATACTCTTGATAAACTGATGCATTTCCTTCCACAGCTGTCAGATTTTGTCCCCCTCAAAAACGGGATTTATAGTTTCCGCGCACAGACTGACTATCGTCACCCTGTTGACTCTGGTAAAGCTACACTTTAGTTCCAAGGGGAGTCGCCGACCTATATAATATAAGCGGAAAGCGCAAGAGCGTGAATTAGCAACGCTTGATGAAAGATCGACGAGCAGTGGGATTGCTGAACCCTATGCGCCGTAAAAATTTAAGGCAAGAACCGGGGGGGGAGAAGGGACGAAACCTGTCACCACGGCTTGTCCACAAGCTGGAAGTAGAAGTGTGAAAAAAAAAAACTTAATGAGGACACACACCCAGTAATACGCGCCATCGGAGTATCACACACAGCTTGCAAAAATGAGTTTCGACACAGTCTTCGATCTCACAGCTGGAGTGTATTTTTATTTTTATTATATATTATATATATACAGATATATACGCTGTGACGGCGATGCATCTATACCATCCATCATCGATATTTTGAACTATCCTCGGTTTTTGTGTTTTATCTTGCGAATTGGGTTGTTGTTTTTCTTTTCTCTGTGACGTGGGAGAGAGTTTCCGCTTGCGTAACCTGCTGCCGACGGCACCGACGTTATCCACAAATTTAATTATATGTTTTTTTAAGAACCCTTTCGCCCCCCCCCCCTTCCCCACCCCCACCCCCCCCCCACCCCCTCGAACGCTCCGCCCTCTCCTCACTGGTTGTACGACTCCCCCGCCTCTTTTCCCCGCTGCCTCTTGTTCAAACGCCCCACCAGAAATCGAAATCTGCCAAAGTAATAAACACTTCCACGCAGTTGATATCACCTCATTATCTTTCTAGCCATCCATGAGTCGTACAACCAGTGAGAAGAGGGCGGAGCGTTCGAGGGGGTGGGAGAGGGGCGGGGGAGGGGGGGGGGGAGGGGGGCGAAAGGGTTTGTTAGAAAATATATATTTATTATATACCAGGTATATATTATATATTTTTTTCGCACACACATTTACTTTCCAGCTTCTGGACAAGCCGTGGTCACAGGTGTCGTCCCTTCTCCCCCCGGGTTCATGCCTTCAATTTTTATCGCGCATAGGGTACAGCAATCCCACTGCTCGTCGATCTTTCATCGAGTGTTGCTAACTCACGCTCTGGCGCTTTCTGCAAGTCAATTTGTGCGCAAAAAACATTCCCCACGAATTCATACGAGTATGCACTCGGGAGGATTCGAACTCACGATTCGAACTCACGAATCTGACTATGTTGTTGTTTCCTTGTCAAGAATCTAGAGTCCGTGGTTACACAAAAAATGACTATATACCAGGCTCGAGGATAACCTGATACGCCACCGGGGCGACCGTATTATAGGGTATGATCAACCACCGGATTATTTGGTATTTTTTGTGGGTGGTTTTTTTCAGGGTTTGAAGTTTCATTTGTAATTGTGGTGCCGCAGCTGCTGTATAATATCAACCCGTAAAATATCATGGATATCGTGGTGTATATCAGATTCCGGTTATGATGCTACAGCAGCAGTAGGATTACAGTATTAATTGCTATCAATACTCAAAAGAGTATTATTCTGTATCTCGCTGCGTAGAGCGGGTAAAAGTTAGTATCGCCTGGCGCAACTGGAACCCGCTACGTATATGCGGTGACCGCCTGTTAAATCCTGGTCTCTCAATAGGGTGGTAAGGGCGGTTTACCGCCCTTTTGCGGGCGTTTCAGGCCTCCACATCGAACAGCGCGGGGTGATGAGAGCAGGTGTGGGCGGGGACTTTGCGCGACCGTCGCACACTGACATTTCGTCATGATTTTTCAGATAAACTTTCAGTGTACTTCATACCCTTTGTAGTACGATTACTAGGAGTACTGAGAGTTTTAGTACCGCAAGTACTCCCAGTGTGGGCAGTATTGACGGCTGTCTTTTGTTGCTAGTAAAGGCAGTATGCGCAACACAGCATCCAAAATACTGCCAGTACTGGCGGTATCCGCAGCGCAGAACCTCCAATATTTTTATCACTGGAATTTACTGCGAGTACCGGCAGTATTCGCAGTACCGAACCCCGAAATACCTAATTTGAGGCAGTGTCCGAGTTACAAGAGACTGGCATACAAACAGTACGCGCACCTCCGACGTACTGCGGGTACTCTCGACATACTGCGCGTACTCGCCATTTATGGGTTAGAGTGGAGGGCAGCCGCAGCCGCCGGCACCGCGGACATGTTCAGGAACGGCGATTGGGAATCAAGGCGGTGGCTCCGTCAGGGTCGTGGCGGAAGAGAGAAAAATCGCCCAGAGACGCAGACGCCATCGCGACCGCCGTAGTGGATCGCGACCGCCGTGGTGGCCGCGAATACAACCGCGGCCGCCTCCACTCCGTGGCCCCTGTGCCTGTGCCTGTTCCCCAACACCGGCACCCCTACAACTCCTCGTCGTAATTGGGGCTGAGGCCGATCCCATCCCACTACCAAGGAGTGGAGGTTAGTGTGGATTTGCCCGGATTAATCGCTGTGTGGGCTTGTATATCCTCTCCGGGAAGTATGTAACACCGTTTCCTCTTTGGGCAGGGGAACTGGATGGCTTTGCTCGAGTGTAGGCATCCAGCTGTTGCGCCCGAAGAGAAAAGAGTGTTTCATAGTGGCTAGAAGGACTGTATAGACTCACACGATGAAATAGGGCAATTCCGCACCAACCTCCACTCCTTGGAGAGTGGGATGGGATGGGCCTCCCTCTACGCAAGAATTTCCGCAATTTTTTCATCTTCCCGGCCGTCACCATCCGCCAATACTGTAGAGCAGTATGGCACCGTGATATACTGCCAATACTCTCAGTAACCTCAAGTGCTTCCCCCCTCGAAGATTGCTTTGGTTCCACTCCTGCTGCTTGGAGCGTCTGTGAATCTTTGCTGCTCGAAATTGTGGATCAAGTTTTGGAAACGGCGCGCAGGTGCTTCCAATGTGATTCATGGTCCGAAGCTACTGGGAGTATATGAGGGTGTGTAGTACTGCGAGTACTTGCAGTATCAGCACTACCTGCGGTGAAAGCACCGCCAGAAGTTTGCTATTAATAGTACTGGTAGTGTCCGCCGCACAGGGCCCCGATTGCTGCGACGACGGGCAGTATCCGCAGTATCGTGCTGAACCACACCGCCTTCAGTTTCCTCCCGAAAGTATTGTACTCTCCCAAGCTGTGAGCATATGTGGCAATTTTAATTCGGCAATGGGGGCTCTGTCGTCCACCAGCAGAAGGCTAGTATGCCGTTCATCGAAGCGTATGCGTCTAAGCCAGAGCGGCAGGCTGAGATAAGAGGGGTTTTCTAGACGCGAGGAGGGGGGCGGGGGATATCACAACAGAGTAATGCTGCATGGTTCCGGTGTTGTGTGTGTTATATCGTGGCAGTTGTGCTGCACTCTTCTGGATTGGTGCACCTACTGCAGCAAGATGTAGGTGGTGCTAAGACTCCTCTCAGTACGGCAGTAAAGTCGCTTGTTTTCTATTATGTGGATGTAGTATATCTCGTCTGCTCTGCTGCTGTGGTATGATGCACCTGTTGCAGTGTGCGCCTTCCAGGCCACATGCACCTACCACCCACGCTCCTTGCCCAAGATGAAGCACATTTACGTCCTGTTCGTCGTCGGCCACAGTTCTTCATCGCTGCGCTCTGTTACGTTGAGGCATGATATTCTGCTTTGCTGTACTGTACTTTGTCCTGTGCGGCACTGTACTGCACTAGGCACTCTACTCTACTCTGCTCTACTTTACTGCTGCATATTGCAAATTCCTCTCAATGGGCGGTTGCCGCCCTAGTGAAGGAACCGTACAATCTCACAAGGCGGTGACCGCCGTATTAGCGAGTAAGGCGGTTGCCCTCAATATTTACTGAGCGAGGTGGTCTTGTGACGAAGTGTGTGTTAGTAGTAATAGTGTGTTTTTGCAATCACTGTAAACCCACTCGCTCTCCGCGTCTTTCTCTGAAAAGAGGGGGGAGGGGAAGTTTTGGTCGCATGCGATGTTTATATACCAGGTATATCTTGATACGGGTACGTTTTTTTCGAGTGTATGGTAGGATGGTAGGTTTTTTCGACCATGTACATCTGTACCACGTTTTGATTTGAGCGACATTCGAGGATCCCGTTGGCGGTTGCACAAGGTTGCGCCGTCGCGATGGCATCACACATGGCACTCTGACCGCCCAGCGTTGGTTGACGATTACGAGTCATCGTTTGCGCGCGAAGCCGTACGTACCGTCGTATGATACCATACGATGTACAGTCTGTGGATATGATTTTTGTTTCTAGTTGCCAGTCTGGGTGTTTCCTCATTTCCACTACTATCATGCTGTGTCCAATGTGATGTATATACGGGTCAACGGTGGTTGTAGGTCAACTGTAGAAAGACAGGTGCGCCGACGCTCCACCCTTTTTGTTGTTCGTTTAACTGGTCTCGTCAACCAACGTGTAAGTATTGCCTTTTAGCAGGATGTGATTTGTCAAGTGTTAACCCAGGTAAAGTGTGTCGTCCGAAAACACCACGATTAACAGTGCGGTCATCATGTCCAAAAGCACTAGAAGTGCGATCTTAAGAGTCCGAAAAATCTACGAAGTTACGTGCAGCGGTAGGAGCAGTACCACTCTGTGCCCGTGTCGTCTACACCTTGGAGTGTGCATGGGGTGGGCACTAACTCCATGCTTCCCTAAACCGGCAGCCCAGTCTGCTTTGTGTGGCCGACGTCACGGTCGTGTTTTGTTTTTACGTCACTTTTTCCGCTGAACTTACTCTTAAGAGAAATAAGGTTAACGCTTTTGCTGCTGCTATGTTGCAAAAAAGGTCCCAGATGAATTTCGACTTTATTTTGTCTCTATAAACGTGCTTGCGGTTCTGAAACGGTCTTTTTGCTATCCTCGTCTTTTGTTTTTCCCGTCTAGGATTCATAACCCTGTTACGGCTGCACAAGAGAAATTCACTACGTTATTGAAACGAATGCTTCCACGTAGTTTGTCCCTCAAAACTTGCGTGCTGATATTTAGTGTTATTTTTACTATTTAAAAAAAATGTATTCCCCTCTTTTGTGTCGTCCCTTCGCTGCTGACTGTGGCGGAGAACCCCTTCGAGAACGCCGGAACCCTTTTTACTGCTGCTAGATTTATCGCACACGATTTCCAAGTATTGTGTCCCCTAAAACGTGCGCTCACATCTTTTTTTTTTTTTTTTATCATCTCCGTATTTGGTGCTGTGCCCTCTTGCAGCTGCTGCGGAGAGCCCCTGCGGCACCAGTGTCCCCGGCCCTCGGAGCCACGCCGCCGCAGCAGCTGCTACCGTTTGCGCCGGTGGTGGTGAGCCGGCTGTGCTTGGCGCTGGCGGCGGTCGCTGTGCGAGCCCCAAATGGCGTTGAGGCGTACGTGCGGGAAGCGTTTGCTTTGAGCCAGGTGAGCGCGGTATGATATACTACCGGTATTAATAGTACCACACAGTCAGTGGAGGTCCCTGTATAGTGCCGGTTGAGTAGTAACGGTTGCCCGCTGCAGTGCCTGTGAAATCGCTTGGCACAGATAGGAAAAGTAAGGTTGGGTTCTGCAGGGTACTCACAAACCGTACCCGGGGTATCTACCCCGGGTGTTACCCTACAAAGAACTTCTGTAAGTTCTGTAAGGCATTCATACCCGTACCTGGAACTTCTGTAAGTTTTGTATGACGTTCATACCCGTACCCGGAACTTCTGTGAGTTCTGTACGCCCGTGCCACAATACCCAGGGCACGAATACAGCATTTTCATACCTACCAGGAACTTCTGTGAGTTCTGTACGCCCGTATCATAACACCCAGAACTTCTGTGAGTTCTGTAACACTGCCGTACCCGTACCGGGAACTTCTGTAAGTTCTGTAAGAACCCATACCCTTACCCGGAGCTTCTGTGACTTCTGTAAGACTGTAGAACAATACCAGGGGTACGGGTATACCCTTGTCACATTGTAAGACTGTAGCACAATACCAGGGGTACGGGTATACCCTTGTCACAATACCCGAGTGCCGGTACAGACTAATGCCGAGTTCGGTGCAATGTTAATGTTATGCGTTATGGCGTCATATCTGGTCCGCCACACACAGCCACACACCACACCGACACGAAATTACGAACTACAGCAGTGCACACACTAACGAATCCCCTAGCGGTACTGCTGTGTATTAGTATTCGCCTGTTTTCATTTGGTATGATAGTCCAACATGGTTGGAACTGACTTATACCTGTCATGCATCACTCCGTACGTACGTATGACACGCTTCATTTTCGTACACTCATGCTACTGGCTAATTCTTCCGTACGCCCAAAACTCATGTTGTTTCCCCGTATCGCTGCGCTCCCCATGGATTTTTTTTTTCTTGTTTGGCGGATAGGGAAAAATAAAGCTTAAGCTCACCACACTTCCACGTATTTTCATACGCATTGTGTGTCGATTTAACTCAGTTGCTTTCGCAACCCAACGCTAGCTGGCGCACCCTTCGGATTCCACTGTAGTGATAGCGTGAGCTGCCCCTAACAGTGGTCCTCGTTACAACCCCGGCAGCGCAAGCTGCCGTCCCGCTGCCGTTGTATATGGATGCGTGTGTATGTCGACCCGGCCTGTCCCCTGAGGGTCAGGTTCGGTGAAGATAGCCACCCGGAATTTCATCTTTCCGGGTAGTGTTGCGTAAGCTCACCTACTAACAAAACCCCTGGCCATGGGAGATGGCCTTCCGCCGGACTTGGTCCAGTTACGGTCCACCCTACCCATTCGGGCGTTGGTCCTCGGAAATATTTAGTTTTGCATAATGTTTTTACGAGTACTATGTCAGTACTACGTAGTTGTGATCGGCATCCATTTCTCTTTACATGTTTTTGTTCTTGGTTGGAGGGATTTTCGGGCTTGCCATATTTATACTATTTTACTATGTAATATGCAGTAGTTTTAGTATTTTTGCAAGGTTTTGTTCTTGTGCGTTGTACAACTACGTATCTGAATTTGGGAGGTAAACCGGTGGCCGTGGAAGTCGTTTTCCAGGAAACAGAAACGATTGTTATCGTCAAAATTGTGGAAGACAGCGACAGCAAAAAACATAAGCTACAACGGTATGTACGTATGTGATACGTACCAGTATGTGTTATTTTCCTTGCTTGTTCGACCCCTTGAGGGCCCTTGAGGGGGATATTTACCCGGGTATTACCCGTACCCGGAACTTCTGTGAGTTTTGTACGACATATGCCAGTATTTTCGACTGGTACATACCGGCACTAAACAGGAACCGCTACGAACTGCAATTCTGCTGGGGGTTTCATGAAGACATACATGGCCAAATATGGATGGAAAAAGAATCAGCCGGTGCGCGGTGCTTCGATTTGTACTACCTGTGCTGGGAGCATGAAGACGTGGAAGTATGGGTGGATTAAATATCGGCCGAGGCTGAGGGGCGTCGTTCATCCGTTTCAATTCAGCATTAGAGTAGAGACGAAGCGGTACCTCAGAAATGGAGAGCAGAAATGGTGTGGAATCATACTGCTACTGTCTTGAGTGTTTTTCTCAGCGACAGGAAGCTGGGGCGAGTGCGCTGTTTAGTCGCCTCATCGGCGGACGAGCGATTGGGTTGTGGAGCCGGGAGGGGTGGGATATGCGATAGTATTTTGCGTGATTTTCAGTTTGGCGTATTCCACCCGTAAGCAAGGCGCCAGAAATAATGTAGGGCTGTGATGAGCCGCCCAGAATCGTGAACAGTACATTTCGTAGCCACGTGGAACGGGCTGAGCTGGACATGTCGGCTTCCGGCGCATGTTTGTAAGGGCAGTATTGGCTGTAGGACATGGTAGTGGTGTTTTATACAGACCTACAGGGGTGTGTGTGCTGATTATCTATCGATGCCGCAGCAACACTGCCACGACAAAACTGCGACCGCACTCCAGATTCGGATTCCGAGGTCACGTGTTGAAAAGTTACAAAGCACGAACCAAGACAAGAAACCGACCGCTGTCTTTTGTCTCTCGGCTTGTGACGGATCTTTGCAAGCGCGCTTGCGTTGTGTTCTTGTCGTACTCGCAGGCAATTTATTTGTTCGTATTCGTGCTCTCGCCTCTCGAACATTGCCCGGCTTTGGTTGTGTCGGTGCGCCAAGCTAATCCTCCTCTGCGTTTTCCCTCCCTCCCCGCCAATTAACATGTGTACCTCATGGCTCTTGGTTGTGAACCTGCGTAGTCTGCTCCGGCGGTGGCTGGAGCACAGGCTGGGACTGTCGCACTATCGCTGCAAATGATCAAGATCCTGCCGCAAGAGGTGAGTTGCTTCACTCCGGTACCTTCCAGAGGGTATATACCAATGGACGGAAATGTAGGGAGCGTTGGGTTATTAATATGAAATAAATTGTTCCTTATATTTCCGTCCAGAGTAGTACGTGTTTTGAAGTTTCCCCCGGAGGAGGAGGCGTTGTGGCGCGCAATGAAAGTGGTGCAGACCCGGAAGGTTAACCCTTTTTCTACCGGCAAAATGATCCCGTGCTAGTTCCAAGTAGTTTGTCGACCAAGACGGGGGTGCAGTGCTCAAGGGGTTCAAAAGTCCCGATTTTTTATGTCCAAGTGGGGTTTTTGGAACGAATGTCCAACCGTTGGGGGGAGTTCTGGCCGTACATGCCTTCGTCGCCATGCAGCGCGGTAGAATTCGAGTGCCTACGGAGTGAACCCTCTTCATATTACAGTGCTATTTCTGTATAATCTGCTAGCTGGGCGGGGGGATTGGCGGGATAAATCGATTCCGAGACGAAGAGGTACTTGCAAGCTGAGTATTTGTTGAGCCTCACTCGATTGCGACGCGAGGAGCCCGTCGCGCCAGCCACTAGCCACTCTTTCGCAAGCCATCGTGCTCTGTCCTTTTTCTCTTGCGTGTATTAGCTCCAAATTAGCACATCAGAAGCGGTCGCACTCCTAACCATCAAACACTACTAATACCAGAATATCGCATGGCATGCAATCGTGCCCTCTCTTTCTCTCCGAGAATACAGCTGAAAATGAAATCACATCAGCGCTAACCGCATCCCTAGCCCCTACGTAACGACTGCTGCTGTGTAGCATGCATGGTGTCGTCGTGCTCCTGACATCTCTGTTTCTCTCTGTGTATCTAGCTCCAAATGAAAACATCAAAGGTAACCGTGTCCCTAACCACCAACCCCTACAACTACTACTACTACTGCTGCTGCTACTACTACTACTACTACTATTACTACTACTACTACTACTACTACTACTACTACTACTACTAATATTAATACTACTGTGTTGTATGGCATCGTTCTCTCTATTTTTGAGTGTTTACATCAATATGAACACATTACCCCGCATAACCCCTAATCTCTAACCACTACGACGTCGCGTGTCGTCGTGCTCTCCTGAAAGGTGGACGGCGCAGACCTCTCGCGCGCCCGACGACTCGAGCTGCAGGACCAAGTGCGCGAGCACACGTCGACGGTGTTGCTTGCCCTCGAGTCCGTCATGGCCGGTTGCGTCGCCGAGCCGCCCGCAGGACCCGAACACGGCGGGGGCGGCAGCGGTCAAGAGCGGGCAGCGAGTAGCCCTGTCGGAAGAGGAGTGGGGGGGTTTGCGGCGAGTGGCGCGACGGAGGAAGTGGTCCTGGCCGCGTTAGAGTGCCTTAAAGAGTGGGCGAAATTGGGCGTTTCTTTGGGGGGGCTGGCGACGGACCGTCCCCTCTTGCTGGATAGGGTGGTTAGGCTTATCGCGGGAGAGGGGGGTCCCGGCGCGGGGGGAGGCGGGGGGGGGGGCGGCGGCGCTGCCGACGGCGTGTGCGGCTTGCGAGGTGATGACGCAGTTGGTGGCGGTCAAGGAGTACCCCCGGCCGCCGGCAGAGGGTGTGACGACCGCGGTTTTGGAGGCGATGGGGAAAATGCCGGCGCTGTTTGCTGCAGCAATACAGGTATGTGTGGTTTGATGAGTCAAGGCGAACGACCGTGTGTAACGGCGCGAGGGCGTTTAATTTTGTGTCGTCTCGAGAGATGGTGGTGTGGATGGGCATGATTTTGGGGAGTCAGAGTGCGCTTGCCTGCCAGAGCTAATACTGGTTGCAAAGTGCTATACGATATTTAGCGTGCTGCGCGATCTCGAACCCTGGCGTCCTCTCAGCTCGACCTACCACCTCGTTATTTTGGGGGAAAGGCACTCTGCTTGTGCACACGTCCCGCTCAAGTGAGCATGTCCCCCAAAGCGTGTTTTTTTTCCAAATGGCATGTATAGAGTAGGTTCGTACGTAACAATAAGATGGTTGTAGAGTAAGTGCCGGTCGGCGCCCCTCTAGGATGTTTGTCAATATGGTGTGTTACTTTTCCGAGAAATTGAGAGCGTTGCTTGACTGTTGTTCCAAAATTGTTATACTAGTACTGGACTTGGTCGCAGAGTGCAACCGTTTGCTTCCTAGTTGTTGTGCACACCGCTCACCGGCTTGACCCTGCCTACCCCCAACCATCTACCCCGCACCGCTCCCCCGTCACCTTGTGCCGTGCTTCGCCCGCCGCCCTCCCACCCCTATTTAGATGAAAGACCAGGAGTCGGCGTCGACTTTGTGCAACTCGGTTGTTTCCTTCGCACAGGAGGAGATGCCACTCGTTGCGGGCGCAGAGGGCAAGGGACTTCCCCTGGTGGAGCTTTTGCTGAGCCTGACGGCGTGTGACTTGCCGCGAATACCGATCCTCACGCTTGATTTCTGGCTCGAGTTACAGGTAAGGGCGGGGTGGGTGGGTGGGTGGGTGGGTTGGAGGTTGGGTGAATTGGAGGTTGGGTGGGTGGGTGGGCGAGTGGGTGGGGTGGGTTGGAGGTTGGGTGGGTGAGTAGGTGGGTGCGTGCGTGCGTGCGTGGGTGCGTAGGTGCGTGCGTGCGTGGGTGCGTAGGTGCGTGGGTGCGTGGATGCGTGGGTAGGTGGTGGGTGGGAGGGTGGGTGGGTGCACCATCGGGCGCGTTTTGAGACGCTCTCATACTTGTTTCGTTCGTTGCGCGGGGTGGAGCCGTTACCGCTATGCTACGGTGGTTCTCAACTACTTTGGGGACCAATGGCCTAGATTGTACAAGTGTTTGTGACGTACCTGGTATGATGTACCTGGTATGATACAACGGCCATGAGGGTAGATCACATGGTACGGGTTGGTAGATTGGCTTGTGTGTTCGCCGGCGGTTGTCGTGTTTTTGCGAAGGTCCAGACCGTAACCGTAACGTCCGGCGCAGGGCTTCAGGACCGGATTTTTGGCGTGCCGTTCTGCCGATGTCGCTCGCGGCGGCGACGGTGGCGGCGGTGGCTGTGGGAGAAACGATTTGTGCTGTCTTCCGGCTTGTTCGTTTTTGGCGTCCTTTTTCGAGGCTGGTTGTTTTGTCGTGCGGCGAAAAGCCGCAAAAGTCTGCTGATATATAGAGCCGCGCACCGGCGGCGGTTCGACGTGTAAATATTACTTTTCGCAGTCTCCGTCTGTCAGGTCACCCGACCCTCCTCTGGCAATAAAACCAGCCCCCACCCCCGGTTTGGACTCGTGTCCCTCCACCGCTTCGCTCGCGTTGCCCTTTCTTGCTCATTTTTTTTTTGTTTGCCGTCGCCTCTTTTCCTCTGTGTCTTTATGTCTGTCTGCGCTTGTCTATGTGACTGTGTGTCTCTGTGTGCATTTCCCACCTTCCGCTCCCGCCGGCCCGGCAGGACGTACCCTTTTCGGAGCGGCACCCCTCTCTTGGGCGGCCCGTGTACGTGCGCCTGCTGGACATTCTCCTGTCGAAGTGCGAGCTTCCGGAGGGGTTCGTGTCCTGGGACGAGCTTGACGCAGACGAGGCCGACGAGGACTCTCTCACGGAGCTGCGAGAGGGGGCGCAGGTGTGCGTTTTCTCGCTGCTGCCGCGCGCGCTTTTACGCGGCTGTATCTCACGGCGTCGTTGAGAAGAGACTCCAGTGCTTGGACGTATTCTCCGCCACTTTGTACATGTTGCTGTTTGTTGTGAGCTCTGCTTGTTTTGGGGGCTGCTGAAGCCCAGGACGGGGGCGGTCACCAAAGTTGTTGCGTGGTACCTGCGTAGATGTCTCGGTAGATTTAGGTATAAGAAGAGGGGGCGTTGTGTGTGTATGAGCCGCGACTGTCTGATCGATTTCCGCACCCTATTGACCTTGCTAGGACTTCAGACGGGAAAAATGTCGAAAAAAGGTGACGGCGTCCGGCATCGGGCCATACGAAGCTACCCGGGTTGCTGGAGTAGGTAGGGTATCGTAGATGGAGTATCGGAGTTCGATGGAAGGGGGTTGCACGATACTCGCGTGCTGCTATGGTACTATTTTATATATATATATTCTACAGTAACAACGTCAGCTGTGAGTTCGACGAATTAGGGATCGATACGCATCTTTGCAAGCTGCGTATTTTACCGGTCGTCCGTTTTTAGTAAGTTTTCATGAGTCAGAACCTAATGTAAGATGATACTAGTGTATTACACTACTTATCACGCATGACCAAGTGTTAGGCTGGTAACATATCAATCGTCTTTATATCTAGTAATAACAACAATAACAAATATTTGTGCGGCGCGCTCATACCATCAAAAGGACGCTTGATATGACCACAGCTGTCATTGTTTGTGGCGGTATGTCTGGGTCTCTGGTTGTTAGTGATTTATTGGTGCTAATTGGACTGCAGAAGCGTCCATGCCGTCGTTGTATTCCCATTTACTGAATTGGCACGCTGGGTCCTCGGAAGGCAAAAGGATTGAATAGATGCCCACGGTGTTCTTTAACCGATCCGCCCCTACCACCTCTATTACCTTTGCACCGACCGGCAACTACTATTGGACCCGTCCGTTTTCCAGGGCGCGAAGGATGTGCTGGTGGTGATCTACTACATCCTACGGGCGGACTACTTGTCGCACGTGATGGAGAGGCTCAAGGCCCGACCGGAGTCATGGCAAGCGCTTGAGGTGGGGAGAGCGTCTGCTGCTTTGCCTCGTGTTATTAGTAGTGTCCCGTCTTTCCTCTTGCGCACCCCCAAACGTTTGAATTCGTTTCTGTGTATTGTGTGCGTGCGCGACTAGACGCTGGCTCCGGCTCGAAAGACCCGACCATTGGCTGGATTATGCTCTTGTCGACGTGATTCCTTGCCTCAGCCGTGCTTGTACTAGTTTTGCTCCCCTGAGGACGCGATATTCCACCTCGAATTCAAACCGCCGAACGACGAAAGCAGGAAGTGTGACGCTCTCCTGCCTCCCTCGCTGACCGTCCCCTCCTTCCCTCCTTCCCTCCCACCTACGTGTTCTTGTTGCGCCACCGCTGCCCGCCTTGGTCTCCTGCGCCTCACCCCCCCCCCGGTGTTGTCATCGTATTCTCGCTTTTTGTGGCAACATGGTGAATGACGAATGAAGGTCACTCTCTTGGCGGTAACCCTGGTGTCCAAGGAGATCCGAGACTGGATGGACGCACACGCGCGCGGCAAGGACGCGGAGCGGGCCGAAGATGCCCGCCGCTCCCACGCGCTCATCTCGGCTCTTCTTAACGAGCTCCTCCAAAACGCGTCGCTCTCGTCGGTACCGCTGGTGCTCGCCGCCGGGTGCAAGCTGGTCGGCTCGTTTGCGACCCTCGTTGGGGGAGGGCGTTACGGTCGGCCCCGGTTCGGGTCGATTGGGGGGGGTGCACCAGGTGCAAATGTAGGGGCAGGGGGCGGTGCGGGGGCTGGAGGTGATGCTGGAGGTGGGGAGGTGGCGATGGGGGGGGGGGGAAACGCTCCTTGTCTGCTTCCGCGCGCGCTGAGCTATTTGTCGGCGGGGCTGCAGCAAGAGGTGTCGAGGGATCGTGCCGCAATTTCGGTGCGGACGGTTGCGGCGAGCTGTGAGAGGGCGATCGTGACGAATCCAGCGGCGCTGGAGGCGTTGTTGCAGGTGAGTTGGAGGGGTTTATGTGCGATGTAGTTCAACGCTTTTGCTACATTACTTGTGGTTTGCATTGTTTTTTTGTTCGGTGGAACAGACATCATGTGTGCTCTTTTTGTTGTTGTTTCGTTGCACTTATCGCTGGTGAGCGTTCTCAATCAGAAGCCAAGGACGTCGTTGCCCCGCGTGGGATCACAGGTGCTTTAAGCAGAGGGTTCCGTTCTACCAGTAAGTTGTGTATGGTGCAGGTCGCCCCGGTGGCATATCATGTTATCCTCGAGCTTGGTATAAGTCAGTTTCGTGAGTTCAAGTCTCCCCGAGTGCATACTCGTACTGTATAAATTCGTGGGGACTTTTTCTTGCGCACAAATTGACTTGCGGAAAGCGCGAGAGCGTGAGTTAGCAACACTCGATGAAAAATCGACGAACAGTGGGATTGCTGAACCCTATGCGCGATAAAAATTGAAGGCAAGAACCGGGGGGGAGAAGGGACGACACCTGTGACCACGGCTTGTCCAGAAGCTGAAAAAGAGAAGTGTGAAAAAAAAAAAACCATTGTGTTGTTTTCACGTTTCTGCCCGTCGTTTTCTTATCTTTTTCAAGGGCTCTGAGTCATGACCCGACCCGTGGGTTTGAGTCTGGAGGTTTTCTTAATCTCACGGGTCGGGTGGGGTCAACCGACCTGATCCTCTGCTCGACCCGACCCGTGACCAGCCCTGGTTTTTCCCGTCCCCGACCCGATCCTCTGCTCGACCCGACCCGTGACCAGTTTTTCCCCGTCCCCGATCCGATCCTCTGCTCGACCCGACCCGACCCGTGACTAGCCCTGGTTTTTCTCCGTCTTGCAGTTGTACTCGGTAGTCTGATTATGTCTCAGCTTTCACCGTGTTGCCGGGGGCGGTCACAGGCGGCAGGGGTTGTTTATTTTCTTTCTCTCGAGAAACCCGGAGTGCGAGCGATTTTATAGGGACTCGTTACTCGGCGCTGCACCCACCCTAAGACCATCCCAGGTCGAGACTTGCCACACGTCCGATGCCCCGTAGTATCTAGAGCTTGTGAACCAAACCCTTAGATGGTCCTTTCTCCGAAAAGAGTTGGCGTTGCTCAGCACTAATGTATTTTGTTTGACAATAGGGACTGCTCTCTCTCTGCATTGGTACTGCCCCGACACACTTCTCCACAGCAGGAGTGCGACGAAAGCAAGCTTGACGCTGCTTGCATCGCGTGGGGATGGTTGGGTTTGGGTTTGATATGGTCGAGTGTGGTGTGTCGCACTATATTGGCCCGATGGGTGTCTCCATCTGTTTCAGAGAAACTGCACGACTCGGTTAAACCGACTCCCTTCACAAGCCGCCGCTCAACCCCCCCTCGCGAGCGCCTCCGCCGAGTGCTTCCCCCCCACCCTACGAGCGCCTCCAGAGAGTTGTTGTCCCTGTCCTCCCGCCCCCCGAGCGCCCCCGCAGAGTTGTTGTCCCCACCCCCCCACCCCCACCCCCAGCGAGCGCCCCCGCATGTGTTTTACCGAGGGGTTTCCCCCCGTGGCTGTGTTATACCTGGTATATGTACTGCGCGATGCCGGCGTTGTTTATGACAAACCCGTGTCGTCTGTCCTCCGTCGTCTGTTTTCTCGTGACGTGCACTGTGCAGACGCTGGACGTGGGGACGCGCGCGGGTGCGGACATCGAGGAGCGGTTGACCCTGATCGAGGCTTGCGTGCGTGTGTTGCCGGCGGTCGACCCGGCCGCGGGGTCGGCGATGCTCATGGGGCTGCTGTCGCCGTTGATGCACGTCCTGGCGGAGGGGTTGCAGTCGGCCACCCCGGACGAAACGGCGGTGAGGAACGGGACCGCGTTTTTTGGGCGGATGTTTTTTGACAAAACGCGGTAAATAATTTCGTGAAATAGGGAGTTCGGCTACAGGTTATTGTAACGTAACCCCCTTCAGATCTGCAATTATTTCGCACACTACACTAATTCCAATATGTTTTTCCCCGAAAAGGTTGGTGCGGTTGTGTTAAAAATCGTGTATTTTTTTTTTCTAAAGTGGAAGGCCTCGGCACTCCGCGCTTGTGTTGGATTTTCCGCAGTCCCCGGTGGTCTTCGCAGCTGTTTTTGTTTGATTGTTCTTGATGTTTTTTTGCCGCCCACCCACCACCCCCGCACCTACTTACCCACCCACCCACCCCCGTGCCTACTTACCCACCCACCCACCCCCGTGCCTACTTACCCACCCACCCACCCCCGTGCCTACTTACCCACCCACCCACCCCCGTGCCTACTTACCCACCCACCCACCCCCGTGCCTACTTACCCACCCATCCACCAACACCCCCACCCAACACCCTGCCCCCCCCCCCCCCCCCCCCTCCCCAAACCGCGTCTCCTACAAGATTTCCGAGGCATTGCAACTCCTAGCGCAGGCGGTGCGCTTCTTGGACGTGCGGGACGTGCCTCCCGCCCCGCCACCCGTATCACCCGCCAGGTCCCCCCGTGGCCCGGCGTCGCCCGTCGCAGCGGGGGGCGCGGTGGAGACTAGGAGCGGTCAACCCGCCCAAATATCGGCGGAGCTAGTGCGCGCGCTGTGGCCGATGCTGGAAGCCGTGCCGGGTAGGCTGGGGGGAAGCGCGGAGGTTATTCGGCAGCTTTTTTCGCTGTTGGGGAAGATGTTGACCTCACTGAGGATGGTGCTTGCGCAGCAGGTGGGTCGGCTTGGTGAAGGGTGGGGAGGGGTGGGAGTGGAGTGGGGTAGGTTGATGGGGGTGGGGTGGGGTGGGGTCGGGGGGGAGGAGCGGCACGCTAGGCAAGAGCTTAGCTAGTGGTTGTGGCTGGTACTCCCGTGGTTGTGTGACGCTGTAAATGACTAAATCCTGATAAAAAAATGATATATCTGCCTGCCCGAGTTGATCCTTTCTCCCCGTGTTCCCTCCTGCCATGCCGGTGGCCTGCGCTGCACGCCCGCCCAGGTGCACATCCCGACCCTGTTGAAGATGATCATGGATTGCTATGACGAGCGGCAGTACTCTTGCTGCCTGGACATAATGACCACGTCGGTCGAGGTATACGGGGGCGCGGACGAGGCGGCGGAGCACTTCCGCGCTCTCCTGGGGCGAGCGTCAGCGCGCACGTTTGCGACGGTGCAGGTGGGGCAACGAAAGACGAGAGCTTGGCATTCACCTCTTAATGTGAAGCATTTCGATTGTTAGCCCCGTCATGTCTGCTTGTTCGATGAAAACCCGACGCGCTCCGTCCTGGCATTGTTGGGATGCGAGAGTCTACGGTCTCAAGACTGATGCCATGCATGTTACTGAGTAAACCCCTACCCCCCCCCTACACCGCTTGCAGCGCTAGCAAGTACGTACAAGTACGTGCCTCTATCCATCCTAATTTATCTCACGTTCCCCCTATATGCCGAACCCCGGAGGGGTGGGGCACTCTCAGCCTCTCGCCCTTCTGCGCCTTATGCCTTCCGCCCATTGATGCAACCCCCCCCCCCCCCCCTCATCGTCCACCTCCTCCCCTCCCCCTGCCCTCGTCCTCTTCCTCCTCCTTATCCCTCTCCTTCTCCTCTTGTTCCTCCCTCCTCCCGACCCTCCTCCCCTCCTCCTCTCCTCCCCTCCTCTCGCTTTCCTTCCCCCCATCCGCACCCGCCCCGCCCTCCCTCGTCCCCTCGCTCCTCGTCCGAACCCCCGCTGCTGCGTCTTCCCAAACATGCCATTACATTGCAACAGGCGGCTGCAAGACCGGGGGAGGTCCCACAGCTGGTTCGCGCGTACTTCGAGCTGTTATTCCGCTTCCTGCTCTTCTGCCCTGCAGGGCTGCTAGGCTCTCCCGAACTAGACACCGCGCTCCGCCTCGCCGTGGCTTGCGTGGGTGCTTCGGATCTAGAGCGAGAATCGGCGCGGGCAGTTCTGGTATTCCTGGGACAGCTGGCCGGGCGGTGCGGCGGGCAGCTGGACCGTTATAAAGGGGAGGTGGAGGCAGCGCTTGCCCCGCACGGGGAGGCGCTTACGCGGCTGATGTTCGCGGCGCTTGCGGTGAGGAGGGAGGGGAGGAGGGGGGGGAGTGGAGGGCGGTGGGGATGGAGGGCGTACTCATTTGTTGCTTGCCTTGCTCATTTGACCATTGGCCACGCACCCTTTCGAGACGAAGCACTGTTCCCACTCCTAATAGAGACACCTCCAACATTTGGGTGCTCAGTACGTTTCTTCCATATATTACATCAAAACGTTTTGCTTAACTTATCTCCTTCCTCTTTGGCCGTCTGTGGCGACCATCTATCTCCGAGAATAGCGATCGTTTTGTCGCTACTATCTAATATGCCAATAACTTCTCCATGCCACATCCGTCTATTTTCCTCCTCTCCTCCTCGAACACATTATGTTCCTCCTTGTACAATGCATTTCACATTATCTCGCTATGTGGGTTCTACTCTCGTCTGCGTTGCCACAAGGGCAGCTCTGTGCGCCTTCTTCCTCCTCCTCCCGACTGCTGGTATACCTCTTTCTTATCTCTGGCAGGTCCAGGTCCCCTACACCAAAACAAAGTTTCAGCTTTTTGGCGTAGTCCATTGGGCGGTGCAAATACTGTTTCATTCCAATGTCTTATTTTAACCCCTGTATAATTTGTAACCGTTCTTTCTCGTAAATCTTCTTTCTTAGCGCTAGTTTTCCCCCTTGCTTCTATCCTTTTTTTAAAAGCTTATTCTGTATCCTGTACCCCCCCCCCCCAAGCTTGTCTGGACAGTATATCTTCTTGGATTCCTCCTAGGTCCTTCCACACTTTTTTCGACTACGCTATCCCACCTTATTTCCAGCTCGCCCTTTTGTTTCTTCCTCCCATACAACCCAATCAGCTATTGCTGGCAACCTCTTTTTTAGCATGTTCCTTAGTTTATAGTGCAATTTCACTTTATCGAAGGGGGGATGAGAGGACGGGGGGTAAGGGGGGGGGTTAAAGGAGAGGAGAAAGGGCTAGGGGGCGGGAGGAAGGGAAGGAGCGGGGGGGGGGGGGAGGCGGTGGGTAGAGGGGGGGGGGGGGGGGGGGGGGGGGGTCGGGGGGAACGGGAGGAAATGGAAAAGGCGGGAGGGAGAGGAGGTTCGGGGTATGGACGTGGAATCGAAAACGCCTGAAAAATGAAGCGGGTGTAGGGCCCAGGCGTTGTCGTGGATTGGGCGCCCCCGACTAACAAAACACTCACTATTTTGGTGCCCTTTTTGCCTGCGTCAACTGCGCCTTCCTTCCAGGGTGCGTCGCCCTCCCTGCTTTGGCCGAACCTGATCGACGCGCTGTACGCGTTGCTCAGAGCCTTCTCGGACCCTCAGCACCTGGGGATGTCACACCAGTGGGTGTACGGAGCGCTGCGTGACGATCAAGTGTGCGCTGCCTTGGGCGAAGAGGTAACAAGGAAGGGGAGGGAAAGGGAGGGTGAAGGGGGGGGGGGGGCGAGATGTTACGAAGTATTTAAAGTGCGCCAGCTGTGAGTTCGACCAATTGAGTGGTGGATACTCATCTTTGCAGGATGCGTGCTAATGGCCGTCGCGGAGTATTTTCGCGTGTGTGGACGCGATTGTCGGGCTTTGCGTTTTAGTCCTGGCCTTGTTCTTGTCCCTCCCGTACCATACAGCCGATGTTATATAGGGGCTCGTGCCCAGCGGCTTTAAATTTTTGTCGACACAGGATAACGCGTGTTGGAGTTCTGATGGAAAAAGGATGGCCACGGGTGGTACACAAGTCTTGAACGAATCGATCGCTGTTTTCTTTGTTCCCATCCGTTGTTGTGCCTTGTGTACTGCTCTGCCCGGGGGACCTCTTATCGCACCGTCCTCCAGTACAAGCGAAACTGTTCACAACCGTGCCCGAGCGGGGCAAAAGCGATCATACCGTATGCAGCGATTTCTCGATTGTGAAATATCTTGCGCGGCAGCCCGTGGTTGTCCACTGAGAGCACCTCACTCATTACAACCCTCCCTCTCCCACGCCCGCGCGCTGCTGCGAACGTTTTCCCATCCATTTTGTTTTAATGCTCCAGGAGCGACAACACGTGATGGACGCAGTATTGCGACTGCTGAATGACAGCCGTTCCCGCTTCAAGGCGCTCATGCTAGACCTAGCCAAGATTTGTCACAATGAGATGACAAAAGACGGCCTCCTTGCGTATTTCTTGTAACACGAGAGCACAAGGCTCCTTGTGCATTTTTCTTGTGACAGGAGAGAACCAAGCGAAACGAGTTATTCAATCCTTCCTTCCTCTTTTCGGTGCCTTTAGGGGCCTGCACTTGGTGCCCTTAGGTACCTCTTCTCGGTGTCTTTAGGTACCTCTGTTTGGTGCCATTAGGTACCTCTTTTTGGTGCCTTTAGGTACCTCTTTTTGGTGCCTTCAAGGACCACTTTTTTGTGCCTTTAGGTACCTCTTGCAGGCCCCGCGACGCGACGACTTCGTTACTTACTGTATTGCCCAAGAGCTAAATGTATATCCGCTAGGAGGCTTGCAGCAGCAGCATCAGCAGGAGCAGGAGGAACAGCAGTAGAAATGGATTTGGCATAGGTTGATGCTTTACACGGGGGGGGGCGATGAGCCGGTGGCCGAGTTGGGGGTGTGGGTGAGCGGTGATTGAATGCTGTAGTGGTGGGCGTTGAAGGTGACGAGCATCGGCCATGGAGAATCGAGGATCGAGGATCAAGCATTGAGCATCGAGCATCGAGCATCTCGAGTATCGAACATCGAGCATTGAGCATTGAGCATCTCGAGTATCGAGCATCGGGTATCGAGCATTGAGCATCGAGTATCAATCATCGAGTATCTGGAACATCGCGTGTGGAGCATCGAGTATCGAGCATCGACTATTGAGCATCGAATATCGAGCACCTGTTTTGGCCAATGAGCGTCGAGCATTAAACAATGAGCATGAAAGCCTGGGCGAGTATTGACGGTGATTGGTTGCTGTAGCGAAGGACGATGGCTATGATTGGCTGCTGCCGTAGAGGGCGCTGGTGTCCAGCGAAAACTAGGGTAACTGCCATAAACTTGTCTTGTGCATGCGCAAATCGTGTTGACTTTTGAGCTATACGGGTTGTTTGCGTTTTGCAGTTCCGTACAGGTGTGTTTCAAGCGCGCAGTCGTGTTTGCGTGCGGGGGTGTTATACCTGTTAGCCCGCTGTCCGCAGGAAAAAAATTGAGGATGCTGGTTTCCCACCACTTTTCCCCAGCATCTTAACGCCTTGACAACTGGAAAGCCGTTTTTGGTGACAAAATTACTTGGAATTAGTATGGGGAGGGGTTTTGGGGATCTCAAGGGGTTAAAACCGCGCGGCCTTATTGCGGGCGGGCGTTCGATTTCTCTCGCTCCCCATCCCCGGCCTCCCCGGCGCACCCTCATGCACACCAACCCAAGGTGAAGGGGGTCGCTAGGTCAAGGACGGGGAAGGAAAGGACTGCTTGTTGCTGAAGGTGTTGCTGGAGATGGCACTGCTGCTATCGAGCCAACTGTGCGTTGTAGGTGGTAGTTGTGACGTGCTGACTGTAGCCACCCCTGCTCCTGATGGGCGCTCCTCGTGGCATTTGGGATTCTCGTAGGCCCCGCCTGCAGCCAGCCAGCTCGGGTTGATCGTTCGGTGGCGACTTGCGCGTTGTCTTGGCACCCGCAAGCGATGGCGGTGTGCTTGTTGGGCTACGTGCTTTGCCGTTGCGGCAAAAAGGAGTAGGCGGTTGGTGATAATAGTCCTAGTAGTGGTGGTGTTGTTAATCTTGTTTTTTTCCCTTGGTGGTGTTGGAGCCAGGGAGAAAGCGTGTTTTATACATGCTACTCCGATTCCTCGGCGGGGTATACCAGGTAGACATATATGATGGAGGGTGGGAAATTCGGCCGCGATTTTTTTCTGTTCGTTTTGCTTTTCTAAGCCGGTTGTGGCCACAGTGGTAACGCGGGCTCGCCGCAAGAGCAGAAGCAGTCAGACAGAATTGACGCATAGATATGCTTGCGGTGGTAATGTGGGCGCGAAGTTCTGCCAGCGGCCGCCAGCCGTGCCACCCCGCCCTCCCTCCCTCCCTCCCTTCTTCCCCTCCTCGTATTTGAAGTGAAGGTTTGACGGTGTTATCTTTTATTTTCCAAGTTGTCGCGAATCGTGGATGTGTTTTGTGCGCGGCTCAACCAGTTTCCTGTTTGCCTCGACATTAAGTTGTCCCCGTGCGTGCATGCGGGCGTGCTGGGTGGCTGCTGGGGGATGTGGCGTGTTTAGGTTATGAGCGAAGAGAACTTCTCTGTGCTGCTGTGGTTGTTTGGAGCCGGTGAAGGGTTAGAGTTTTTTTTTTTTTTTTCTTGTTGTTTTTCGGGCTGCTTCCGAGTTTGTATGTATACTTTCGAAGTAATATGATGAGCTATCATATCGCTGTGTGATGTGCTGGACTACGGACGGTGCGGTAATGCCTGCAGGAAAATCAATCGTGTAGCATAGTTCGCTCGTGTTCTGCCCGCTCATAACTGTGTTCGACAGAAGTAGTGGAGGAAGGAAAGTATGGTCCCTTTCGGTGACCTAAATAGTTTGTTGGTCTTTTTTGGGGTGGTTTTCGGGCGCGTGTTCCATCAGCTTGTGCGCCATCGTCTTGCTTTGCTGTGTCTTCAAAAGCTGCGGTTGTTCGTATTTTTTTTTGTGTGTGTGGGCGCGTTGGTGTGGGAGAAATACCACTACATGAAAGTAGTTTTGTGTGCCACTTGGCGTCTCACCGTGTCTTGTCATGTCTTGTCGTGTCTGGTCTTTTGTCTCGTCGTGTCGACTTGTTTGTTCATTACGTACCGTCTGTTTTTTGCTATATGTGGCATTGAAGAAAAATATGTCGCGTATGAAGAAAAAAAAAAAAAAGGGAGAGACGCCTTCGGCAGAGTGTTAGGTTCCAGGTTCCTAGCGAAAATCGTGAGCATCATCAATTGAGCGGCGGGGAGGGGGGGGGAGGGAGCGCGTGACTGATCAATTTACTGTGTAATGAAAACTTGAGTTTTTCGCCTGTATGGGGCAAGAAAACACAAAAGAAAAGTTAGTCATAGTTAGTGTACGCGTTTGTTTGTGTGTGTGCGCGCGTTTGGTCTAGGGGTCAGGAGAAGAGAGTCGTGCTCGAGCTACTACGAGCTGCTCACCGGTACTCATTACGCATACATTCTCTCAACAAGAATTCGAGTTTTTTTCGCGAAGGTATTTGGCATTTTTTTCGTAGTTTGAGGGTGAGAGCGTTTTGACTACGTGCGTTGCGCTGTTGTTATCGAGGTGCTGCATCGGGGCGGGATTGGGGAGGAGATTTATTAAGCGCGTGTGTGTTGGTACTATGATGGTACGTAGGGCTCTAATTTATGTTTATGTTGTATATATAATATCGTCAAGGCCAGGCAAATACGGGTTATAGCTCTAGAAGAAGAGCTGGACTTGTTGCTTTGCTCCGGGAGCATCTCGCAGTTGCGGCCAATGAGTGGCTGAAAGCAAGGAGGGCGTGGCGCCAGCTACTTGTCGTATACCTGGTAGTATATTATTTTGTCGGGAAATCGCGATAAAGCGATGAGCGAGCCCGGTTGACTCGGTACGACCTCGATGACCATCATGATTTATCTTCCCCAGTTTACTGAGATTTTGTTGCGGAAAATCGAAATGTGGCCCCGTCCGTCTGTCCGAGCCGATAGAGCTAGCTGAAGAAAAACAGTGGCAGTCAACGTAAAGGCAAGAAACTAACTGATGGATTTCGTCCGCAAGAAAAGGAAAATCTCTTATTATAACAAGTATCTTATTATAATGAGCAAAGCTGGCAACTCATTTGGGCTGGCGGGTGTTACTTGCCGAGTTACTTGCGCGATGGCCAACTAATTGTTTTGTCATTGGTTTTCGAGAGTTTTTCCCCCGTTTCAACTTGCAACACCCCTTAAAAGCAAACCACATACCTGGTGCATTATACATCCCGACGGAGAAGCACGCCATACGTACGTACCAGCGATGGTAGCTTACTGTACGCTGTAAACTGTGAATATATAACACAGCAGCTTTTTTGGGTCGATACACCACCGCAGACCGTGTGAAATCTTGCCCCCCATCCACTGATCGCTGATTGGGGCTGGGGCTCATAGAGCCAGCGCGCTGCGAATTTTCCCCCTCGGGCTAGCGTCGAGGTCCCATTGCACTCGGGGAGGATAATGTCCCATTCCCGGATCATAAACACTTACATACACATTACAACTTCAACAACCTGAGGAAGAGAACCGTGATCCCCCGGGTCGATACCGCTCCGCACGGTGTGGAAACGCCACCCCCATCCTCTGATTGCTGATTGATTAGCGTGTTAGAACTGCACACTAGGGGCTGTGGAAAATATTCATAGCTCGAGAGACTAATAAATGGCAATAAGCAGTGCACACTGTTGTACACTAGTAGTGGTAGTTGTAGTAGTATGAATGTCTCCCATATAATTGTACACGTGTTCATCTGCTGCTATGCATTTCATGCAATGCACAAAAATGCTAGCACTCAGTGGCTACGGACGGAAATGCAACAGGACCACTTGGACTTTGCTTTTATACCTCAATGGTCCGTACATTTTCGTTCAGGGTGGTACATCACAGCACATTATATACGACGAGTACTACTACTGTATGTACCATGCCCTGCCCTATAATACCACTGTGGGCAACGCAGATCTAGCGCCAGAGGCGCAGCCGTGGCCGTACCGCTAGTAACACGTACGTAGTGGTACACAGTGTGTTCGGTATTTCGCTCTTGCTTATTATGGTGATATTATAACGCACCTCGTTTCAATTGCGATCTGGGATGCTTGTTTTTCGTTGTGTAATCCGGGTGCCCGAAGACGGAAAAAAAATCCTCACTCTATTATCAGTACAAAATAATAAAATTTCATTCTATTTCGCCAAAATCACGTTTTTTTTCGTCATCTCTGCGCTGGTGCATGATACTCGCTGGTGCGGCCATCATGGCCAATATGGTGTGCAGCTGCAACGAAAAGGAGAAGGGGGAGAAAAAAGGCAAACCACGTGTGGGCAAAAGTCGACCGGCGGGGCGGGAAGAAGGAGGAGCAGGAGGAGGAGGAGGCGCAGTGGTTGTGGGGTATGCTGTGCGCTGATGATGCGGGCAACGTAACACGATCACCAGGAGGGCTGGAGAGAATGATGACGGTGATCGTGACTGCGTGCTCGGCGTTCGGGCTCACGATCTCCAAGGTCAACACGAAGATAATGTGCCTGCAAATCAAAAATGGGAAAAGGCGTCGTTCACCATCACTGCAGCCGGCCAGGTATGCCAGCAAACGATCGAATTGGTGTACTCGGGCGGGGCTATCAGCGCCGATAGAGAGCTCAGCGTCGAGATAACGCGGCGTCTTTAGAGGGCCTGGGCGTGTTCCCAGCGGTACAAGAGGGCAATGTACGACCGCCCGGGTGTGCGCTTACGGCCGAAGGTGCGGATGCTGGAAATCGAGGTGATCGAGACACTGCTCAAGGGGTGCGTGACGTGGAGCTCGAACAAGCCTGGCTACGACAGACTGCGTACGGCAGGTTCTCCACTCCATGCTCCTCCGATGCCTCGGTTGGCGGAAACGGAAGCGCGCCGAGAGCATTGAGGCAACAGTGCGGACACGCAGGGTATTTTTCGTAGGATTCGTGGCACGTGTGGGGGAGGAGCGATGTTTAGGGAGCTGGTTGGGGGTGAGGGATAGTCAGGGGGGCAATCGAGGAATTAAATGGTTCGCCTGGAAGATATTACGGAATTTGGCATGGAGTTCGAAGGGAGGCGAAAGGCTGCAAAGAAGGTCGGCAGTTGATTTCGACGGGTCGAGGAGGGAGCTGAGGCATTCATGCGAACCTGGCATGACACGGAGAGCTGTGGGGCTGCCGAGCGACACGCGAAGGCCGCAGCAGCGCCACCAATCATCGGCATCTATACGCGGCAAGAGGAGGGGGCAAGGAGAGCGGAGAAGCGGGCGGGGGGGAAGGAAGGGGGAGGGGGGGAGGGGAGAGGGAGGGAGGGAGGGGGGAAGGGGGGAGGGGGGGAAGGGGGGGGGAGGGGGGGCGTCCTTCCCAAGAGACTGAGGTCTGGGTCTGGCCATCATCGTCCCGACGTATGTGCCTTGACCTGGGTCTGGCCGTAAGTGGCTACCGTAAGGCCGCTCGGGCTTCTTCGCCTTGCTGTCTTCTCCCATCAGTCCCCTTTGTGTACTTGATGCCCTCTATGTGCCCAATGTCGTTTTCAGTTAGTTTTTAGGATTTGCTATTGTAATGCTTCTTCTTTCCGTTCCCTGCTTTCTTTTATTTTCTACTTTTCGACTTGACTTGGGTCTTCGTACGCATATGCGTATTGATGGCATTGGCTAGTTGGTTGGCTGATCTTTTTTCGCCACCCGCGTCCTGCAGGCGAGCTCACGAATGCACGTATTCACTGACTGCGTGTCGTATATCGTATATACGTGGTCAGTCATATTTCACTTCTTTTTCTTAGACGGGCGCGTTTTTTCTTTTCGCAGCGCTGTGTAGCTTACCACTTACCTCGCTTCACCCCCCCTGCACGCGAGTCTATGCAGCGGATTATCTACGTGACGTTTCCTTGCTTCGTATTATATGTATCTTGTTTTCTTTTATTCCTTCCTTTCTATTAGTTAAATTATTATCCGCGGATTTGTACATTGGCTTGTTGGCTTCCTGGGTGCATGAGGTGTAGTCGGTTCTAGCTGCGAGCTCTGAAACGTGTATTTATACCAGTATGGATCTGTTACGTGCGCACGCTGACTTCCGATTTATCTTCATATTTTTTGGCCGATGTACGGCTTCCTTCAGCCACGAGATGATACATGTATTATTGCGTTTATTACTTTTGGTTTGTTTTGCTTTTCCCCTTCCACTCGAGAGTGGCTGGAGCCTGCGGACTCCATTACGCTGCGAGTTGCGTGGGAACAACAACTAACTACTCTGCACGGAAAATTTAAGGACTAGACTAGTCTGTTTAATGTTGACGTTTGTATTGCGCCAAAGGTACATATGTGTCCGTTTGTTTACAGTTGCATCTGTAATCCGTACGTAGTTGTGTTATATACGCTGCACCCAATACGACACACGGGGGAGGCCATGCTGGAAATCGATGATAGTATTTCTTGCGGTGTCGTACACATAGTACCTGCTACGCTCGATGATCTACTTGCATCCCTCTAACATCAACATCTGCTCTGCAGAATACACTGCTGAGTGTGCTGAGTGCCTTAGCTGAGCAGCTGCAACGAGGAAAGACTATCCTATAATGACACACAGCGCGCACATACAATAAACACGGCTGAAGTCCTTGAAATATTTTTTATAAAATAATGTCAGCGCAGCATCACAGCAACTACCAGGCACGCGCAACACCTGCGTCGGTCTTTCAGCCGCTGTGAAGAGCACCGCCAAAGAGGGTTGTTGTTGACAGGAAAAAGTCAGACAGGGGTACTCGACATTCAACGGAAGTAATACACTATATATCATGAAAATTAAAATACACTCCAGCTGTGAGATCGAAGATTTCGTCGAAATTCATCTTTGCAGCCTGTGTGTGATACTCCGATCGCGCGAATTACTGGGTGTGTGTCCTCTTTAATGATAATAGGTCGGAGACTCCCCTTGGAACCACAGTGTAGCTTGTACCAGGGTCAACAGGGTGATGTTGATCAATCTGTGCGCGGAAACTATAAATCCGTGTTTGAGGGGGACAAGATTTGACAGCTGTGGAAGGAAATGCATCGATATATCAAGCATATCATGTACAGTAATTCGTATAAACCGGTGAGGGGAGGGCAGAGTTTAAAGAAGGGGAAAAAGGGGGGGGCCGGGGGTGAAAAAGAGGGGAGCGGAGGGGCGGTCAACTCATTTGTGCGCGGAAACTATAGACCCTTTTACGCGGACAAATCTGACGGTTGTGGATGGAATGCATCAGTTTGCCATGTATATCCTGTAAGTCGTACAACCAGTGAGGAGAGGGCGGAATGTTCGAAGCGGGGGGGGGGGAGTAATTGGAGCTACGGTATGGATGGCTAGAAAGGCAATGAGGTGATACCACCTGTCTGGTAGTGTTTATTACTCTGGCAGGTTTTGATCTTATGCGGGGCGGCGGGAGAGAACAAAACGAAGGGGGGGGAGGGGGGGATTCCAACCGCTTTCCGTAGCATAAATGTATACCTGGTACATGGTAAGAACTTACTATATGTGCTAGCGAATCTCCTGGAAGGAGTAGGAAGGTCGTCAAGCCTCATACGTGGCCCGTGTGTGCGAAAATCGCAAAAGTCGGCGATGAGTGTCAGCGTGTTAGGCGATCTTACACTGTGCTCCACCCCTACACTACACCTAGGGTAAATGCTGCCTGTTTTGGTGCGATGAGCGTCGGCGTGCGGAGCAGGACATGATGGCCGAAAAGACCAAGTTTTTGCAAGACCATCGAGCAGTGGGGCTCATTATTTCGTCGCCTCGTCCAAGCACACGCAAACGCATCGGTCGAGGCGTGCACAACTTTGACTCCGCTGTTGGGGACAGGGAGAAGCAAAACGCCGTGTCACCTGGCACCTACGCCAAATTCAAGCAGAATTCAGCCACAAAAAAAAAAAAAAATTACCTTTTGAGCTCTGACAACAAGCTTCTGGCTGAATCCTGCCCTCTGAACCCAGTGTGGGGCGTTGGTCTCCGGGCGGATGGTCCCAGGGCCAACAGCCCATGCCAGGGGAGAGGAATACTTGCTCGGTGAGGCCCTTTCTGCCGTTCGCGCAGCTATTTGCGACAATGAGACCGGGTCGGCGCACCCGGCCTCCCCTAGTCGGTTCCGCACCTGCACTGCGAGTGCACGAACCAAGAAATCTCGTCCGCGCCGCAACCAGACCGTTCACAGCGGCCAGCGCTCGCAAAGCTTCCCCTTCGGCGTTTCCGACCTATTTCTCGGGCGCGTTGGCCAATGAAAAGCCGTGAAGTTGTGGAGATAGCTTCTAGCGTCGGCCCTGACCTTGCGATGTCAGAACACTGCCCCTGTTTCGTCGAGGGTACTGTGACGGTGGACGACGTTTCGTTCACTATGAAAATCGCGTTTATCAGTCGAGCAACGCTCGACTCGGAGAGGCACTGGACTCCTATAGATTTGGGGACCGGCAGCATTGCTTGGGTTCCCAAACACCTCCGAGGATACTGAGGGGAACAAAGTTCCGCATATTCTCCGGCCACAATACATAGGAGAGCATTGGCAAAGTGGGGACCCTCAATGCACGAGTCCAGCGGTAGCTTGAGTTCGTCACCGCGTTCGATTGCACACTCGAGTACCGCAAAGGCAGCGCCAAGGGCATCGCCGATTTTTCCGGCCCGTTTTCCAGAGCCCGCTACGGAGTATGACCGCAGTGGCTTGGAAAAATTCAACCTCGTGGGGTTGACAAGCCTCAACCCCGTTGGAGATAGCGGTATTTACCTCCTACGGACCCGCGGGCTGCGCGCTCCCCCCTCGCCGATCCCAGGAGTCGGTTCGGGTGGACTCGCGCCCCTCGCCAAAAGCACTGTCTTGGGTGGGCTCGTGCCCCACACCGAAAGCACTGCTTTGGGTGGACTCGAACCCCTCGCCGAAAGCACTGTCTTGGGTGGGCTCGTGCCCCGCACTGAACATGCTGCCTTGGGTGGGCTCCCTCTCACCTCTACCGCGTTTCACGATTTTCGCACACACGAGCCACGTATAAGGATTGACGCCTTTCTGTTTCCCCGGGGAGATTCGTCGCTCGTGTTTCTGCCTCCGTCGCCACTACCGAAGGCTGTACCGGCCGCGGGTCGATTTCACCTGCCGCCGACACTGTTTTCGCTTCGGTCTTTGCCATACCCATCGAGGGCGGCACGGGCTACGCAGAAGCCCTGGCTGCAGCGACGCCCATCGCACAGCCGACTTATCTATCCCGGAGTTCTTTACAGGAGACGGCCCCCGCCGCGACCACCGGTTCGACTGTGTCCGTCTCCGCCATGCTTGGCACTCCAGCCCCTCCGTCGTCGACGACGCGCCGACGAACAGCGATAACAACGGGTAATGCACCCCCGCTGTAGATTATGGATTCGGGCCCCGCGGGGCCCCTCGGCCATCTTGCGGACGAAGTACAACCCCGTCGCGAGTTCCACGGCCGCAGCCGACCCCGTCGCCGCCGCGACCCCTGCTCTTGTCGACTCGCCGGTCCGCACGGTGCCACTGCCGTCCGACCGCGACCACGCAGAGCCTATATGGGAACTCCTCTCTTACGGCTCACGCCTTCTCCTGGTGGCACGCCGACCGCATATACAAGGGCGGACGCCCTTCGCAACGCTGCTGAATTGCGTTTCGCCGATTCCGTCGCGCGTTATTCACATTACGATTGGAAGCGAGAGCAGCACGCTGAGCCGACGTGCCACGCCATGATGCGTTACGTTTCTATCGGCCGGCAATCGGTCCTGCCGCCCGACTTTTTGGCGTGCTACCTCTTGCACAAGCGTCCCTCCCTCTCAGACATCCAGGAGCTGGCGGGTAAGGGTCGACTACATACAACCGACGACGACATCGTCCTACTCGTCCGTAACCCGACACTACCGCCAACAAGCTCCGACAAACCGAACTCTGTGGGGCGAGCTGCTTGCTTTGCTAAACGACGAGCCAGTTCGCATCTACGTTCCCCTGCTCATGCGCCCTTGGATCATGCAAGCTTGCCACTCGACGGCCTCCTGCCACCTTGGCACCACGCGCACGTTGCGCATGCTGGAGCGTTTTTATTGGTGGATTGGCATGAGTGTGTGTACCCGGTGGTGGCTTCGCCACTGCTTGAAGTGCCAAGCGCGAAAAACCCCACGGCTGACTGTCCGCTGGCCCATCATCACAATGCCTCTGCCGGAAGGTCCAGGTATCGCCGTCAGTGTTGACTACTTCGGCCCCCTTCCGGTCACACCGCGAGGCAACACCTACATCCTGCTGTTCACCGATCGCTTCAGTCGTCGGGCCGACATGTTCCCCGTCACTGCCGCTGAGTTCACCGCGGAAGGTACAGCCAATATCTTGGTGAACCAATACATCCCCTTGTGGGGGTGCCCGCGCACCATACTCTCGGACAACGGACTGCAGTTCTGCTCCAAGCTTTCACAAGCTGTATATCAGCTGTTGGGTGTGCACAAGCTTGCTACAAGCTCCTACCATCCCAACTGTAACGGGGGCGTTGAGCGGGTAAATCACACTATGGCACAAATGCTGGCTATGGTCGTCAACGAGCGACAAGACGACTGGGACTTGCATCTGCCCCACGTCGAATTCGCTTACAACAACTCTGTCAGCGCGGCGACGGGTTTGGCGCCCAACGAGGTTCACATGGGCAGACTCCCACGGCTCCCCCTGACGAGTTTCGACCGCAAAGGTGTCGTGGGACACCAGAGTCTGGCCCGTGACCACCTGGCCTATTGCGATTTGGCCACCGACCGGCAAAAGCGCGCGAACGACATTGTCCGCGCACACCACGCCTTCACCGTTTCCCGTGTTAACCGCAGAAACTCCGCCCTCGCCGACGCGCTGCGTCCAGCACCTAACTTTACTGTGGGTGGTTGGGCATGGGTATACAATTCTGCCTCTACCATCCGCCAGGGTGTGAAGGCGAATACCGACGCCAAGGTACTAAACGCCAAACTCGCGTTTAACTGGACGGGCCCATACAAGGTCCTGGCCGTCGGTCCCTGCTCCGCCGCCGAGACCCCGGACGGCTCGCCGCTCGGGAGCAACCTCCTTTATTTGAATCTCCCTTCCGACCTGCCTGGTTCGGACGCTCGTCGGCGTGTGGCCATCGAGCGCTGCAAACCCTGTGCCAACCCCCACGACAGCGGGGACATGCCCAAATACCTACCGGCGGGGCTGACACAGAATGTGCTCAACAAATTTTCCAAGAAGTCCCCGCCGTACCACGTCACTCAAGACGACTTTTCGACTCCCCTACAACGGCTGGAGGTGGAGCAGATCACTGGTCATCAGTCGGTACGGGGGCGAGGTGGCGTCATCGCGGTGTTATACAAGACGCATTGGGCGGGACTCTTCGAACCGTCCTGGGAGCGGGAAATGGACCTTCACCTCTCCCGCTCCCACATCTTGCGTTATTGGGCCGGAACCCCGGACCAGCACCGCCAAACCAACCGTCTTTACCGCCGAATGCGGATCGGGGCGGCACAGCGTGAGCTCTCCCGCAACAACGGGGAACGTTTCCTAGCGCCGGGCTACGCCTGTGTTCCCCGCACCGATTGGCTCCGTCGCTACCACGACACCGTACTTCCTAAGGGAGCCCACGTTTGGTACAAGGGAGACGATGGTTTATGGTGGCTAGGAAAAATCAGCGCGAGCACTACCGAGGACAAGGTATACCTGGTCCGCTTTCTGGACGACCCGGGACCGATTAAACTCCCTCTTCCCCCGGCACGCTACACGACTTCAACGGGAGCCGTGCGAGGCCCTTGGTGCTTGCAAGTTCACATCGCCAGTGCGTTTCCTCGGAGAATCCAACGTAACGTAGACGAATCTCGAGGCGCGGCCGTGGCCAGTTGACTTCCAAGCCACCACCGCTTCTCGATAGTTCTTCATTTTTTTGAGGTATGAGTTTTGCGTCTTTGCCTTTGGGTCATTCGTAGTGTCCTGAGGGTCTTCATCGAGTTTTGGGGCGGTTCTTTCAAAAAAAAAATATATATTTTCTGTCCTGCCGAACCCCCTGCTCAGTGCCGGGTCAGGGTTCGGGTAAAACGCCGCTATCTGAGGCGCAGGGCTGTCGCCTTTTTGTCATTGTTCAAATTCGCCCTGCCGACGCCCTCCTCAGCCCAGAGCCGGGGGGCGACCAGTGTACGGGTCTGTGTGTCTTCTTTTATGTTTTGTGTGTTGTATTTGTTCTGCTTTGTTTTTTTTTGTCGTCTAAATACTTCCTCCCCCAGCGGGGCAGTATGTGTTGACAACTTCCATCCCGGGTATTCGTCGTTTCCTCGTCTAACCCCCCGCCTTGCCGATGGCCCGCGGGAGGTTTTTCGCATTACTTCTCCCTTGTGTTAGCGCCTGTGTTCCCCTCCATATCGACGAGGGCTCGCCTCGCCATAGTACTTTTTCTGTGGTTGGTTTACCGCAGAGCCTTTCCTGCCCCCCCCGCCACACCGACGGCATGCGGCAGGTTCTAGAGCCTTTTCTGCCCCCCCCGCCACCCCGGCGGCATACGGCAGGTTTTTGATGGGTGACTATTGCCTTGCTGTAGGGTCTGCTTTTCTTTCTACTGCTTTTCTTCGCGTGTTCCTGGCTCCATAGCCAGACGGTTAGAGGTGTGGGAGTGGGGTTTGAGGAGCCGCATCTTCGACTCATGGTCTAGTTCGTAGAACCGGAGTTTCCCCGAATCTCCCATATTTCTGCATATGCGACTCATCAGGGTGGGCTAGTGTTAAGATACGGCCTCGAAAGGCCTGTAGGTATCCGAATTTGAGATCATTTGGATGGGTTTCGTATGATAAGGTTGGCGGTTTATATTCGGGGAAGTTAGGAATTAGATCGGAGGCACGCGCCTCCGATCTCAGAAGCTATCCCGGGCTCTGGTGGAAACGAATAAAGCTACATCTCTACGAAGGAACGAAAGTGAGTACTCTCCGAGGACCTGCTCAATTGGCAGACCTGCAGGGGACACTCTGTGTCTCCCACCTATTAATTTCACATGTAGGCGATGGTGCGGGTGGCGGGGAAGAAGGGGGGTGGGGAGGGGGGGGGGGTTAAATGAATTGGAGCTACGGCATGGCTGGCTGGATAGGTAATGAGATGATATCACCTGTCTGGTAGTATTCTTTACTCTAGCAGACTTGATTGTAGGTGAGGCGGGGGGGGAGCGGGGGGGGGGGGGGGGGTGATGGTGGTGATGGCGGGGAACGAAGGTGGATGATAGCAACATATTCTACCTGCGTGTCACGTGCAGATGCCCACTATTTCAAAGATAAGCTATGAAGAGGAAGGGAGGAAAATGATATAACGTAGCGGGGAAAGGATGGTACATAGTCTATACCATGACGACTAAGAATGCGTGCCAGATATGATAGATTATTCAACAGGTGCGTGATCTTGACACTCAACTGATATTTCAACCATACAGTAGACCATACATTCAGCACAATCAATAACTTCTTGCCGATGTGGGACTCTGAAATCACCAATTGTAAGGCAGAGATACATATTGCAAATGCAGCAAGCAAGGCGATGTATAGACTATGCCACCGCCAATGAACGCTATAGACTATATATCATACCGGCCGCCGGCAGTGTTCTTGATTCGAAACACAGCTTTTTAGTCTACACATACATGTCATGTGCAGTAGTGCGTGCGTCATGCAACGAACGAACGAATGGCGAATCCTCGTAGCCAATGCCGACTAGGAGTATGCCAATAGCCAATGCCAGGTAACATATACTACTGTAGTATAACAGCTCTGGTGTGCTGCTGCTGTAGCAGGTAAGACTACTAAAATACTGGTCTTTTCCTGGCAGAAGCATAACATCTAACATCAGCCGCCGACGTGAAGTCAACTCTTCTACGTTCAGGTGCATTATATATGTCGGGTGGAGCCTACGTAGTACGTACAGCATAGTAGTGATGTCATCGTAGAATTGTAGGGTAGGCAGTATGCATGCATACGCTCGTGACTCGTGATTCCCGTGTGCATTATATCGAAATGTCGTCACATCGCCGTCGGTTGCAGCATCGTCGCTTCGAGGGAAAAAACGCGCAAGAAGTGGCGTTACATCCGTTTCACGTTACGTTTCGCGTGATTTTTCTTACGTACGTCCCACCCTGTTGTTCCGCATGCAGGCGCACAGCGCACAGCAGCAGCAGCACCCGAACCAGCACCAGCAGGGGTCCTTTTAGCTGATCGATTGCTATGAATCGTTAGAGGTTTCTTGTTAGAACCAACGCCCCATCAACGGAGCCGCGCGCCAAGCGCAAGCGCGCAACCCAACGCGGGAGGTACGCCCCATCATCATCAGGTGAGGTCGGTTGTTTTCGTTGTGATTTTCCGTATCCATCGGCAAGGGAAGCGCCGTTCCGCTGGTGGTGTGCTCTGCTGTACTCGCAGGGCTATGCACGCCAGACTCCTGAAGAATCGAGAGTGATCATCGATTCCCCTTGCATCCGATCCTAAACGTGCATCCGTCGGTAGGACGCCCCAGTAGTATCGTATACCAGGTACCAGGTGCCGGGTAGGTACTTTTATTTCGTCGGTTCAACGAAACTGACATTTCGAAGAAATATAGTCAAGTCTATTATGTGAGTATTGCTTCGTTGGTGGTCCACCAGGGACGGAAGCCATCTGACCGGACCGTTGGTGAGGCAAAATGGTGTGGTTAGTGGGCATATGTGCCCCGTGGGCCGGAAGCAGCTGACCCACGGAATCCAGAAGGGAAAAAACGAAAAAAAAAACGAAAAACAAGTAATAATTACCATGTGCTTCGTATACGCTACGACATATGGGCCTTGGCCCGGCCCGTCAAATCCCCGGGCCACCCCACAAAAATGGCGGGCCGGCCCGTATGAAGCCCGTGTCTCATGGGCCTTGAAGTCAATGTCATGGTATGGGCCGGGCCGGACCTGGCCGGCAAATTCGAGAATGTCATGGACCGGGCCGTGGCCCATCAGATGAAAAATTGACGGGCCGGGCCAGGCCGGGCCGCGACCCACCTAATGGAAATTGATGGGTTGGCCCGGGCTGCGGGCATGAAGGATATTAGTGCGTTTGACCACTGGTAAAAGGTTAACCAATTGTCTACGCAAACTAAGCCTTATAACACTCTTTCCCCCTGGAACGGCGAGATAGAATAGCACATTGGCCAGACTCACGGGCGGACGTGTCAATATCCACGCGGCTCCATTTCCTGGGGATACCGGGGAAATAATTTTCATGTTCCGACATGGGGAAGGTTTTGAAGGTTTTTATTGATGGGTGGTGAGATTCGAACTCACGACCCTAAAACCCATGGTCCTGCCGACGGCGCTATTTGTTAAGGGATTAGAGGGTACTACTGACAGTCTGTTTGACCACTGGTAGAAAGCTAACCAATTGCCTACCCAGACTAAGCCTTGTAACACCATCATACGAAAATTGATCGGCTGGCCGGGCCCAACCCAGGCCCGGTCCACTAACGTCGGTCCGTGATAAGCCCTGGAAAACACGACAGAGACAGGCAATGGCCAGTGGGGCAATGCTGCCTTATTTATAGTCTTGCGAAGGTTTGAGCAGTTCTGGGGCGTCCCGTCGACGCTTCACGTACAGCCTAGTATCTAATAATAGCATCACCTACTCGCACCTGGCTGTGACCATGCAACGAATTGTCAGATGTTTTAGTGTGCTGTGCTTCCAACGAAAGATGCAGCAGATGGTTCGTACTTGTTTCCGGTAATTTGGAGAACCTGCGAAGGTGATTTAATGTCCTGTGTACTGCTGAGTTGTTGTCGATTCTGGTGAAAATAAACAAGTAAGCCCGTGCTTCCTGTAGATCAGTCCATGTTTGCCCTTCTCCTGAGAGAGTAACTGACCTGGAGCATCGTGTTTCGACACTCCAGCAAGCACCTAGTTACATCTCAATCTCAAAGCTCCCGTACCAGAATCTCTTTTCTTTTGTTGTTGTTGGTTATGTAGCGATTGCCGCAAGCCTAACGTATAGCAGCATTCGTCAACCACAGATATTTACCGCAACGCCTACCTACTGATCTACAAGTACCTCTTCACTACGTGATCGTATCCGGCAGTGGTGGCGTTGGATACCGACAGCACCCTTGTCAGCATGCTGCCTTGCAACGCTGGATGTCGCCGGCGGCATATAGCAGTGCAGACGCGGCAGTTGTTTTCGGCTGCATTTGTATACTGTGTACGGTATTCGGGCTCATATCGCACCTGCCATCATACCTGATGGTACAGAGCATAGAGTATCTACAGTATTGTTCTCGCTTACGTAGTATTTTTTTGGGCCGCGCTTGTAGTACAGCAGTATCTCTCACTTTTTTTGTTTTTCTGTCTGAAAATCTTGATTCGTTAACATATCGTTTTTCTAACGACGTAATGGCGTTGCAGCCTTCGATGCAAATGACTTCCAGTAAGCCAACTGCTGTGTGTATGTATATGTATGTACACCACCCAGTCTACGTCCTGAAGAAATTAATCAAGGCGTGGTAATTTAACCACTAGCGGTGCACTTTTTTGTGGAATTTTTATTTCACCCGCCATTTTGTAGCCGTCACCTTTGCAGTCTGACCAAGCTGCAAAAAACGTGGGTGTTGATTTACCCCTTACCCTTAACCAACCGTGGTCCGCGATCCCTCTACTACCAATCTTCGTCTTGGATTCGTTCACGCGCAGCAGGTAGGTGAGGAGTCCAACTGCCGCGAAATGCACTTTGCTGCATCAAGCCGCGCGGGGGGTGCTGCAAACGATCACCTTGGCCCAGCCGTCGCCTCGGGGCGACTATCAAGCAAAGAGCAAGCCGAAGAAGTTTTTACAAAGGCCCTTCTTGCGGTCGCCAGCCACCTGAAGTCGTGAGTGTTCTCCTGCGTCGCGTTTCTTTGTTCTTATAGTTGCGGGCGTTACCGTTTAAGAATGGTTAGGGTTGGTAATTGAGCTACTACTTAGAGACGTGCTTGTACTGACCGACGGCTGTTAACCCCTTTTGCAACCGAGGTACCGAAAATACGACGAATGAGGTGTTGTTGAGCATGTATTAACAGCGTGCAGCAGTACAAGTGTCGTCATGCTACGCGCGTCTAGTACATCTTACTTTCGCCGCTCCGACCCACGCCTTACAGCGGAAGCTTGGGCTGCTTCACATAGTGGATGCTGTGATCGCCATTTATTTCCATTTTTTTTTGTTGTCCTCTCTGAAACCCAAGGGGGTTTGAATTAATATTAGCTGGGGAGTGAAGCACAGCTATCTTTCTCCTCGGTTGTTGTTTTTTCGTGCGCGGGTGTGTTGTGTTAGCTTTAGCTTTGCGTTATCCAGCCTGCAGTTCTCACAATGGACGATTAAACAGGTGGGGCCCGGTTATGCCTTGCCATGAACCCTGGTTCCGACACAAATAAGCCATCCATGTCAAACAACATACCCCCCCCGCATCCTTAATCGAGGAACTTCCCGGGTCTTCCAGGGCAACAGCATCATGCTCAACCTGACGAGCCGTACCACAGAGTTCCATATATCGCATGCCTCAGCTCTCCACTCTGCGGTAACGTGACACTATTGGAATCGCAGTGAAACCCTATGCAACAGCACAGATGCCCTGCGAATTCAAGCGGCAGACACCCAACATAAGCCACGAAGTAACGGCGATGTATGATATGAAGACGCGGCTGACATGGAATCTGAGCATTCCATTGAACACACCCGCGCAACACCGCAGTAGCTAAATCGGCGTCCTTCCGTCCGCCCCTCCGCCCTGCTCACGTTAAAAGACCGAAAAAGGTGCCGAACGGGTTATTCAATGCTGGCCTTGCCATCGTCCTCGTCGCTCTTGCCGACTCACCTACGTCGCTCAAGTGTCAGCAGCTACAGTTGTCTTCCGGCGCTGACCGCGGGAGGGCGGCAATCGGTATCGTCTCCAAATGGGCATCGGAAATGTGCAAAAGGAAAAAGAAGAGTGAGGTTGCCCTCGCGCTTTTGAGGAAGGCAGAAAACGCCTCCTCAGCCAACAAGGCGATTCTATTGCGGCGCTTTGGTTTGGTTCGAAACCCGGTCTCTATCTGCCGGGCGTTGGAGATAGTGGTGAAGGCGTTGGTCAAAGCGCTGACTAACGCCGAGGCGGTGACGAAAGACAGCTCTAACGAGACCAACGCCGCCACCACCGACGGGCTCGTTCTCCCCGTCTCGTTCTTACCCGCTGGTGGAACGTTGATGACTCGACAAGGAGAACGATCGAAAGCACAGTCTACGGCTACCAATGGGCTCATTCTCCCCGTCAGCAAACTCTCGGCCTTACCCGCTGGTGAAACTTTGATACTTCGACGAAAAGAACCGTTTCAGACCAAATCTACGGTAGACAAAAGAACAGGTCAACAGGCGAGGATGTCCGGTACGGCGGGTACCTCTACGGTAACCGAATGCGCCGGGGCCCGCGAAGGCGGAACGGGGAGCGGGACGGTCGTGATAGCCGCGACCCAAGTTATTGGCGATGTCAGCGCCGTAGTTGGTGTTGGTTCTGTCGAGAGAACTACTCATGACAAAGTTGCGACACCTGGCGGTAAAGGGGCAGCTGCAGACGTAGCGGCGAACGAGGACAACAGCCCGCACTCCGGAGCTAGTCGAAAGCGTTCTCTCCAACTGCCGCGAGAGGTAAAGTGCGAGGTTGGAACAGGAACTAAAGCCGAGCGTGGCGCCGACAGAAAAGCCGTCGCCATTGATTATGAGCCATCAGTTTCTGTCGACGGGACCAGCCATGACCAGGCTGCGACGCCAAGCGATAGCGGGGTCGCTGTCGATGTAGCGACGAATTTGGGCGGCAGCCCGCACTGTGGAGCTAATGGAATATGTTCTCTCCAAATAACACGAGAGAACAAGTGCGAAGGTGGGAGAGGGTTCAAGACCGAGGGTGGAGCAGATAGAAAGTTCATCGCCGTTGATTCGAAGCCAACAGTTTCGGACGGTGGGACCAGTCATGACAAGACTGCGACACCTGGCGATAAGGGGGCCGCCATAAAGAAAGCAAAGGACTGGAACAGCAGCCCGGATTGCGGGGCTAGTGGAACGCGTCCTCTCCAACTGACTCAAGGGAAGGGTGGAAAAGGGACCCAAGGTGGCACCGATAGGCAAGCTGTCGCCACTGTATCGCAGCCAATAATTGCCATAGCTCGACCGCCAGCAAAGGTTAGCTTAGGACAGCCGCCGCGGGGAAGCCCCCTTTGCGCGACCAAGGGTGTAGTGGACAGACGACAACAAGATCCCCTCGGTGAACCAGCCGTGACTGCAGGAGCTGTGCTAAAGGAACGGGATCGTTGTCGCGACGAAATTCAACCGAACGATGTCGCCGATAAAACTGCTCGCCCTCTTACACTAGAATGGAGAGTCAGATCTGGGGACAACTCTGCTCGCCCTCCTGCGCTAGAGTGGAGAGTTGGGTGCGGGGGTGGGGTCGGGGGCTCTAGAAAATCTGAGATGCAGAAAAAGCTCGCAGATGTCAAACTAGAGGTAGCCGACGGCCGCTCTGCCGTTGTTCGAGCCGGAAAGCTGTGCGCTTGGGCACCCACCCCTCTTATCGAACTCCAAGAGACTATGTTCAAACGCTTCAAATGTCAGATGAAGAAGGCTATTGCGGGGCGAGCAATGGCCAACCTCTTGTTTAACCGAGAACAGCAACTCCGTAAGGACGAAACCGACAGATACATGGTTGAGTTGAAGGAGGTGAGGCCAAGTAGATGCTAGGTGCCTGATTGGCTCGCAGTTTGCCCGCACGGCGATACCACTGCAAGTCGTCGCTCGTCTACATACAGCCTCGGTTTTGATCTACAAACGCGAGCGTGCAACAGAGTACGAGCATCATCATGTTGCGCGCATACCATGGCGACTGTGGAAGGGTAAATGTTGTTACCGTCCTGATATCACTTCGTGCTTGACTCTCACGTTGCGCAATCACGAATATACGCAAGCAGGCACGCGATCTTGCGGAGAGCAGGCGGAAGAAAAACTGCGCGTATGAATCGACCCTGGAAGAGATGCGCGTGAAGCTCGCATCCGCGGAGGACGAACTGCGCAAAAGCCGGCACCTCATCTCTACCCTGCAGGAGGAGCTAGGAGTGCGTGGTATGCCTACTTCGCCTCCAGCCACATCTGTGCTGTTGCCTGGCTCCGAACGCTCGGAGATAGGCGACGATTCAAACGAGGACGAGTCCTACTCGGACGGCTCGAACGAGGATGACTCAAGCGAGGACGACACAGACGGGGACGATTCAGACGACGGAGAGGTGCGTATTAGGGTAACGGTGAGGACCTCGATACCTCACCAATCGACTCAGTGACAAAAACAAGGGAGACGCAACACTCGGTGGACAAATCCCATGTCTTAGGAATGCGACGAAATTTTGTATGTATCGTACGCATCACGAGACGGTCCTCCAACGGAACTGGGTTATCCCTCCGTTCGTTGTGGAGCTCCGTCAGCGAGAAAGTGCATTGCCAGTAAGTGCCACCCCCAGCCTAGCACGCGCCATATATCAGGAGGCGACCGAGACTACGTCAGGTGGTGTACCTATACTGGGTTTAAGCCACCCGCATGATTGACTCTGCACCAAAAAGACAAAATATACTTTTGGGCGATTTTCTTCTGCGCGGGGTAGCCTACCATTCCGCTGTGCGGGTTCGTCTCGCTAAGTATACAGCACGAAAGGTAGCTTCATGACTGCAAAAGAACAGGAGGATCACTCGTGCAAGTGATCCCGAGCTACTGCAAAAAAAAAAGAGTCCCGAAAGTGACACCTCTTACCGTTTCCTTGGTCTGGCCTCGCCTCTTCCACACTCACTTAATCCATATCGTCTTCCTCGAACGGTGGAAGTTATTTTTGTCTTTGATTAGTTTGGATAACATTAAAACCACCCCCTCACACTACTACCTAATGTATATACCCCCCACGTCTTTCGTATTTCCTCCACCCACCAGGCACGGGCTGACAGCGGGCTGCCACAGCACATTATGGATACCTGAGCGTCTTGCTCCTCCTCCTCCTCCTCCTCCTGCGCGTCTTCGACATCTGACGCATCGTCGGAATTTTCCGAGGATTCCGACGTAGACGGGGTGGTCAACCTCTGCAGCGAAGAGTTTCGTGTGTTGTCAGCTCGTAGGGAAATGCTGCACCAGGCGGAAGGTGTAGGGTTTATGGCGTCACTTGCCGACATGAAGAAGGGCGTGGCGACGAAGGGGAGGAAAATTGGAGGTGGAGGGTCCGGAGAGGTTTTCGAGCTCGAGGTGGTAGACCGTAATCTGCAGGAAGAATTGCTGAGCTTCACCGTGGGCGCCGGTGTAGTCCTCAAGAAGTTCAATAAGGTGAGCGGCGCCATGCTGACGATGTTTCACGCGAGAAGGGTTGTATCAGAGGACCCACGGCGCAGAACTGGCACTAACGACGAATGGTTTTCGCCTCCGTACGGGAAAATGCCTGCTGTGTTCGAGATAGTTTTCTCACCGAACAGTCTAACAGCAAGGTGCGGGTACACACGTAGTATCACGAAATTGGTGTAGCAGAGAGAGAGTGCCAAGTGTTTATTATAACGCAGATCGTATCATAACGAAATGGACATGCTGATCTAGTCTATCCGACGTTCTAGGGTTGATTTTGGACGGTGACGTTGGATACCGCCATGTTTGGGTGTGTCGGTGTTATGCGAGCGGCGACGCCGTGGTTGTCACACAGCGTAACGATGCATGCCTCCTTCGACATTGCTGCCTGGAGTATTCTGGGCGTGCATGGAAACACCGAGTATCTTTAAATAAACATGGGGTGCTTCTTGTTTTACTCTAGACTGCAGAGTTTGGATTGCTTTGCCTCAAGCGCATAACGGCTAGCGTATAATGCGCAAAAAGCTGAATACTTTACATCATCTCGTCAAGTTTGAGCTTGATGCAAACTCTATCTATCCGTCGCGCTTGCGCTATACGTGCACTGTTGGTACAGTGTTTAGTATGCACATGAAACACTCACGCAAGGCACTGTGCCCTCCATGCACCCACTCGATCTCGACGCACTTTCACCCTCACACTGGACGACCAGACACAGGAAGGGGAGAACAGCGCTTTCAGGGAGATTAGGGCGCTGTCAAGGTACGACTAGCAAACGGTCTGTCCTTTTTAGTTTAGTCTTTGATTACTTACACGGTTGCCTGTTATCGCATGAATACCTGCCCGGGCTTTTAATTTTGTGATGGGGCGCAGTAGCTGATACATCGCCCTCATCCCGCCTCAGTCACTCCTGCGATAAAGACGTCTTTTCCAAGAGGTCGGTCTTCTGTACACGCAGCGAAACTGCGAAAACCGTGTAACATAGCGCCCCGGGCGTCTACATGTGTTCGTGTTTCGCCCTGAAGAGAACGAAAAAGACAAAGTTAATCACGAATCGCCGCTTTTTTACTGGGCGTGTTCATGCCCTGCCGTAACTGTCTCAACCCTTTTTTTAACTCCTCAAGTTACCCTGTATATGGTCTATTTTCAATTACTTTGTCCCCGTAACGGGAGTTCAGTGCTAAGAGGGCTTACCCCTCTACCCGGCTTGCATGATGGACAGTTTGATGCCGCTCTGCCACCCGAACATCGTCAACGTCTTCTCCACCAACATCGCGAAAAGAACCCTCGTCATGGAGAGAGTGTCAAGGGACTTACAGGCTCTCTTGGAGAACCCGCGTCTACTGAGCGAGGTGTCCGGAGAGCAGATGGTTGGGTGAGGAATGTTTTGCGAAGCCCCGATACTGAAAAAACAGACCGATTCAGGTTTCGTTCGCGTTTGTGCCCCACTCGCACACGGGCACTTTCGTGCCGAAGAATGATGTTTTTGAGATTAGCCGCTTCGTGCGATGTTGAGAGCCTACTTTTTATTGCACTGCAGCGTCGCAGTCCAGGGAACTTAAACTGCGCTGCGCCGTCACTCCGTTTTTCAGCGACGTGGGGTCAGCATGCCGGAAACGACTGAGCACAATGACGTCGTTACTTTCCGCACGCTCGCGCACCGAACTAGCAAACAAACAAGCACGTTTTATCATTCCCCACGCCCCCACAAGCCGCCTCCAACCTACTGACGCGCACATGCACTCTTCGGCTTGTTTTTCGTCAAGGCTATGCTTGGGCGCGGCCAGGGGGTTAGCGTACATGCACGACAGGTTATTGGTCCACGGCGATAATAAACCGGAGAACATTGTGGTTTCCGACGACTTACGGAGCGTGAAGCTCATCGACTTCGGTTCAACGGGAAGTGAGTACTCGCCAATCTTAAAGCGGAGTGTATCATACATGCTTTCATTACGCGACATCAAACACTGCTCGTTTTGGGCGCTACCTGCGCGCGAAACAACCACGGCGTGGACATTACGTCCCCGTCCATAACAACGGCTGGCGTGGTCGATACAAGAATTCTCTCGATCGTCGAATTTCTAGAGTCAAAGGATCTGCACGAGCGTACTTCTGTGGGGGTGGGAATAGCGTCCGGCGCAACGATGTTTCCTCTTCAGCCGGAATGAGGTTCTTAGAAATCACGAATTATCTGGTCCAGTAAGCGGCCGCTGTCCAGTTGTAAACAACAGCTCTGTCTGTTAGCGTGTTCTATCAGTCTGCCAGCATCGTCCCGTGCTGTATCCACTTATATCTCCACAAGCGCGATCAACCAAACAATGCCAGCTGCTGCTGTCAGAGTAAGCTACGTATGTACTCCGCCAAAAGAAACTATGAACCATAACGCCGAATTATCTCTATGAACAACAAACAACATATTAATCTTATCGGTTCCCGATTCCTAACAATATCTCTCTTTTCGGTGCCCCCTTCCCCTCTTCGGTCAAGTCGGCGGCGTTGGCGTGGCGCAAGGTTTTTCCGTGACCGCAGACGATTGAAAATATTCACCAACCCCTGTGGTTTCTTGGTGATATGTCATAGTCACACTAGCGAAGCAGATTTTTTGCTGATTTTTTGTCTTTGTGCGTTGTACAGCAGGGAGCTGTGAGCTGTAGAGTTGTTTTTGTTTGTCGGTGTAGAGCTCGCGCATATGCAGCGCGGGAGCATCTGAGAACTTAAAAATCCCACATCCTTGCCTTGCTGTTCCTTCACCACTACCACCAGTGGCAACCGCGTACAGGAACGCCTACGAAACCCCTTTCGCACTCCCGCCCACAGACCTAACGCCAAAGATGTGTGTTTTCTTGCCTGTGGGATTCCTTTACTGCCCACCTTACGTCGATATGTTCCCCGCGTTTGACAGAATCGCATACCGACAAAGTGGAGGCGATGACTATGCCCTACGCAGCTCCGGAAGCCATGTGCTTCATGAACCACGAAGTGGTGCCTCTCGACGAATCTATGGACGTGTGGTCCATGGCAATCGTGATCATCCAGGCCATTACCAGGCGGACGACGGGACCCACTGAAGGCGATGTGAGCACTAACCTTTTTACTGGTGCGAAAATGAACGTATACTAATTCTAAGTAGTTTGTCCCGGAAACGGCTATTATTTTTTCGTTGGCTGATTCGTTGAAACATGCAATCAACTGCAGAGATGGTAGAGGACACCACGGCGACAGCGGTGCGACACCACCGTGTGCGACCCAATCGTCACACCGCTCTTCCTTTTCCCACAGTATCGCTGGAAGCTACCCGTACTGCCACAACTCGGATTCCGCCGGTTTCCATAAAGTTGACACAGCACATAATTCTTACCCCTTTGGCGCCGCCCTCCCGACAAGGGAAAAAAACACTTGGAGTTAGAATAGGAAAAATTTAGGGGTTTCAAATTAGCAGAACACGAAATAAAGCGCCAAAGCGTTTGCTGTTCAACGAAATCGCGGCGGCGCGGCATGATGTTTGCAGCGCGCGCGTGCGTTGTGTTTAACGTGAAATATCACCCGCAGGTTCTCTCCCACCACTACGACGTTCTCTGCCCGCCCGAAACTGCCGAGGCTTTCCGCGTCGCCGAGACCAACATCGAAACGCTCCACGCGCGAGAGTACGACACCAACTCTAAGGCCGACAAGCTCGCTTTAGGCGAGGCTAGATGGCGGCTCGAGAGGATGCTCGTAAGTCACCACAACTCGCTGCGGAATGACAGGGATACACAGGGATACACGTATTTTTTTTCTATAATAATCTATAATATACTATCAATATAACACCTCACACAAATACCGACTTGGTGGAATGTATCAAAGTACTGTGAACGGGCTCTGGTACAGGCTGATTCACGTAAAATAAAAAAAAAATCTTCCCGGCGAATGCCGCTCGCAGTATCCAGTTAAAGGGTGAATATTTTGGTATCATACTAACCCCCATGACCAATGTAAGAGGGTAACAGGGTGACATGGCCAGTTTTTTTTCACGGCCTCGGGCTGTCTGCGTCTAGGAGCAAAGCTCGTATCGACCAGTGACAGGCCTTCATATTCTTCAATGAGTTCAGGCTTTTTCCAAGCGTAGACGAGAAAAAAAATTGCGCCGCATTTTGCACGAACCGGTTGGAGGTACTCCAAGGCATGTCTGTAGAATTTTTCGCGCGAAAAATCCAAGATCTGACCTGCCTGTGTTCAACATTAAGCAGAATCTATCGAAAAACTGGATCCTATACAAAAAAACAAGTAATTTGAAGAAATTAACGTATCTTGCTCCTTTTTATGCACAAAAGTCAAAATGTTCACGCCGTTTTTGAGAAATAGACCCTGAAAATATGCACACATGTTCTACATGCCCATCCCGAGGCCTGACCTCCGTTTTTTTTTTTTTTTTTTTTTTGGCCGAAAAAAAATGGTCTTAGGTGGGCCACGTTTTCCAAAATATCTTGACTGATGAAAAATCAGACCCCCCCCCCCAAAAAAGACAGGTGACGTCTTCGCGATGGCACATAGAAGACGTATGCAAAATGTCACGGTCTGAATCGAAAAAACGGCGTGGACATTCGCCGGGGAGTAAAATTGATTTTGTTAACGTGAACCAGCCTGTGCCTCATCCAAAAAAACGACTTAATAAAAAAATGAAAAATACCTCCCCCCCGACGAACAACCCCATGGCCTGGGGACGTAACCAGTACCAGGTATTACATTACTATGCAGAACTATTAGTAACGAGATACCAGTGGTATTGGGTGTATATGTTATATCTTACCTGGTAGTATGTTAGTCGAGGAACGCCGTCAGTCGAAAATGTTTGATTTGGCCAAAAAGAAGTGCTGTACCCCTATTGGTAGCACGCGTCTGTCATGAGCAGCTATTAATAGGCACTAGCTGTGTCATCGTAGTCCATAATGAGGTTGTGGTTTTGTCGTCGACGCGTTGATTGGCACTCGTTATACCCCTTTAGGAACGGCATGGATGTTTTTAGGGGACAGACTGCTTGGAACTAACTGATGTGGGAAAAAATGCAGTACTAAACGGGCTACTACTGCTGTTGATTTGGCCGGGTTGGTGGTGTTCAATGGAGTGGCTGCGTTTCGAAGAGGGCTCGTGGAAAGTAGTGTCGGGTCCGGCATGAGCTTGAGAAATGACAAACGCAGAAATTGTTTCGTCAGCAAGCTTCTCGTGCTCGATTTTTATTTTTGAGCGTTGTGTTAATTATAAGGAAATTGTGGGAGGCGAAAATGAAGGAATGAGCGGGAAGCTACTGCCTTAAAATTAACACAACGCTCAAAAATAAAAATCGAGCACGAGAAGCTTGCTGACGAAACAATTGCTGCGTTTGTCATTTCTCAAGCTCATGCCGGACCCGACACTACTTTCGACGAGCCCTCTTCGAAACGCAGCCACTCCATCGATGTGTTTGGGGGACTGACAATGAATACTTTTCTGCGGTAGGTATGGGATAGTGTTTAGTGGTCCTACCCTTTACTCTCGTTTCCACATAATGCACGCGACACCGAAAAATGCATGCGTTTGCGCTTGGTGTCTCGCTTGATCGTCTTCGGCAACAGAACATCCACGCAGGAATGCGAGCGAAGATGAGCCCTCCAGACGAGTACATGCTGTCGCCCCGTGTGTGGAAGGAACAGTGGGGCCTGGCGCACCTTGGCGAGGTGAGTGTCGGCGACGTTGATTGACAACAGCAGATTTTGCCTTTTAATATACGATAATCTTGAAACATGGCCTAATGAGGCACGTAGACATGTACCGATAGGTTATCGCTCCTGTCGATGACCAGCCTGTCGATGACCAGCCTAGTTATAAAGAAACGCCTCCACCCGTACACTGCAGACGCCGCAGGGTATCGACGCCGTGCATTGGCCACATACTTGCAGCGGAGCTATTTATTCCAACACTGACAGCGATGTTGTGGTGTTGGCTGGGAGAAGTGTTACTTTTGAGACGGATGCAAGAGTGCCCACTCGTGTCTCCTACTGGGGCGAGTACCCGAAGGCAGCACACCTCTACTTCCTCTACTTCCACGCCAGAATTGTTGTGTTTGGGCTTTTTTTCCCCTGGTAAGCCCTTTCTCCAACGCCAATAACTTACTTCCCACCACCCTACGATGCTTGCTATCACGTGCTATCACCGCAGGTACGGAAAATCTTGGCGGTAATGCTGAACAGCGATCCACGCAGCCGAATCCCCATGAAGACCGTTGTGCATGCTCTCGAGCGCCCAGAGCTGTGGATGGAGAATGTTGAACTTAAGAAGGCCATGAAAACGTTCGGCACCGGAATAAGCGATGAGGCGGTCACGGAGGCCATGCGCATGAACCACCGCAATGCGATAGCGTCCAAAATAGTGAAGCCTCTGTCTCGTGACGTGCTCGCCCTGCTTGCCTGCATCAACAATGCCAACGATGGCGAGGAACTCGCTGGACCGTCATGGTCGGAGCTGGGCGGGGAGGACGGTAATACGTGGTGGACTAAGGTGCCGTCTGTGACAGCGCTGGCATGAAGCAAATGTGCTATGCGTCGTAATTATTGTGCTACATGTCGCATCGTGAGGTACCTTGTCGGCATGGTAGGGTACGGTGTAAAGAGGCACTGATTGGACCGTCGTGGTCGGAGCTGGGCGGGGAGGACCGTGATGAGTAGTGGTCTAAGGTGCTGGCCGTGACGGCGCTGGTGTAAAACTAATGTATTGCGCGTCGCGATTTTTGTGCTGTGAGTCGCACGTTTTGTTGCGTCACAATTTCTGTGCTATGCGTCCCAATTATTGGGCTATGTGTATCGTTGTGACGCGTTTTGTTGGCATGGTGGGGTGTGGTGTGAAAGCTGAGGCAGTGGGAGGGGAATCAGTTCAAGGTGTACCTTGTAGCGTGTGGTAGATAGCGATAGGCGAAAGAGCCAACACGCCAAGATTGAGAGCAACAGCGACGAGGAAGTAGTGTCGTCTGGCGCTAGTTGGTGACGACCCAGTCATAAGAGCGCTATTAATAGTGATATGTGGTGTGCCAGGTGGGCACCACGAAATTATAGTATATTAGCAGTAGGATTTTCTGGTAGCAAGGCGGCATGAGTCCAGAAACACCACGGTCGGCGGTCGCGGTGATGAGGGAGTAGTACCACCTGATTAGCCTCGGCTGTCGCACAGCGGGTGGAAAAAAGACGAGACATGTGCACACCACAGCCTCATGGTCTAAATTTTGAGATGGACTATCCTTGGGCTTGGTGAGTTATAAACTTTCGCAAGCGGGCAGCTGAGCAAACTAGCCTGTATCACATGGCGTCGTCTTTGGCTACTGTGTACGAAGACGTTGATTGATGCCCCCCCACTTCCATTTGGTGCCTTTTCTTCGAGTGAACGTATTGCATCAATCGTTCATCATTATGCGTGGGTGTCCACTCGCCCCCAAAAGTTGTTCAGCCCCACTAGCGGTTATTGAGAGGCGGGAGGGGGGTGGTGTAAGCAAGGCGCAGTCCTCGGCAGGGCAGCGCTTATCCTTTTATACTACCTGCAGTACTACCTGCAGTAGTGGTAGTCTACACCTTCAAGTTATTCGTTTGTCTACCGATAATGACGGTTACGAGGAGTGGTTTAACACAGGCCCCTAGGCAAGAATTAGGAGCCATGAGGGACGGTTGGTGTGCAGGATGCTGGGTGCCACCCCTCGCTAGTTTCTAGGGTATGGACTGAGTATACCGCTTGGCGTGTCAGTTTATGGCGTTGGGTACCGCCTCGTATAACACGACCGGCGATAATATTAATGGGTGGATGATTACGAGGTAAACGGCTTAGTTTTTTTTGTGGCGGGACTTATTACCTTTACCATCGTTGGGTTATTTTACCCTTGCCACTGCTGTGAGGAGCCAAGGGGGGTGTGCGTTTGGGTTTTTAAGCAATGGCGTTTTGAGTTGCAGTGGAACACAGACTGCTAAACACCCGAACGTTCCGCAAGCATGCACAATCACCATCACTGAACAATCGCCAGCATACGCGTACGGCTCGGCCAAACCCTACTAGTATTGCATAATGTTATTCGCCTTAGAAAAGGAGAGGGTGGACACCACCCTACCACAAGGAAGGGGCGGCGTCTCAGCCCGTTCATAGAAAGAGAAAAAAAAAGAAGAGCACTACAGTCACGATATGGCAGTCGGCCAAGCCACAGCGCTCGGCAGCATGTACGGGTCGGCAAGAGGCCATTACGACCCCATGAGGCTCGTCCAAAATTGCGCAAAAAGTCACGCGTGGACGCACAATCTTGGCGGATCTGAATACGCCATGAACTGCCATATTCAAATCGAATTTGGTCTTGTTGGGGCACATGCTGCGGCAGACATGTGCGACTGATTGTGGTGCTTTCCAATGGAACGTAACAGTGTACCGGAATATGCTTCAGAACTTTTGCTTGCAGTGCGCGCTCCCGTGTTGCGTGTCTAAACCCAGTAATGCTTATGTGGGGCACAGTGTTCGTTGTAGTTAGACACAAACACTCTCGGGTATCAAACCGAAGTAGTAGCGTCATGCTCCATTTGGCAACCGTTCACTGACGACTAGTGTAGACATGTACATCGATCAGACACGGGAAGCTCTTAAAGGCATACGCGCCCACACCCGCGTGACGGTGGCTAGCTCTAAGCGGCGTGAAAAAAGTTATATCTTTATTGACTACTCACAGAGTGCTGCATTTGCTGCGCGCACTCAACCGGTTCAACAAAGGCGGTTCGCACCTTCGATACACTTGGTCTATACCCCGTATCCCCACGCCGCCTCTTGGCACGCTTATGCTACAACTTCGAAAACGTCAAAGGCGCCGCCCCTTTCTTGTTTCGCGAAAACTCCGCCCGCATAGCCCTTCCCAAATCATCCGACTGAAGAGCCGCTCCGCTCCACGTGGCAGCATACTCCAAACCGTCCTCCACGCTGTGGTCCCTGGCGTACATAAAGTTTCGTTTTGTGCCGACGACGGCAACGGGGCTTTGCCGTGCGATTACCGCGGCGGTCGCCAGCGCGGCTTCCACGACTTCTTTGCGTCGGGATCCTGGTCCACACGTCCGTGAGACGAACCCCATGCGCAACGCCTCGGCTGCCCCGAACGGTCGGCCCGTGAAGGCGAGCTCCCTGCACAGCGAATCGTTGCCCACAATCTGCTTCCCGCCCCGCCAGGGCACATTCGACGTCGCACAGAACGGCCACAACAAAAAGGTAGGGTGCATGAATCAGAAGGTATCAGGCGGACGCGAAGGCATACACTGAGATAATAATATGCCTTCTACATGTTAACAACGGCACTTAGCGCCGACAAATAACATTGCCCAACCTACTGGCATTCTTCGGAAGCTCTTGCACGTAATTTCCCACGCAACGCATTTTCACAGATCACCAAGTCATTTTTACAGCACCATCAGCAGGATATCCGTAACTTTTGTGGCCAACTTGTGCGCGTTTGTGCTATACTTGACTTGGTGAGATTGGAGATTCATATATATGAACCTCGGTCGCGGTCATAGAACCTCGGTCGTAGACCCCGTCTTCAGTCAGCTCGAACGGGGTCCCTAGTTTTTGCCGCGGTGTAAACAAGAAACTCGCACTCGCTCGCAAAGAGTCACAAAAAGTCACCTTGGGCATTCTCTGCAACGTTCCGACGTCAGCAGCCAAACCGAGGTTGACCTCCGCAATGCAGAGGTTGGCATCTTCAGAGCAGAGTCTGATATCGCACGCGCACGCGAGGTCCACCGCGGCTCCGAAACATGCCCCGTGCATTGCAACAATAACTGGCTGAGGGCACCTTTCCACCGCTGAAAACGACGCCTGCGCTCGACCGTTGGTAGGGACAGGGGGGGGTCGGAGATGGTTGAGGATTGCTTGAAGCTGGCGGGGATGTGAGGGAAGTAACCTCCGTAACCCACTGTGCCGCTACGTTTCTTGCAAAACAATCGTGATACAGGCTTCTAGGTTCGAGCAGTAAAATCTCTGCGCGTCCAGTGAAGCGTACCGGGAACAAACCAACGCCCACTACCATAAACCTGGATATGTAGTCACTTATATTACTGGGAGGGTGGCTTCCTACGGCAAAGCGTGAAGAAACACGCCCGCAAGATGACACAGCTGTTGACCCGCAGAGCTTCGGGGTGCAAGAAGGTCACGCAGGCGGTAGGTTCTTGGGTGGTCTGAAAGGACGTCTGCTTAGAACGAACTCCATGCAAAGAGACATCACACTCCCCGTAGCCTTTGCGATGCTCTCACCCCACAAACCAAACCAGATAGTCTAAAGTAACAAATATGTATATACTCGTATATATATGTGTTTGTTTGTTTTTCCTTTGTTTTTTTTAACAGAACAATATGACCCCTCCCATTATGAAATAACTCACCCACAGAGTACATTACAAGTACCAACAACGCAGCTTGCAAAGATGAGTATTGACCCGAAATTCGTCGAACTCACGGCTGACGTCCTTGAAATATTTTTACAAAGTATATTTCAATGTTTGTGGTGGTCCGCACATTTTTTCTCAGTTTTTTTCAAAACGCGCAGTGAAAGCTGCGCTCGGGTTGGAGCCTTATCGTGGGTTCGGGTTGGGGTTAGGGTTAGGATGGGTCGACGTCCTCTCGCAATTTGACAAGAGAAAAAACACACAAACACAAAAGAAAGCCTAAACACCTCTATCAAGTGAAATATGTTAGGTGCGTTCTCTGGTATGATTTGTGGGTCAAAGCCGGTAATGGCGCGTCCGTCCTCACGTGCGCTACTCACGAAAAAGACGTTTTTGGCTTTGGTCATAACTCTCCGAGGCTTTTACCGTACACGAGGGGGGGAAAGAGATAAGAGTAACCCACCTGCATCTCCAAAGCCAGCTTGCGCAAACGGAAGGCGTATCGCGCCACGTCTTTCGATGCCTTTGCAATCTCGTCCAAGTTTGAACTGTCTGCCAGGTCCAGTCCCGCCGATAGATGGTCACCTGCAAAGAAGAAACAACAACGAATTGGACACAAGCGTGAAGGTACACCCAGGCCAACCTTGGAACATACCAGGTATAAACAATAATCCCACTCTGAGCAGTGTTCCCCCAAAACTTGAATGTGGTCAGAACGGATTAGGGCGCAGGCCAACTTGAAGTTGAGGTGCATTTTATTTTAAAACGGCAAAAAGGATCGAGTTTCGAGCACCAGCGCAACTTTTTACACCCGCCGTCACGAAAGGGACGGCGCGAAACACAGAACCTCGGACGAGCTGGGCTGGCCATGGTTAACTTTTCAATTGATCCCGCACTTGATCAGTCCGTTCGTTCGAAGTTTGAGCTGAAAACTTGGCTCGTGCTCCGTTTTAAGCTTCCGAAGGGGCTGTTCACTGCACTATTGTGTTTTCAATATTCTTCGTGAACAATGCATTTTTTGGTGAACATAAGATTTTGTTTTTGGCCACAGCTGACGAGAAAAAAAAAGCAGCAGTTTCGCAGTAGTTTATCCCTTGGTTTTACCGTTAAGAAAAACCTGGTACATGAAAAAGTTTCAAGCCAAAAAAATGAAAATTGATGTGAGAATTGCAGAGTTCGTGGACCTCATCGTAGCATCTTGACTTTGCAGTGGGATCACAAGCATTCCATACCCCTCCATGGGGGTCCAATTACGGAATCGTAAAGACATCTATTACTTGGCCATGCTTCAAGGAACAATCACACCGAGTATGAGCTACATCATTTATCGACGATCATCTAGACCTTAGTATGGTGTTGACACTACGTTTGACGTCAAATGGGCTTCGACAACTTTTCAGACAAACAAAAAAAAAACTCGGATTCCAAAAATTCGAAGGTCTGCAAATGCGCTGCACGCTCAGTAACGCTGCTGCCGAATTCGGGAGTCCTACTATTTCCAAAAGGTTGCGAAAACGCCGCGCGAGTTTAAAAGAGCGTCCTGGCCAGACCAGCCTCTACCAGGCACTGTTTTAGGGTACTTGCACCTACGCGTGGCCATGTCCCGAACTCCGAACATCCCAGTCAATACGAGCCGTGAAGATCGACCGCGTATCGATCTTGTTGCGTCTACCGTAAATATATATATATATATATATATGTTGAGGATGCTCACGTACTCGGTGACGACATACACATGTAACCGTATTTGTTGGGGTTTCCACATATAAAATATGGACGTTTCTATATGGATGATTTTCCATTATGTGGTGCCTTGACTGGCACTTGTTCAACGAGCTCCCACGGAGCGATGATAATCTATAATTTTCCCTTTATCTGCTTGTACATTGTGAGTGCCCAACCGTGAACCCACCCCGACCTAAGCACTTACCAGTGGTGCATACCAACACGCTAGCGGGTGGTATAAGTACTTAGCAGGACCTGCTGGTGGAGGCCGCAACTGGAGGGCTGGTTCGCGGGTGAGCGATTGGGAGTAGATTTTTATTGAGTTTTAGGCATGATGCAAAGTCTAGAGGGACCGACACTGCCAAGCGCCAACGCTGCCCCGGACAGAGGTCACAGGGACTAAAGCTGGATCGATTGCCAACATACCCGAGGCAGATGCCTCGGGTGAGACCGGTAGCGCAAGAGTGCGTGACCAGTCTCCTTTTGTGATAGGTCATGGTAAGTCCGCACCCAAGCTGAACGATAAGGTAGGAAGTTTCTTTACTTGGACGAAGCAGATGACGTCTTGGGCTGTCTCGAACACCTGCGAAGGTGCGTTCAAGGAGACAGAAAATGCTATCTGGTATTGTTTTTCAGGGCCCTAACGCCAAAAGCAGGGAGGACATAGATTTTCAGTTTGGGCGAGAGAAGGCAGCGTCAGCTCGCAGGGCCTACGAAGGCACCACCACCGCGGTAAGCGACTTATCCTTACTGCGAAAAATATACGAGTTAGGCCGTCCTAGCCTAGCGATGGCAGAAATCCGCCGCACTTATGTCCCCGGTGACGACTTGGACAAACAGGCGTACCTGCGTGAGTATATCAACGCCAAGATGGCCGATGGGGAGGCACCTGCCCTTTACTTTGAGAGAATGAGCATAATCAGGGAGAAGCTGGCTGAAGTAGGCATTACCAAGTCTGGCCAAGAGGCAAGCCTCCATGTTTTGCAATGCTTTCCGTCACATTATGCGCTCGACAAGAAGCTGCTCCAAAACGCACCAAACCTAGCCTTAACGCACATAGAAGACCGAGTGCGCACCACCCACCGGGAGATGGAGGACAGCAGGAAGGCGGTCGACGGCTCAGCCCACGTCCTGATCGCGGCTGGCGGACCCGGGAATTTCCCCGCGCCCGGTCACCACCAGGGCGACTGGGATGGCCCAGGCAGGGACGGTAATGGGCAGCAACAGCCGCGAGGTCAGGGCTGGAGTGGAGGAAACAAAAAGAAGAAATGGCCAAAGCAGGGCGCGCGCGCCAACGGTGGCGGCGGCTATGGTGGTGATGGCGACTATGGTGGTGGTGGCGGCGGCAGCTATAGTGGTGGAGGCGGAAACTATGGCGGCGGCGGTGGCCGCGGGCGCAGTAGCGGCAGTGGTGGCGGCGGTAGCGGAGGCCGCGGTATCGGCGGCGGCCGCGGCGGCGGTGGTGGCCGCGGCGGCGGCGGTGGCGCCAGGGGCGACGGCGGCAGAGGTGGTCACCAGGCGTGGTCGCAGGTGCGTGGCGCGAGTTTCGTGGGACCCGAGGGACACCCCCCGGGTTCTGACCGTCTGTATAACGCCGCCGGGTACCCCCCCAACCAACGCCGACCGCAAGGCAATGAGCCGGGCATCCACCAAGCAATCCCCGCCATCGTTGCTTCAGATGCGGTCTGTTCGGTAATTTTATGAATAATTACACCACCATATTCAATCTCAAAGAGAACCCAACCCCCCCGCGAACCGTGTATTTAAACATATGCGCGCAAACCATAGCCACGTGGCGACAAGTGCCGCACCGCTCCTCGATAACCCTGCTCCAAGTCCCCACCAAGAGGCGCAACAGCAGCAAAACCACGAGCAACAACAGCAATTTGAGCAGCAGCGGCTACAGCAGTACGAGGTACAGCAGTACCAACAGCAATAGCAGCAGCTACCACGAGCAACAACAACGTCCTGAGCAGCAGCAGCAGCAGCAGCTGTACGAGGTACAGCAGTACCAGCAGCAGAGGAAGAAACAGTACGGGATACAGCAGTACCAGCAGCAACAACCGCAGCAGCATGTGCAGCAACAGCAGCTACAACAGCCGCGGCAGTACCCGCTCTCCGACGAATCGTCACATGTCTTGACGGCACAATCTGCTATGGGTCGTACGTTAGTGGTGGTGAGTGAGAGCGCTGGTAGAGGTGGTGATAGTTGGATAGCCGACAACGGGGCAACAAACCATATGACGCCGAACAATCATTTGCTGGGCAACCTGCGCCCCCTTCCCCCGAGAACGCTATAATGTACATTGGCAATGGTACCCCCCCAGCAGCAGAGTACGTAGCGAGCTTGGACTTGGTTTTTCTCAGCAACGAAGACGTACGCGTGACCCTGGAGTGTATCATACTTCCTGCCATGTCGGTCAACTTACTGTCACCGCACACTGTCCAGGCAAACCAGAAGACCGCCCTGGATGCAACAGGTGTCCACCTGTTGGGTGGACGTTTAAGTTTTCCGAAGGACAGAGCAGGTTCCCGCCAAAACGCAACGCGCCTCAACCCCCCCCCCCCCGATGCCATATGCTTGACGCAGCGGCGTTGACGGCCCTTCTAACCCCCCCCCCTGCCCCCCGTGCACCGGTACCTGTGGTGATGCCGCCGGTGAGGACGCCGACGTCTCTACCCATGCAACCGTCGCCGGGGGTGATGGCAACGGTAGACCGACCAGGAGCGGTAGAATACTCCCCGCATAACCCCTCCCCCCCCCCCGTGCGCCGGTACCTATGGTGAGGACGCCGGTGAGGACGCCGGCGTCTCTACCCATGCCATCCTCGTCGGGGGTGATGGTAGCGGTAGACCGGTCAGGAGCGGTAGGATATTCCCCGCATAACCCCCCGCCCCTCCCCCCCGTGCGCCGGTACCTGGAGTGATGCCGCCGGGGAGGACGCCGGCGCCTCTACCCATGCCACCGTCGCCAGGGGTGATGGAAGCGATAGGATGACCGGTAGCGGCAGCGTACCCCACATTGAACCCCCGTGCGCCGGCATCTGGGGTGGTGTCGCCGGTGAGGACGCCGGCGCTACTACCCGTGCCACTGGCGCCAGGGGTGGGGGCAACCGTAGGCTCTGCAGGAGAAGTAGAGACTCCCCTCCCTTTTTTTCCCACGTCGGTACAGTTAACCCCCCCCCCCCTCCCCCTCGTGCGCCGGTACCTGTGGTGATGCCGCCGGTGAGGACGCCAGCGTCTCTACCCATGCCACTGGCGCCGGGGGTGGGGGCACCAATAGATTCCGCAGCAGCGATAGAGGCTCTCCCCCCTGTCTTCCCCCCGATGATGCGTGTTGTTTCAGTACCATCGCAGACTGACCCCCCGGTAGAGCTCCACACTCCCCTCCCACCGCGTTACGCCCGGCGATTGCTGCTGCCGTGCTCGTCCCCGGCGATCGACATTTTCAGTAGGTAGACATCAACGTTTTCCACGTGTGTAATGCCCACGCCCACGAGGGGCTTTTACGCGAGACGGCCAGGCAGCATCACATCAAGCTGACGGGGACCCTGCTTACCTGCAGTGGGTGCGTGCAGGCGAAAGGTAGGCGTGCGTCGGTACCGACGGCTCTCGGATGACCCAACCCCTGCAGCACGTTTTCGTTGACCTTGCCGGCCCCAGGAAAATCGCTCCTGCTAGGGGGGCTCTGTACCTAATCCTGTTCAAGGATGACGCGACGCGCATGGGATGAATCTACCCCCTCAGGGGCAAGAGTGCGGTCGATGTGGCCGCGGCAACGACGAAATTCCTGGCCGACGTCGGGGACGCTGTCAAATGCTTCCGAACGGACAACGGGGCGGAGTTCACGAATGAGATGTTCGCGACGATCTGCAGGGATAAGACCATCCGCCATAAGCACACGGGGGTTAATGGGCCGAAGCACAACGGTGTGGTCGAGCGCGGGCTCGGCTTAATCCAGGAAAGCATCATGGCCACCTGCCTTGAGGCCCCCCGGCTGTTCCCCGGGAAACTACCGGACCTCGACCGGTTTTGGGTGGAAGCAGCCATCTATATGAACGCTGGTTAAATGTCACCGTACGAAGCATATTTTAGGAGACTGCCGCCGGCCAACACCCTCGCGTTCATGCAACCCGGGTTCCGCCGCGTTCAACACGCCAACAAGTCGGAGCTCAAGGGGGAGAGGTGCTTCTACCTCAACAGGGGACGGAATCACCCGCGGGACTCCTTCAAGGTCCTCACGTCATCCGGCCTAACAAGCGACATGCGGGACGTCACCTGGGAGATGGAGCGCGTGCCGATCATCGCAGCTGGGCTGGACACGGGGACGGCCACCGCACCGGAGGCGAGGGAGGCCGATTGGCACGTCAGGTACGTGCCGCCAGCGCCGCAGGTGCAACCGGTGCCGCCGGTAACGCCGGCGATGGCAACGGCACCATCTGTGATGACGCCAGTAATGACGTCGGCGCCACCGATGGTGGCGCCGCCGCCGGGGGCGATGTCGCCGTCATCCCCACCGGGGACCGAAAACCCCCAGATTGACGAGAGTCGCCTAGACAGTGAGTTCCTGCAACCGGGAAGGACACGCGCGAGGACGAAGGCGTACCACAAGGCGACGACTGCTGCGGAGCCAGCTGAGCATGCCCTTTACAACCAGCGTCCACCCAACAGCCCACCTCCCCTACCAGCATGCCATGCGAGGGAACTTTCGGAGCTCGCGACATACCAAGGGGCTATGGACTCGGAGTACAGTGCAAACTGGGTGTATGCGACAAATCAGGAGCTCTCTGGGCTTCAAGGGGCGGGACCTTTCGGAGTAGCTTACCACCTAAAAGGCGGGAAGGTGGTATCGGCCAAGTGGGTCTTCACGTGGAAGTCAGATGAAACCGGTAAGGTAGTGAAGGCGAAAGCGCGACTGGCAGCTAGAGGATTTAGCCAACGTCCGCGACTTGACTACAATGAGACTTTTGCCCCAACCCCTGACGCACCTTGCATTCGTTTAATGGCTTCTACTGCATGCGAGTTGCAGTTAGATCTGCGTCATTTCGACGTACAACAGGTGTTCGTCCAGGCCGAGCTGAAAGAGGTGGTGTTCAGGCGTATGCCAAAAGGCTGTGGAGCTTTATCTCGTGAAGTAGTACGCCTTAATCGCAGTCTCTACGGTCTGAAGCAAGCGTCGAGGTCTTGGCACAAACACCAAGTCGCCCGTCTGAAGAGTCTTGGTTTTGAGCAGAGCCTTGCGGATCCCTTTGTTTTAAGATTGATCGAAGCAGGGTATGTCGCCGTTATTGCAGTGGTGCACGTGGATGACATTTTTGCCGTAGGCCGTAAAGAGAGATGTGGCCGATTTCTTTGAGGACTTGGGCAAACTTGTCCCCATCAACAACCTTGGCGACCTACGATGGTACGCTGGTTGTCACTGTTCAATTTGTGGCAGGTTTATTGACGATCTCACAGAAGTCTTCTACGGAGAAGATAGTTAAGCAATTTGGCGTGACCGCAGGTAGGAACACCCCACTTCCGACTGATGTTTTTCTTGAGGAGTTTTTTTACGAGGATGAGCCCGGTGGGGGCTGGCCATTCCGCGAACTGGTAGGGAGTTTGATGTGGCTTGCTAACCAGACGCGACCTGAAATCTCGAATGCCGTGAGGGCGGTAGCGAGATTTGCGCATGCCCCGAAGCAAAAACAATGGAAGGCCGCGCGAGGGATTTTTGAGTACTTGAATGCCTCGAGCAGCTACGGCGTTACGTTTCAGAGGGGCAATGGTCTAGAGCTGGTGGTTCACGCGGATGCAGCCTATGCTCCCAAGGAAACTTAGCGGAAGTCTGTATCAGGTGGAGCCGTGATGTGTGGGGGTGCGGCCATTCAGTGGATTTCTAGGACGCAGAAATGCACCACACTCTCCTCGAGTGAGGCGGAGTATCTTGCGATGGCGGAAGGTTTCCAGAAGGCCCTTTTCTTGCGATCTGTGTGGCGTTTCCTCTAGCCCGATTATGGGGACCCGTGCGTCCAGATTTTTGAGGACAACAACGGTGCGATTCAGATGGAGGTTATTCCCGTAACCAACTCCAACTTGGAGCACATCGATGTACGCCACTACTTCCTGCGAGAGCTTGTCGAGAAGGGAGAGTTTAGTATCTCATGTGCAGTCGAAATTCCAGCACGATGATTTCTTGACGAAACCCCTTAGAAAGGAATCATTCCGTTTCCACTGGAACTTTGTCATGAATATGAATTGATTTAGGATTGAGAGCGTGGTTTTTTAGTGGACCCCTTCGATATATCACGGTACTTACCGCGTAGAATATGGCTTCTACTTTTGAGTTGTTGATATTTTTTATACCTGAGATTTTGTTTTTTGAGCTTTAATATTCTGTTTTCGAGTTTTTCGATTCTGGTTTTTATACCTGAGGTTATATTTTTGAGCTTTGAGATTCTGGTTTTGGAGCGTTGAGATTCTGTTCTCGAGTTTATCGATTCTGGTTTTTATACCTGAGGTTTTCTTTCTGAGTTTTGATATTTTGGTTTTGAGCTTTGAAATTCTATTTTGAGTTTCAGATTCTGGTTTTTATAACTGAGATACTATTTTTGAGTTTTGATATTCTGGTATTGAGTTTTCAGGTTCTATTTTTGAGTTTTGATATTTTGTTTTTGAGATTTGACCTTCCGTTTTCTGGGTTCTGATATTCTGATTACGGAATACGACATTCTGTTTTTGAGATTTGACGTTTGAGTTGGAGTCTTTCAAGGTGTTGGAGATATGGGTATATGCTCGGTTCAACCCTATTTCAACAGCTGATGACCGTTTGATTACTAGGGCAGACGTCCCTAGTTACGGCAGCTGAGCGATGAATACCGGGTTGATGATGGAGTTCAGACCACGATATTCTATTGTTTTGGATTGAATCTGAGGTTCGATTTTTACGTGGTATTTGGGTTTTGAGAGTCCTATTGGATTTGAATACATGATTACATTGTTTGTTCTATACATTTCCCTTTTTCTGCTTGTGCATCATGAGTGCCCACCCGTGAATCCTTCTCGACCCGAGCACCTACCAGTGGTGCATATCAACAATATCAATTAGGCATATCAACCTCTTTGAGCTGGTAGTTGATACTGGTGACTCATGAGCTCGACGTTTATAGCTCATGGCTCACACCAAAGTGCTCTCGAGCAACGTGTCGCATATAATACAGCCGAACAGCAGTACCAGGTACCAGGTATGTCGTTCTGGCAACTCGTCCTTGGTACGGATGTTTTGTTGAACTGCTCGTGCAATTAGAAAACGACGTCGCGTTTCGCACGTCATCGCGGACATGTAAACTGCTGTGTATGCTGTCTTTCAGAGAGCCCCACCGACGGCTGCACAAGTTTTGCAACTCCTATTAATAGAGTTGAGAGCCTGCTAGCTGTACGTCGCAAGAGTGGAGAGCTTAGCTACGTACTGTGGTGCAAGTCCCTGCATGAGCCGTTACGCACAAACACCGAGCAAAAAAAAAGTTCACCCTGACAGCATCCATAGGAGTCATAATGTTATGCATTTAAAGGATAGTACATCTGTAAAAACGAACGGCCGGTGTATCGCGCAGTTTGCAAAGAACATGAGTATTGACCCCAAAATTATCGAAATCAAAGCCGAGGCCGTTTATTACACAGTCGGATTCGTCAGTTGAAAACGGCCTTTTTCGGCTGAGTTTTCCGCACGGGGATACAATCGAAAAAGTGACTTTTTCGACTGGATCTGCCTATCGAAAAACTCGGTCGAAAAAAAATTACACCTGTTTTTTGAACCCATCGCGTCGCTCATCCCACTACAAAACACACACCCACACGCCTACACATCCACACCAGGTACCACACAGCAGTATCATACAACAGCGCCGACGCTGGTTTGGCTGTCACTGCTGTTGCTTCTCGCCGCAAGTCAGCGTGGCGCACTCCTAGCTCCGCTCACCAACAGCGTGTATCACACGACAGCAGCAGCGCGCGTTATCGATGCCATTTTGCCAACAACGGCTACGCCTGCTGTAGCTTTGGCGGCTCTCGGCTGAGTGCAACGCCACGAACGTAGCTTTGGCGACTTTCGGCCAAGCCCTACGCCACCAACCCGCTTGGACGAAGGTGAGGGCATAATATAAAAAATGGCAGTGCAATACGGAACAGCAGCAGCAGTACCCCCGGTTAGAACTGCACCCACGCTTTTGGGGACAAACGACTTGGAATTAGATATCATATTTGAAGAAGCAAAATGACCAACCCCAATCCAACACCAATTACCTTCAACCAAACACTTGTACTTAACCTAACAACGTCACTGCCACCTACCCACCTACTCCAGAGACCACCGTAACGCGGGTGTCCGAATCTTCCGCTATACGTTGGAAGCACTTCCCAAACTCGACCCAAAACTTGGCGTTCATTGCGTTCCTCTTGGATGGGCGATTAATCTGCACGTGCAGCACGCATGGCGCTGGCGAGGAGACGAGCAGCGTGTCAAAGTCGTCGTACACGACCATCCTTGGTCTTCAAGTACGACACCGCAACAATGCATCATGTCCGCGATCGCTGCACCCCCGCCCTTCTGCCCTATTTGCAAATGGGAGTTCCACATTCGCCGTAGGCGGTTTGTATGTTCTTAAAGATCTTTCAGAGCCGATCTTTCCACCATCTTTACTATCTACATCCTCCCTCTTTCCACCCATCTACATTCCAGAACAACCAGAGTGTCCAAGCTGATGCCTCAAAGAGAGACAAGCTATGCGGTCATACACATGCAAAGTGATTTGGCCACGCAATGCCAACCGCAATGGGCACGCGGGTATAAAATGAAAATACTGCAAGGATAAGATCTGTAGGGTACGGGTAATGTCTGTAGGGTATTGGATCTGTTACAGAACAAGAGGGTAATCTCTGTAGGATACGGGATGTGCTACAGAACCCACAGAAGTGTAGGGTATTGTGGCACGACCGCCACAGAACTCACAGAAGTGTATTAGGGTATTGTATACAGAACCGGAGGGTAATCTCTGTGGGGTATCGGATGTGCTACTGAACCTCACAGAAGTGAAGGTTATTGTGGTGCAACCGTCACAGAACTCACAGAAGTGTAGGGTATTGTGGCGCTACCGTTACAGAACTCACTGAAGTGCTAGGGTATTGTATACAGAACAGGAGGGTAATCTCTGTGGGGTACCGTATGTGCTACAGAACTCACAGAAGTGTAGGGTACTGCTGTGGTGTAACCGTCACAGAACTCACCCAGGGTAGCCTCCGTGGGGTATCTGTAGGGTAACTACAGACGGTCATTACCCTCGGTACCCGCGCGAGTCTCTGTGTTTGCACACTGCTGTTTGTGCCTTGGGTTCGACTCGGTTTCAAGGTACTAAATCAAGACTAAAGGTGAAGCGTGCGTGCGTACGGCCCCTATATATCCCAATCCTCAACTTCCTAGGTGAAACGCGGAGAACTACTGCTGTCGGCTTTGTAAATCCGACTCCTCCTGCTATAAAAAATAAAAACACAAACATAAACATCGAACATTTACATTTTTACATTTACATTTAGACTATGATTATGCAACGTTTTCCAGTCAATAACGTAATCAAATCCTAATCCTCTACCCTCTCCACTTGCCAGAGGGAAAAAAAAAATGGACGACGAAAAAAAATATCAATACTTGTTGTAAGGCTTAGTTTGGGTAAGCTATCGGTTAACCTTTTTTTGCAAGTGGTCAAACGCACTAATACCCCACTAATTCCTTAACAAATGGCGTCGTCGGCAGGACCATGGGTTTTTTGGGTCGTGGGTTCAAGCCCCACATCACGTAATCTTCACGTTGCAAGGAACCTGAGTGCAAAGGAATTCGTGTTGCGCCCCCACGACTACTCCTCGCCAGCAGGCAAGGAAGGGGCAAATCCGTTCCCATCCGACTTTTTTCCAACACAACAACAGCAGTAGCGAGAAACAAAGATGGGTATCTCCCAACCCCCCCCCCCCCCCGACAGTCAGTCTACAGGCCAATGTCGCTCGCGGTGTTGTTCACCACGTCGAAGGCGGCTTCAGCGGCCTTTAGGCCAGCGTCCCTCGCGCCGGTGAACCGTGCCGGCAGACACTTGCGGATGTCCTTATCGGCGATCATGGGAATGTCCTTCAACGCGGGGATGTGCTTGTAGTTGACCTTGAGGAACATCAACAAGGTCGCTTCAAGTTTGACTGACGTCAGCCTCCCGGGGTAATCACAAATGTGGAGGGTAGTTCCATGTTCCACAAATGTTTACCCGTACCGCGGGTAATTGTGCCGCCGGCATACAGAACAAGAGGGTAATCTCTGTGGGGTGCGGGATGTGCTACAGAACTCACAGAAGTGTAGGGGTGTAGGGTATTGTGGCACGACCGCCACAGAACTCACAGAAGTGTATTAGGGTATTGTATACAGAACCGGAGGGTAATCTCTGTGGGGTATCGGATGTGCTACAAAAACCGCACAGAAGTGTAGGGTACTGTGGTGCAACCGTCACAGAACTCACAGAAGTATAGGGTATTGTGGCGCTACGGTCACAGAACTCACGGAATTCTTCTGTAGGGTAAACCAGAGGGTAATTACCCCCGGGATAGATCTGTGGATACCCTACAAAACTTGTCCTTGATTTTTAATATGCAAGCCGGCACACCAGACTGTTTGCAGTAAAAAATAAGAAAAAATAAATACCTACTGCAGTAGGTAAATTTTATTTATAAAATAGTAGAGCAACCCGTCGACGGCAAAAACGCTAACGGGTACCTCGCACTGATAGGAGACACGCGTCAAGGTCTACTTTCACCCACATTGTATTTCATAGTAAATGTGGTCATTGATCCAAGGAGTCAAACCGCGGTCGCCTCTTATCGTCAACGTTTTTTGGTGTGACGGGACTGTCAGGTATTGTTACAAACCAGCCCTCGCTCTCGCGTTTTCGCCAGAGAAGATGGAGGAAGAAGACCTAGAACAAAAAAAAAACGAAAAATCCAGGGAGTGTCTTGTGCAATGATATGTATGTGTGGAAACAACGGCCTCCGATGCTATTACTATTACCAGATATATCATACTTTCCGGTCAAAGACACAGGAAAATAATCTAAGAAATCCAACGCAAAAAAAAAATGTTCAAATTGGAGACAATTTCTCGAAGAGTTGTGGCAATTACAACACAACTAACACCATAGGCAAGCCGCTGTCGAAAACGGCGGCAACACACAAAAATATGTTCGGGATTATTATCAAAGGGGGTTTCGTAAAATTTGCGCGGGCTTCGCCCGCGTAATTTAATCCAATAAAATCTGTCCCGCGGTACATCTAGAATTTGCCAACCAGCCCGAGAAAAGAGAGCGTAGATCGCAGAGCGTAGACAAGCGCAGAGCACAGAACGCAGATAACAGAGGGTATCAACGGTACTCAGTATTATAGCTCCCACAGGAAGTGCGGCATGCTCGCGGATGGAGCTGGGCGGTAGGGGGGCGGGTGGGACGAGACGAGGCAACACTTTTATTTTCATTGGTTCATAATGCATTGCTCTGATACTTCGAAGTATGAGATAAGAGGATAATATGGCTGTCTGGATTTCTGGCAACAATTCATTCCGTTTTCCATCCGTTTTAAAATCAATCGCTCGGGTAACACCTTACGAGTACTCGCAGAAAATCGTACGAGCGTCGCTTTAGACGAAACGTACCTCGGGTGCGAACAACGTACGGTTTCAGCACGTTTATGGAGGTGCCTTCATTGCGAAATCTGAGTCCGACGACCGGTGAACGGAACAGAACAACGCCCGGGCACCCGTCGACAAGCGGTTGGCGAAACGTATATACCTACGTATCTTGAGTACCGACCGGTTCGATTGAGCTCGAAACTTTGAAATTAAGCGCAATACCACATCCCTCTATACATACATACTTGTACAACATCCATACATCCATAGACCTCGCGGATCTATCGCTGTCTGCGTGGGAGGCAAGTCTGCACCACTAAGTTTCTCGCGTGTCGCATCATGTGCGAGTTTGATTTGCGTTCCATTGGTATCATACATGGTCTATCCGTGGGTTAAGTAGTCGTGTTGCCCACGATGATGTCCGCAGACTGGCGTAGGACAAACGAGAACAGCATAAATCAAATACGAACGTCTAAGCGAAAGAGAAATACAGCAAGAAAAAACATTGGCAATGCGTCTGGTATTGCCTGGATGCGTACAACGGAACACTCACGCTGTACAATATTATCCCGTTCCTGTATCGTGTGAACTTCGGTAGAGTATCTTAACACATACCAGGTAGCTGCAGGCGTTACTCCGCAACATGCATCGGCAAATTCCAAAAGTTATAGTTGATGCCGCGTTGACTCCTGGCAGACGTTTTTGACGAGATGAGCGCCATACCGTCCACTAGAGGTGTTGACGCTGCCCACCAACCTTCGCCCTCGCGCAACGATCCTCCAAACGTGCCATGCTCCAGTCCCTCCAACAGAAGTTTCCATCAATGAAAGCAGCCTTACACACTGCAAGAACATTGGTCGCGGGTCAACTCCCATTACCGTTACTGGTGCTGCTTTATAGCGTGAAGGGTCTCGCTCTGATTGATTCCATAGTAACCGTCGTTAACCCCCCAAACGGTGTCCAATTATTTTTTCGATGCGAATGTCGTCACTATTTCCTCAAGTCAAAATCAAATATGAATCGAGCTTATGTAGTGCTATAGCAAGACACATAGCCCCGGACTAACACGTACCTGAAGTGCCAACTAAACGCAATACTAACTACTGGTGACTCAGAGTCAGCGCAATACACGACTCCATACAATACCGTAGGCATCAGTGATGCAATTGCAGTCATTGCTGTGCCGCTCCGCCCCCCTCCCCGCCCGTCCCCATTCCTTTCCAGCAATATTTCATTCCAAGAAGGGGCCAACCCCTGCCGCCCCTCCCTTTGCAACTCCCACCTTCCCGCCTCGACCCTCTATCAAAAAGTATGAACATCGTAGACCAGTACTCACACTCCCCTTCCCCTCATCTCGAGTAGGTATCTCACAACATCCCCTTCCGTCCATCGATCACCGACGACCCATCTGCCAAGAATTGAAGAGCAGGGCCTCGTAAAGCACTGCGCCTTTTTCGCCCCCCGGGATAAAACTCCAAAGGATTTCCTGTGAAAGAGGCTTCACACAAGGGTGCACAACCTACCACGCCCCACCCGCCACCACCCATTATTGACGGAACGTGTCAGTGGGATATCCTCTTCCATCGTGTCTAGCCAAAGCGCTTTTCCGCCGCCAACTCCAATCCCCCGTTGGCGAGGCCCTCAAAAGAACTCGTGGCCCGGTGCGCCCACAGCGGTTCCTGGGTGTGGTCAGGGCGGTAAGAAAGGGCTCATTAGGATGCCGTCCGTTTCGGTCACCTCCAGAGAGAAAATGTTGCTGCGACATCTGGCCAAGTACGCCCCCGGTACGAGGGGTTGGTCCTTAGGTCCGAGCTGGCAGCACCTGAAGCGCGAATCAAAGGATCCCGAAGAGAACGCCTCGTTGGCCTGATCGTGAAATACATGTTTGGTTTGGACCAAGAAAGTTGTGAGAGAAAATGCAGAGGCGTGAGAAGGTATTTGGATGTTGTTGCGAGATGAATAGCGCACTACCGGTCATCCGGCTGAGTACAAGCTCGGCGGACGAGGCACCAAGCCAAAAAAACAAGAAGTTTGCAAAGTGCTACCGTAGACACAAGATAACAAAGGGGCAGCTTTTGTTAATGCACGGTCATACGTATCCATAGCGGCGTAGGCCTTGTCTATAACTCGTGTTATTTACTGCCCGCTGGCAGGATTCAATCAATATCACAACAAGAGTGCCTGCGTTCAAAATGCACTGTGTCTGCTACATGCCGGCATGTCCTCGTACGTCATATTCAGAGGCAAATCGTGAGTCCGCTGCACATTCTCGTATTCAGGCCGCGGAATATTATTTGGTGACTTACTTGTGCCTCGTATCAATTTAGGCGCGCCCTCCGCAAATTACACATAAGAAAAGACTTCATATCAACGTACAAAAGAATCGTAAACGAACTTCGCAAGCAGATAGCGAGGCGCCATAGCTCCTCCTGATTTCACGGCCCGCCGGAGGTCCATGCCACACAGCTAGTACGCTTTCTCTCGGTTGAGGTGGAGCAGTGTCCTCTGCGAGACGAGCAGCGGAGACACGACGCCATCGGTGGGTTCCAGAGGTTAAAAAAAAATGTAAAACGCCTGACGATAAAAACATGCCGAAAATCGATGATAGGGGAACAGATTCATGTTCACGAGAACGCAAACATCAAATTCTACGAGGACTCCAAGTAGATTCTACAAGGTTCTGGAGGCAACTTTACTTTTTCGGGCAACAGCAGTCGAAAAATGTATTTTCGGCCCCCGTTCCTCTTTTCTCACAAGATCTGGATAGGATTTTCTCTTGTTTCATATATATTTTTTACCATCCGTGTGTAGGTCGTTGGTGTATCAGTCAAGGCACCACGTTAGCAGGGACTGCCCGCGACCGAGCCCTGGTAAAACTGTGTCATATTCGATCAAGGCCGCGGTGGGGGGTTACACCCTTTTTCACTACTGTACCGCGTCTAAGCCAGTCGCACGAGTGACTCTGCACCTCACTCACGAAACGACTCTACACGATATGCTTGGCGCAAGCGAGGCCGACTATTGCATTGCGGGTTCACGTCGCCAGATTAAAACAGCACCAAAGCTTGAGACCGCAATGGAACAGGGGGTCTCACCCTCGCGAGTGACTCCGGGACCACCGCAAAAAAAAAGCCCAAAAAAACAACATAAACCCCCCTATCGTGGCATTGGCAATTTTTCACGGATTGGTGGCCCGAGAAGAACTACCATTTTAATGCTCTTGAATAGGCCAAGGCTGCGGTATGGGGTGTAACCCAACTTTCACCGCGGGCTTTTTCAGCTAGTTAAAAATAGGGGCACGACTGACTCTTGCTATACCTCACGGAGAGCCATCCGACGGTGGGGGTGAAGCATCGTCACATCAGTCCCTGAGGTCCTCACATGAGGAGCTCAATGTCTCACCCGATCTACATGACTTCGAAGGCATTCGTTCGCACAAACCCGACCAAGCTTCTATGCTTTAGTCCTAAACAAGAAACACGTCCTCGTGAGAATTACTGCATTAACCCCGCCGGCAGTTCCTCGCATGAGGAGCTCAATCGCCTTGCTTCTGGCTTTCCGTCACTCCGATGAACATTTTAGTTGTCGACAGGTTTCTACGTACTTGTATCAAGAACGCGCTTGTTTCTGGCCGCAAGCGTGTGCAGAGTGACCATAGAAGAAGTATAGAGATTTTTGCTCGTGCAGGTTTTAGGGTATTAGACGCCTGAGCTACTACTGGCAAAAGGTTCACCCAATACTCATCCAGGGCAAGCCATACCTGGAATACCATACCATAGTATACATAACTACGCCCCCTCGGGCGACAGGGGATCCCTGCGAAGACGTTCAGGCTGGTTCACGTAGAAAAAAACAAATATATTTCCCGGCGAATGTCCACGCCGTTTTTTCGATTCAGACCGTGAAATTTTGCACACGTGCGCTATGTTCCATTGCGAAGATCTCAACTGTCGTCTTCATTTTTTTTTCGTCTGGTTTGTCGTCAGTTAAGATTTTTGGGACGATATGGCTCACCTTAGACAAAAAAAAATCGGTGAAAAAAAAAGAAGAACCCCCCCCCCCGAAGGTCAGGCCTCGAAATGGGCATGTAGAACACGTGTGCAAATTTTCAGGGTCTATCTCTCAAAAACGGCGTAGGTAGACATTTGGAGTTTTGCGCGTAAAAATGAGTAAGATTACGTTAGTTCCTTAAAATTACTTGGTTTTAGTGTAGGATCCAGTTTTTCCGCTCGATTTTGCTTAATGTTGAACACAGGCAGGTCAGATCTTAGATTTTTTGCGCGAAAAAAGTTACAGACACGCCTTGGAGTACCTCCCACCGGTTCGTGCAAAATGCGGCGCCATTTTTTTTCTCGCCTCCACTTGGAAAAATCCTGAATGTTATTGAAGAGTATAAAGGCCCGTCATTGGTCGATACGAATTTTGCTCCTAGAGACAGCCCGAGTGCGTTTAAATTTTTTTGGCCGTGTCACCCTCCTCCATTGGCCATGGGGTATGATACCAAATATTCACCTTTTGACTGGATATTGCGAGAGGCATTCGCCGGGGAGATATTTTGTTTTTGTCTTTTACGTGAACCAGCCTGTATCCTATACCGAATTACCATGCTGGAATGACGACACGATGAAGTCGGGGACGTCGCCACAGCCAAACTTCGCTTAAGTTCCTCGGGAGAACACTTAATAACAGATTCTTTCCATTTGGGCTTTTATAAACGGATGGCGGGGACCGAACCAGCGACCTAACAGTTTGAAAACCCATGGCCTACCGACGAAAGGTTGAGGTATTAGACACCTGCGCTATATTGGTAAAAGGTTGACCGATTGTCCACCCACCCATGGTGAGCCATACAAAAAGGGCATATATGCTTGTGACGTCGTGTTTATCTTTACTCGAAGCCACCAAATACCCCCCCCCCACCCTCCCTGATGTAGCCTACGGGGTTAGTGATTTGCTCCGTCGCTTCTTCAGGTTAGTTTTAACACTGCCAACGCCTACCGATTTTCTTGCTTTCGGGGTGTTGTGCTGACGTTTGTATTCGCTCACGTTGTATGACTGCCGGCTATCACATGCTATACAGAATGCTGTTGTGATTATTCCGCGTCGAGACAACACCTGCAACGCACCTGCTTCGGTCCGTTTTCCCTTGCGTGGCGTGCCTACAGCTGTCGCTCGTTCTGACAACTACCATCGGCTCAAAAACACCTTCCAGGTGCCTGTCGACATGCCGTCGTCGAGGGCAATAACAGGAGGTGTGCATCCAAGAGCGGTAGAGCGCCAGTCTCACACCGAGTGGGAGAAGATGCCGACATATTCGACAGCTAGATGCTTCTCAACCTTCCTAAGGTGTTGCCGAACAATTTCTTGTCTCGCACTCCGTCTACTAGTAGTACCCTTTATGGTCGGAAATCCATGGACTGGCGGGTAAGGGGTGCCTTTGGGTCAACGATGATGATGGCTTGGACCTGCCCAGGCGCGAAAATTAGCGTCTCCCACCGCCTCCTACGAGTACCTCCCCTTGCGTTTTGCCCCGGACGATCCGGGGGTTGTAGATTCCGCCTTTAGGATGACAAGCCCATGTGCATTGACGTATATGCACCGTCATCATTGCCGGCGTCGACCATATGACCATTGTCACTCCGCGATCGCTCCTTGCCACTTCATGCCGCGTCGATGGTCGTTGTCGGTCGTCGTCGCATGCTGCTGCGTTTATACCGGCTTCTCCATGCTTCCTTACAAATTACTTCTCGACAGATCGTGTGTTGATCCTCCCTTTTGCTGCCTCTACCGTCCTGGACTGGTGCCACCCTCTTTCCGTCATGCCACCGGGATACACCTACACCTATGTTGTTTTTGGCGATTATCTTCAGCCGGCGCGCAGAGATGTCAGCCGTATCTACCGCAAGAATGTCGGGCGCAAGAAACCACATTCCTTGCGGTGGGAAAAAGATGCCCGTTGTAAAGTTCTCTACCATCAATCCTCTCTTCGGCGAGTCGGTATGCAGTCTGCTTCGAATTTTCGCTCGCTGTCTGCAAGCAACTGGCGTACGCACTTGCGCCATACCACAAAGGAAACTGTGGCGTTCCACGCATTTGCAACACTACGGCTCAGGTAGGACCACTGGATGGTCGTCAGCTGTGGTCGGATGACTTGGGGCGCCCACCTTCCTCATGCGGGATCAGCATACGGTAAAAACTCGGTCAGCGTCATCACCGGCTTGGCACCGAACGAGTTGCGCACGAATCACACCTCAGGGTCTTATCCGACAGGTCTCAAACATCCTCACGCCGGGTGACATCAGGTTTAGGGTGCCATCGACTGTAGTCCTACTGTGACCTTACGGCTGACCGCCGACAGCACAAAAACATGCGCGAGCACCACGCTCTCTCGCCGTTTTCTACGTATATAGAACGCGGGGGGGGTCCGCGCTGTCTGGCGAACTACACCAGCCCTCCCCACGACACCAGCAACGGGTAGGTGTGACTGTATATTGCAGTCGCAACTACACATTACGACGTCGAAGCTGACGCTGATCCCAGAGTTCTCAAGGAAAAATCGTTGTCACTGAGGTGGAACCGGCCGTCCATGAATGGCACCGTGGACCCCTCCTTACACGACGGCGTATCTAACCCTCGCCGCTCTAGTCGCGAAGCTTCCATACTTTGATTGCCCCTAGTGTTGCCGTGTCCTATACGAACGCCGGTGCCGATGCAAGCCTTGAGTTCGTCGTCCTCCGTTTCCCATACCCACCGGTTATCATACCGTAGTTTCACGCCATAAGAACGTTCGATATAATATAATCACCATACTGCATCCCTACTGTATGGTATGAGGTAATCGAGGGCAGCATTTCCAAGAGTCTACAGAATATTTGAAGAGAATTGAAGATATCAAGACACTAAAAAACGAATTCACTGTGAGCACTCCACTATTAGTAACATTCATTCCGTAGGAGGGGGGGGAAGTAGTCGCAGTCCTCTCTCGTCTGTCTCCTGTTAAAGACCGTGGAAAATGATTGATGCGATCGTCTTGGGAATGCGAAACGCACACCCCTACTAACCCCGTCGACATGTGATCCTAATGACGGGGGGGGGGGTACCTCACGGCAGTATCGCTATAATATAACCCTGCTGTTGGGACACATGTGACGCGAAAATAAAAAACGTGGCGCTTATCAAGCGTCTTAATAGTAAGAGCCTGTTACAGTAGCAGTACGAGTATCACCATGCCGCGCACGTGCCATATACGGCTCTTTGCACTGCAGTGCGCCCGGCCCGCTCTCCAAAGCAAAGCCGGCTGTGCTTCGTGTGGCCGATCGATGCTGAAACCACTCGTCATTTTCTTCGACATGGATGTATTTTTCATTTTGAAGCCCCCCCAAAAGGGTGTGTCGTTTTGGTACAGAAGAAGCAACCGCGTGGTGTGAGTGCCGCTCGCAAGACAGACCCTCACGCACTAAAGGCGGGCGTTTTCTGTGCTACTGCTACGACAGCTGCCGTGTCAACCGCGACAAGGGCTCAATCTTGGCGCATGCTCAGATAATAAATATTGGCGCGCACGGTGACACCGGTTCAATAAGCTGTCCGCTTCCTTCCTCGACGATCTGGGACAAAGAATCAACGTTGTGCTCCCCTTACCTCGGCACACACAACGGTTACTGGCGCCGCTCACAAGCACTGCATAATGTCTTCAGGTCTGCCGAGGCAGTGCCTTCATGTTGCCTTGCAGCGATGTTTAATACCAGTAGTAAGAGAAGCTTTGGTCTAGAACCAGTATAGACGGAAAAAACAATGAACGGTCTTTTTTCCTGGTTTTATTTAGACCGTATTTTTATTTTTTTGATTTTATATTTTTTCCATCCCATTTATTATCCTCGCACTACTCTCGCACTCCTTCCCAGCAGTAACTCAGATCTGGGCTCACATAGCGGGTTCTTCTCTCCCCTCCCCACCACGGTACGCGCCTTCATTTTTTATCGCGAGAATAACTCAGCATTTTCCTCCCTCGTCGACTCGCGTCGAATTGTGCGTACCCACGCTGCTAGGCGCTCTCAGCACTCGATCCTTGTAATGCGTTTTTGCAAATAAAGTGAAATCGTATGATGTGTAAAATAAATTGTAAAAGAAAAAAGAGAATGTTGTATGTTTCCATTCGTCCCGTCCTACGATCGACGTTTGGATCATTTACTGCTACCTGGTACTACTAATACTACCGTTGTTTTCTCCGAGATTTGGGCTTTGTCGAAGTCGAGCGAGATCGTAAAATAAGCCATGAAGTTATATGTCGGTATGATACCTGGTACTACAGAGCAGTGCCACCCGTTCCAGGTACATAGTATAATACTAAAGAGAGGCAGCAGTTCTAATATAGATGTTCAAAAGCTGGTGGTGGTACCCGGCACGTTATCGGTCGCACGAAGTCGTCGTACAGAAAAAACATCAAACAAAAAAGCGAAACTGCCAAAAATGCCACAAAACAAAATGCGAATCCAATGTGAACTCCAAGAATGCGGAGGAATCATGCAGCGTCTCGGGTGGAAAGCAGCAGTAGAGCAGTGGGGCAAGACGCCGTTCTGAACAGTGGCGTACTCTGTGCTTCATCTGCAACACTAGACTAATTTAAGAGGCCCTGGGCATAACACACGATTCGGCGCTCCGCCCTGGTACAACCACTCACTGCTAGTTGTGCTTGGTGCGAACTGCGGCGCTTGAACAGTACGACCGTGCCAGTCTAGAGGAAATCAGCTCTTTTTTTCATTTATTTTGGCCATCACCCATCGTTCATCGCTGGTTTTAAGCGCGGGCTCCCAGCATCGCCGGTAATTGCAGCATGTTGCAAGGCGCTGCTCAACAGGGCAACAACAACAACAACAACAGCAGCAGCAGTGGTGGCAGACGACCAAGATCAAGAGTTGTCGCAACAATCCTCGGAAAGCTTTGCCTGGCAGTTGCCGCGACAGCAGCAACATTTATGGCGCTTTACTGGAGCCGAGGGGGCTTCCACATGGTACCTCCGGTATGTCAACTGCTGTATGTACGATAAAAATACAGATGGTACAGCAGTAGTACTATTATTGTTCTCATACTTCGTATGCAACCATTTCGGGACAAGCTGCAATTTAGGGAAAAACTACTTGGGATTAGTGTTCAATATGCGGTAAAAGGTTTGTGGGTGTGCAGACACCAACAGAACTACACAGAAATCATTCCGTCCTCGTTTTTCCTTGCGAAGCAGCCCTCCTTGTTGCTACGTATCAGACTCACTGCTCAGACAGTTCCTGCTGTGTCTTGGCTTTGATGCACCCCTCTGCGCTGCTTTCCAACCTGGTGATGCTTGCCGATTCCCTGATACTGGTGTTCGCGTACCAGCTACTACGAATACGACGGGTGTGTTGCTGCTGTATATGAGACGTTTTCGACCGCGTTTGAAGTTGCCTCTCGTCGAAGGAACGAGAGAGCACGAACGCACGAACCGACAACCGAAAGGCGTGCGTGTGTAATCGAATCAAAAGCAGAGCCAGACCTTCACCGTGCTCCTGAACGGGATTACCTATCACCATCATTGACTACCCGCGAACGTCGAACCGTGCCGTTTTGGGTTCATGCCGTGTGCCCCTCTCTGTTTTGCTCTGTTTTGCTAGCCGCGGCTAGGGGGGGGGTGTACTCAGTTCGTGCATGGCCGTAGTCGCATGACCATGGACCCTCGCATCCCTACTATGCCGGGACAGAGCACGTCGGGTTTCCACCAACCAGGCAGACATTGCTTGCCCCCAACCCGAAGCGCCGTGAGATGTTCGGCGAGTCGCATGAAGGGTGAACTGCATCCTTCCAAAACCCGCTCGAAAGACGGACTTTGGCACCTTGTAATACCTACTTTCTTTCTTTTGGGGGGGCGGCCGGTGCGCAAACGTACCCCCAACCTCCCCAATTTCACAAGTTCGGCTTTGTATTACGAGTATGATGGGTTAGGGCTAGGTTACGGGTGCCTAGCCTGCAGCCGGCGCGAAACGAAGTCGAATTGATATATAACACTGATGTGTTCGTTGTGTGCTCGTGAGTAGCTCCTTCTAACGCATACACCGGGTTCCCGGTAAGTGCCCACGGTGCTATGAGTATTGGGTACACAATACCCTGTACCCTATACCGACGGCCGTACGGGCATGTTTGTGAAGCGTGCATGCATAACAAGCACGCCCCGTGCATCTGCCACGCACCACGGCGGGTGGACGGGGGGGGGGGGTATTGATCACATCATGCATGGTGGAAGAGAGGGGAGGGGGCTTGTAATCTTCATAGCTGGTGGCAAAGGTTAGCGGTTACTGGAGCATACCATAATATCCTTTGAGGCCATTGTTTATGGTACCCCGATCCAGGTCACAGATGTTCCTGGCATTCGTTTCGCCGCCTAAAGATCAGGATGCCGACGTAAGATTTCCAAACAGTGTGTATGGTAATAACGAGTCTACTACTGTAGATGCAGAAGCTGCAGCAATGTTCAATATATTCGTTGGCATTTTTCAGAGGGGTGGTTGTACGATTTCGAATAACCGAAACACAAACAAACGCGCCGCACCGCCACAACACGCTACAGACCATGGTGATCGAGGTGCGCGAGGGTCAAGCGGCAGCTGCTCGGCAAATGGCCCAGGGGGCTGCCGCATCTTCGCGAATTACTGCTGTTCTGTGCGTGCGTGCGCGCGGGGGCAAATTTGCGGCCTAACCTCAAGACAACATCTGGAGAAGAAATTCCTTGTCCCGATCTCAGCCTCAGATCGGGACGAAACACCGCTTTTCGGTGGATTTTCCGATATTGGAAATTGTCAGAACCCACTTTCGTCTCCACATGCAGTGTACACAGATCTTACTATAGGCGAATCTTGTATTGATCAAGATCTATGGCCTACATCGGGGTACCATAAACAGTGGCCTGAGACGCCCCCCGGGGCGCATACACTTTTTTTGTGGAAAAAAGAGAAAAAACACTCTGCTGGGTCGTTTTCAGAAGAAAGGAGGAGGTAATCTTTTCACAAAAACAAAAAAAAAACACCCTGGGGTGAAAGTCCCCGGATGTTGGTTTCTTTTTTGCTCTGTTCGGGGTCCCCGGATGTTGGTTTCTTTTTCGCTCTGTTCGGGGCACCCACGCACGGGACCCACAAGTATATTTGCCGCGGACCTCTAAGAACCTACGATGCCGGGCCTAAACAATATCTGAACATTCAAGAAGCAGAAGAAGATGGGCGATTGAGTAACCTTGCGCCGTTCGCCGTCGTGGGGTGAAACTCCTCCGACGCCCAAAGAAAGGGTCAGGCGTCAGGCATTTATGTTGTATAATTTAACAGCGCGTGGTATCATAGAATTTACGTATACACTGGGGTGTCACATGTAAGAAAGCGTTCATTCTAATACAAAACGGACGATCACACAGGGTCACATTGGCTTATCATGCCTCATGATGCCTGTGTGGTTGGATGAAATCGCGAGCGGCACAGACATAAGAGCGGTATCCCTGACCTGTTCTGAGGGGGGCTCGTAAAGCGGGTACCCCAGTCATTGCTGTGTTACTTTTTTTTCATGTTCACGGAGATGTTATACCCCTGGATATCGTCGGTGTCATCATAGATATACCCGCCGTCTCGCGATGTCACGCACTGCACTGCTGCTGCTCTGTTGTCGTTGCGTCGGCTGGGCTCGGGTCCCTCCGTAGTCTTTCTTTGTTGTGTTTTCTGTGTGCTCGGAGAATCACCTAAGCAGAGATACTCTGTATTTAATATCGACGTGATGTGATTTTGGCACCTGTTAAGTCCAGCGTCGCCCGGGGGGGCAGGTGACACAGCAACAAACTGCATGCAGTAGTTTAGGATTTTCCATGTGAAGCCCGACACCCTATGGGATGACCGCTTTATAGGACATCCCATAGGATGTTCATTGGATGTTCCATGGGGTGTCGCATGGGATACCCCATCTGGCATTCCATAGGTAGTCCCGTAGGAAATCCCATAGGATCCCATGGGACATCCTGTCCGAAGTCCCATAGGAAGGCAGTCCCGTGGGATGTCCCATAGGATTCCCCATGGGAATATTTATCTCGTGGTATGTCCGATGCCACGTGTCCCACAGGATGAACGACACCTCATGGGCCATCTCATAATTCATCCCGGACCATCCCAGTACTCATCCCATGGGACCCCCCACGGGATGAACGGCTCCCCATGGGCATGGGATGATATGGGGTATTCCATGGCATGAACAACCTCTCGTGGACGATCCCATGGGACATCGCGTGCGGGTTGTATGAGATCATGACATGAACAACCTCTCATGGACGATCCCATGGGACATCGTGTGCGGGTTGTATGAGACCCATGGGATGGACGACTCATGAGCATGAGATGCAATGTCCCATGGGATATCTCCAGGGGTGAACGACCTCCCATGGGCGTCACACACGATGTGATATGGGACATATCCCATTTGATGATGGACATCCCAATGAAGGTACGAATTGAGCTATGGACCATCCCATTAGATGTATCATGAGACGTCCATGGGATGCGCGACATCCGGTTGACATATCATGGATAATCCCTTGGATTGTCCTATGGGACAGCCCGTAGGATGTTTGGAATCCCCATGGTACATCGTATGGTAAGGATTTGGAGACCACGGGACGTCCCGTGGTACAGCCGATGGGAAAGATCATTGGACAGCCGATAGAATGCTCGCCATCCGGTGGGACATCCCATACGATGCTTGACATACCATAGGACATTCTATACATTGTCCTATGAATATACGAAGAAGGACGTGCCATAGGTTATCACATGAGATGTTCCAAAAAAATTCCCATGGTACTATATATCCCATGGGATGTCCCATGGCAACTTCCTACCAGGTATGAGATGCCCCACAATAATGTCTATGGTATCGTAAACGACCCATGGGATGTCGTACATGTCCCAACGGGCGTCTTATGGAGCTTCCTACTATGCACTATCGCGCAATATACAATTGGAATGGTCCATGGGATGTCCCATAGGATGCCAAGGGATATATTTATATATATCTATAAGATATCAGACAATGGGACACCCACGCTCCAACGGCACGTCCCATGAGACGTGAACAACCAATGCGACCAACGTATCCATTGGGATATTTCATAGTATCCTATTTATTGAACAATGCATGGGGGGATCGCTGCTACTGGGGACGTCCCATGAGGTCGTTGGATACCTACGGGACGTCCCATTGGGCGCCCCATCGGACGTCCCACAGGAATCCAAGCAATTATCTGTAGAGATTCCTGACATACATATAAATATATACGAAGACGCAGGAGTAATTCATAACCAGTCGTACTGGATAATGGTGTCATCATATTGTAACATGGTGCCCGGTGCCATGTGAAAAATAAACGTGTCGACGCATCATACCGCTAGGTAGGGTAGAATTGTGTGACATTATAATAAAAATAAAAACGAAATACAGTCCAGATGTGAGATAGAAGATTTCGTCGAAACTCATCTTTGCAAGATGTGTGTAATACTCCGATCGCGCGTATTACTGGGTGTGTGTCCTCATTAAGGATACAGGTCGGCGACTCCCCTTGGAACTACAGTGTAGCTTGTATCAGGGTCAACAGAGTGATGTTAATCAACCTGTGTGCGGAACCTGTAAAACCCATTTTCAAGGGGGACAAAATCTGACGGCTGTGGAAGGAAGGCATCAGTTTATTATAAATATCCTGTAAGTCGTGCAATCGGTGAGGTGGGGGCGGAGTTTTTGGGGGGTGGCGGGGAGCGGGGGGGGGGGGGGGGTCAATCTGTGCGCGAAAACTATAAAACCCTTTTTTGAGGGAGGCAAAATCTGACGACTGTGGAAGGAATGCACCAGTTTATCATGTATATCCTGTAAATCGTGTAATCGCGGTGAGGGGAGGGCGGAATTGTGAAGGGGAGGGGGGGGGGGGGGGGGAATCAATCTGTGCGCGGAAACTACGAAGCCCGTTTCTGAGAGGGACACAAGCTGGCGGCTGTGGAAGGAATGCATCAGTTCATCAAGTATATCCTGTAAGTCGAATAACCGGTGAGGGGAGAGCGGAGTTTTGAAGGCGGGGGGGGGGAAGTTGAAAAGGAGGGGGGTGGGGGGTGAGAAGGGAGGGCGAGGGGGGGGACATTATATACTTTTGGTGTTGAGCTGTGGCTGTTGTTGCGCCGCCCTGGCACTTATAGGGAAACAGTTAAATATCTTCCAGTGCAGCAGTATAATATACCTGATCATGTGTATTATTTCTTTTACATGTACACAATACATATTATACCTGGTAGTCGATACCTTGAACACGTACAGTACATCTCTGGGAATCTTCTGCTGGCGTTGTATCATTAGTAATTTGTATTTGCGGGTTCCCGTGTTGATGACGGAACCCCAAAAAAACGTGGACATGGCCTTTTTGCGCCGGTTTTCGACTCCATTATCGTTAACGTTATCGTTATCGACGTTTTGGGTTTTTCGGCACGGTAACGATGACGATCGTTATGGTTATCGTTATGGTTATCGAAGGTATTTTGGCCTTATCGTACCGAAACGTTTGTGGTTTCGATATCCAACACTAGTTTTGGTATTCGGTTTGGATGAACGTTATCGTAACTAACAGTGGATCTTCGTAAAACGATACGTGTCTTCATTTTTATCATTTTTATCGCGAGCAGACTTCAGCTCTTTCTTCCCTCGTCGATTCGCATCGAATCGCGCGCCAGTAGTCACACAGTGTGTATGTGTGTGGCTGGTGTACAGCAGCAGGAGGTCGAACCACGACAATATTAATACGTCCAATGCAACACAGCAGTCTAACGCACATCGTCGGACCTCATGCCAGGCCAGGTATGCGAAGCATACAGCAGCAGCAAAAGCAGCAGCACTGCTGTAGCTCATACCTGTACATATCGTTGGAACGTGTGTGTCCCCCCTTTTTGACTTGCGACGCCCCCGGGATACCAAATCAACCCCATCCCGATGGGGAACCTTGTGTGCTTATTGTATCGAACATACTATATTGTAAAAATAGTAAAAATAGAAATACACTCCAGCTGTGAGATCGAAGATTTTGTCCAAACTCATATTTGCAAGCTGTGTGTGATACTCCGATCGCGCGTATTACGGGGTGTGCGTCCTCATTAAGGATATAGGTCTGCGACTCCCCTTGGAACTACAGTGTAGCTTTACCAGCGTCAACAGGATGGTGTTAGCCCCTTTGCAACTGGAAACCCGTTTTTGAGACAAAATAATTTGGATTTAGTATAGGGAGAGGTTCGGGGGCTGTAAAGGGGTTAATCAATCTGTGCGCAGAAACTATAAAACCCGTTTTTGAGGGGGACAAAATCTGACAGCTGTGGCAGGAATGTGTCGCCGCTATTATCTCTGTCATATTGTATGATGTATCACCTGCATACGGCCCGCCACGTATGCCCCGACCTGCCCCGGCCTCGGGGTGGGCCGGTGTTCACCAAGACCTCCAATGGTCTACAGGCTACCACGAAGGCCTCGGCTCGGCTTTGGTAGCGGGGGAACCTGGCGTGGTCTGATTGGTGATTCCTTCACTAAAGACCGCGCGAGGTGATGACGATGCGTTTTATTTAAGTCCCGACGCCTTGAACTTTTTTCCGCGAAGTGCCAAACGGGTGCACCTCCACAGCAAAGAGCGCTATGGGTGCAGCCTGAGGAGAATGGAGAGGCTGGCCGCAGCGTGGGTAGGCACACATGCCGACAGGTCCAAGCGGAGTGTAGGGGTTGGATGGGACGGCTGCACCTTACCGACATAATGCAAGGCACGTGCTTTTCTAGGAACCAGACAGCCACGGTAGTGAATTTAAAATCGGAAAAAAAGAGAGAGCAAAGGAGGAGGGGGTGGGTCTCGCGGCATGTGGTTAGAAAACCAGTACGTGAGACCAGCGTGGTGGTCGCTAGCTACAATGTGCTCACCCTGGCTGTAACGGGAAGGGACGGGTATGGGTGCGACCATTGCGTACTAGCAAAGGCCCAACAACTTGGCTGTAACTTTGTTGGGCTGCAAGAGACAAGAAGGCAAGGTGAAACGACGTTTTATGCTGTGGGATACCGTGCCTTGTGTTGCGGGCAGCGAGAAGAATCACGAGCCAGACAAGGGTTACATGGGGTGGGCTTTGCCGCCAAGGAATCGATATGCTGTAAGTCTACTTACTCCGAGTAATTCATTGACGAGTGTCTTAGGCTCGAGGCAGTTAGTGTTGTGAGGCAGTTAAAATTGTCGTAGCGTACGCACCAACTCAATGCACCAAGCAATGCACCAAGGATGCCGAGGTGAAACGAATTTTCTGGCAAACGTTGGAGGATTTGGTTCACCAGATCCCACCGAGGGAACGTTTGTTTGTACTTACAGCCGCCAAGGCACCGACTGGGTGGAGGGTGGGTGGGTGCGGCAGTGATGACGGTAGAGCGCTTGCAGCTTACGGGCGTGATGTGAAAAATGATCATGGTGAACGACTGCTGTCGTTCGCTACCAACTGCAAGCTTGCCCTCACCAACACCTTTTTCAGCCCGCGCAAGGGCGGAATATCGCATGCACCTACGGTCGCCCGCCCAAAATGACCGTAAGCGGATAGACTACATCCTAACACGCCAAGCCCATCGATCTAGGGTACATGTAAAGGTCCACCCACGGCCTACATCGCGAGACAAACCGGACTCAGACCGTAACATGGTGTGCGTAACGGTCGACCTCAGTGGTCGTTGTGCACCCAACCGACAAGCGCGAAATACCCTAAAAGACCGACTGTTCGACCGGCGGGTTTTTGTGATTGATGGGGAGTGTCGCAAGCGATTAGTGTCGAGAGTCGTATCCGATCTCAACCAACCTACCCAGCCCAACGCTTTATCTGACGTAGCTGACGTTTTCACCATGGCCATTATCGATGCAGTGAAAGTAAATATTCTAGCTGAACCACGCCGTCACCGCAAGCGTGGATGGTGCGAATCGACCGAATCCTCGGCCGCTTTTAAAATAGCATGGACCGCGAGGGAAAATGCGCGAAAACTCATTGACACCCTCCCCCGCGAAAGGACCGCGTGGAAGACATTAAGGACGACGTGCGCGAACCTGCGGAAGGTGATAGACGCAGGGGTACATAGTTATTCGAATAGGATGTTGCTGAAATGGAGAAAGTACTCGCCGAAAACGACCAGCAGGGTTTCTACAAGCACTTGAAAAGCACAGTGGGGATGGCAGGGAAAAAGCGATAAGTGAACGATTCGTTAGGGGTGAGGATGATGAGGATGGTATATTGTTAGCGGACAAGGTTCGCATTCCTAAACGATGGGTGGGTTTTTTCTACGAACTCCTTAATACCAAATCGCTGACATCTCGATGGAGCTATTCCCTGAACGACCGCTCGCATTATCGCTTGGAGATGACTGTCTATCGACGAGACGACGGGGGTTGGGGTCCAGAGTATGCCAAATTGGAAGGCGGCAGGGCCAAACCCTCTGCCGGCCGAATTGCTGTTGCTCGATCACCCCGAATTCACTCGTTGCTTTCACAGCCCACTGCTGTCAATGTTCAGAAAACTGGTGATGCCCCCCAGCAATGGAAAGATGCGACCGTAACGGTCCTTCACAAAAAGAAGGATCGTTTCGATTGCAACAATCACAGGGGGACATTACGTGTTGCCCATGCAGGCAAGGTACTGTCGAAAATGGTCGCATCCCGCCTTAGCATCTACTGCGAAAGGGAGAATCCTCCCCGAGGAACAGTGTGGCTTCCGTCCGGGGCGATCAACAGTGGATATGCTGTTCGTTGTACGCCGACAGCAAGAACTCGGACGAGAGCGAAAATTCTCTTTGTGCATGTGCTTCATCGACCTGCAGAAAGCGTATGACTCTGTCGACCGAGCGCTACTGTGGGGAGTGGTCGCACGCTTCGGTGTACCAGCCAAGATGCTTGCAATTATGCGACAGTTCCACGACGGCATGCGGGCTAACGTGCGCACGGACGACGGTGGGCGCTCAGAATGGCTTGACGTCGCGCGGGGGCTTCGGCAGGGTTGTGTGCTATCGACTTTGCTGTTCCACATGATTTTTATCGCTGCGTTAAACGTTGTCTGCACTCGCTTGAGCGAGGACGAAGGCCTCGTGCAGAACCTAGTCCACATTAATTACGATTGGGCTGCCAGAGTCGAGGAGCCGTTGGCATTCGTGCGGAGGGCCGTGTGGGGCATGCTGCACGCCGACGATGCAGGCACTGTCTCGAAACCGGAAGAGGGGTTTGCCAAAGATGTTGACAGTCGTTGTGACTGTCTTCGAAGTAGCAGGCCTCACAGTTTCGGAGAAAAAGACGGGTACCATCCTGCTGCATACACCGGACCTTGCATCCCGGGCTCCACCGTTAATCATTGAAGCAGCAGGTCAGAGGTATGAACGCGTGCTACGATTGAGGCGGAGCACGTTTATTCTGGGGTTCCTCATTTTCGGAGCTTAAGACATGTCCTTCTTAACCCAAAAATTGATTTGGAGCAAAACGAAACTGCCACCGGATGAAAAATCTCATGGCCTAGGTACACAACCAGAATCATGCCAAAAAAAATGTTCTATTTCGGACGATTTTAGGAGCCCCGTCATTCAGAAAATGTCTCAGGCGAAAAGTGCTACTTCTACCGTAGCACATGCCTATAAACAGACAGCGCAGTTTCTATACCTCGGCGGCATTATCCACGAAGACGCTGACCTCATGGTTGAGCTTAAGCGACGGGTCCGACTCATGAGGGCATGCTAGAAGCGGTTCGGTCCAGAGCTATACCATATGACGACCGCCTGGTTCACCCTGAAGGTTCGCCTGTTGAAGGCCGGTTCAGCCTGAAGGTTCACCTGCTGAAGGCCGAGGTGATTGAGACCCTGCTTTACGGGTGTGTGACGTGCACCCTCAACGCGACTCACTATGAGAAGCTCCGAAAGGCGCAATTCAAAGTCCCCCGGCGAGTCCGTGACTTCCAACGTCGTGCGGACCACACCAACCTCTCGTACGCCAAGGCCCTCAAATGGACGAAATGCGAGAGCATCGAAACGACCATCCGAAAACGGGGGCTCTCCTTTGGTTAAATGGTACGGCGAAACAAGGGGCGATTATCCGATCAAATGATGATTGCGTAGATAACCGGTGGAAACTCGGGATCAGGTGGGCCACCGAACAACTGGCTCAAAACCCTGAGCGACGACCTCGCCGCTTTTCGATCCACCGAGCCACGGCAGTTTGCAGTTGAAACCGTACTATAGATTCATGCGGCAAAGAAGGCGGGCAAGTGGTACCGGGTGATCCTCGAAGAAGCCGAACGGTTCATGGCCAGGTGGCACGTAGAGGAGAAAAATAAGAGCTCTGAGCGCCGCGGAGCCCGGATGCGTGAGGCACAAAGCCGCAAGGGGGGAGGGGGGATTAGGGAAACAGCGGTTGAAGGAGACGGCAGACAGGATAGCACGGCACCAGGCCGACTACAACCAGTGTTAGGTAGAACCCGTCGACGTACCCTCAAGTATGCGACTACCTTGTGTTTTGTTCTTGTTTTTGTTGTTTGGGTCGCCTGCTCCACCCCCCTCGGGGGTTCAGTGTCAGCCGATCCTGTGGGACTACCACCGCCGGTATGCGGGTTCTCGCTGAACCGGTTTTCCCCTTTTCTCTCTCATCCTTTCTTTTCCTTTCTCGTGCCTTTATGTTGTGGTTTTTCCCTTTTTCTTTTGCCGTTTCTGTTCCTTTTTGGGTGTTCTCGGGGGCTATTGAGGCGACGATGTCGATATGGACACCGCCGTCGAAGATACAGTAAATCGAGGACGAAGTAGGCAGCAAGGCTCCTAACCCTCTACCATCATAGTTGCGTTCGGAACCCAGTTTGGGCGCTGCCCCGACGCCGGCTCGGTGGTGTCATCTGCTCTGTTGCTGCGTGCTTTGCTTGCTTAATTATTTGGCTTCGGTTTTGTATTTGGCACGGGGGCGGGGGTGGCGGTATAGGCACCACTGTCGTCATAAAGAGTGCGCGGGTGATAGACCATGCGGCAATGCTCCTGCTCCTACAGTAGGGCCATTCGAAACCCGATGTGATTGCTGCCCCCGATGTTGGTTGGATGGCGTCATCTTCCGTGTTGCTAATAATAATCTGTAGTTGCTGGCTGTCTGTTGTGCTTTGTTTTTTAATTTTTTGTCGCGCCGTCCTGCTTTCCTCTTTCTTTTCATTTTTTTTTTGTTTTAGTGCAAATACTCTGGTGCGCTGGCTTGCATTTCTTGTTTTTGCCCGCGTGCGCGTTGCGGTTGGTATTACATGGCCAAGCTTGCAGAGATGAGTGTCGGCCCTATTCGTCGAACTCACAGCTGGCGTCCTTTCACCTTGCTGGATTATCCGGAACAGAGATAGGAACGATCCCAGAAGTGACATCACCCTGTGACATAGAGCGGGAAATATCGTGGGCAGGTGGTCCCTCCGGAGTTCACAATTATTAAGCCCAATTTCCCCCATAAAAAACAGATTGAAGCTTGATCTCGACTAAAGTCGGCTCAGTAGCCGGACAATCCCGCTGTTGCCACGCCGGTTTGTAACCATCCACCTCGACCCATGACTCCCGACCACACCCCGGTCATCGACCTCAACTCGGTCGTAGCGTTCACCTCTTTCGAGGCCATCACCGCCGCGGTGACCACGGAAGAGGATTGAGCCCGAGTAGGGCTTCCGGACAGGGTTTTGGCGACTCCGGTCGCTTTGGCTGTTTCGCTCCTTTCGGGGCGGCTCCTGGCAGTCTGGTTGAAGTGCATCGGCGCAGCGTCTGCCGACAACCCGCCGGCCCTATTGTCTGTGGCGATCACGGCGGCTAGCGCCGGCATCGCCGCATCGGAATTTCTGCTGCGGATGCAGCGAGCCCTGCTGCAGGGTACCCTCGAGTACCTTTGGGGGAGCTCAGACCAAGGCGGTCTCCGAGAGGCGGGAGGATTCGCCGTCCTACCAACAGCGCTTCTACGGCACCTCCCAGACGCCGAGACACACAATCCACCCGCCTCACTCCCTTCCCTGCCCCGGACCCCCACTTGTAGCAACTCCCCTTCGAAGCGGGCCAGGCTCGACGAGGGCAGCTCCCTGGCGGCGTTCAGCACGGATGATGCGGAAGGCGCAGCCGGGGCGAGGGGCTCTCCGGCGGGAACACCACTGACAGAAGTGACCCTCGACGGCGACTATCATGCAGAGAGCGATTTGAAAAAGCCCGCGAACAGCCTCGAGGTACATGCGTCTAATGGAGGTAGTCTCCCCGGGCGCGGAGGGAATGGCCATGGTGGAAGGCGTTTCACAGAACCAGTACAGAGAATTCAACGAATTCCCTCTGAGCGAGCAGAATAGGTCATGGGCAGCTTTCGGGAACAACCCGGTGCTGTAAACAGGACTATTAAGAGGAGAGATAGTAAAGGAAACGGAGGAATGGATTTCAGCGTTAACGAGTATGGGAGAAACAATGAAGGCGTTCGTTCCCCAGACTAAGGCCTTATCACGCAATGAAGGCCTCTCATCCGGGACAGACCGCTGAAAGTATTGGCGGGATGGCAGCACCGGCCGCGGGAGGTGATGCCATTGTTTTGACGCACACTATACCGGAAGAAGAAAGGGCATAAATATACTGCTGGATTATCCGGAACAGAGATAGGAACGATCCCAGAAGTGACGTCACCCTGTGACATATAGCAGGCAAGATCGTGGCCTGGTCGGCCCTCCCGAGTTCACAACTTTTAAGCCCGAGCTTCCCCCGAAAAAACAGATAGAAGCTTGATCTCGACCGAAGTTATCACCCACGCACCCAATCACGAAGCATCAAGCTACAGCATATCCGGATGCCTTATTCTTCTTCACCGTTGGTATAGTTCGGTTTGAGCGCCGGCTCAACAGGCAGCGCGCGACACTCAAACCGGCCTGTTCGCGACGGGATGGCACCACCGCCCGCGGAGGAGATGCCATTGTTTCGACCCACACTATACCGAAAGATGAACAGGCACTAAGATACTGCTGTTAACATTTCGCCGACGCTTTAAGTCGTATATAGTTTGGGATCAATGAGACTTCTGCTGCGATCAGTCGGAGACTCTCACCCAGGGCTACTACCCCCGCGTTGATTCGATGGCAATCAACGCGTCACCTCGTCGCAGAGAGTAGTTACCCCGGTAAAATAAACACTACAAAATAAAACTGATGTCGTTGTCGGCGTGTCTCGCGCACAATGATGGGTGGGGGGGATGGTCTGTTTTCCCTAACCGCTTCGTACTCTCTCTAGCTGCTGCAAGGGAGCCGACGATGCAAGTGAGATCGTCTTGCTTTTTATGTACACCTATCAGGCTTTTCTCCCACCCCGAGGACGGCCTTCTTCCGGCCCCGGGTTTTGCTCCAAGATTACTGCTGTAACATTTCGCCGACGCTTTAACTCGTATATAGTTTGGGATCAATGAGGCCTCTCTGCTGCGGCATGAGATCACACCCATACTTGTTGCCCATTTTCCCTTCTCTCAAGACGCAGTTTATTTGTCTGTAGTTGGCATCCTTCCTTCGGGTTTCTTGTCGTTCTTACGATACCCAAACTTGTATCGTACATTGACCCCTAGTAGATCCGGCTTCGCAGTCCCGTGCACAAGCTGTGTGCAAACGTGCAAACTTTGCGGATGGTCTGCAGGACGTCCGCCTCTATGAACGCCGTTTGGCGAGAACGCTTCACTCTCGCCACGGCGGCGGATGCTGTTAACCCTATGTGCCTGTGTGTGCGACAGTTGCGGACTGTCACCCCACGTACCCCATAAAAATGCCCATGGTCGTACGGTTCATCTTATGGCTCGCTGCCCCTCCCAACCGGGAGAGCGCACGGTGTACCGCTTCATGTCCTCCGTGCCCGCCGCCCGCCATTGGATGTGGAGGTTGGCGGTCATCTGAGCCGGCGTTAACGCCACATATATAGTATTCCCGAATTCTACGTATAACACTGGGGAACAAGAATCCTGACCTCTATGTCAGTGACCCGTGCATGGATTCGGCCTCATGTCGGCACTCTACCACAGCTGCGACCGTGCCGGCAGTCTAGGCTCTTACTTACCACGACTGCTTGGGAGGAACTTCGCAACATCTTGCGAGAGGGAATTGAAAAAGAACCTCTCGCTTCCCGTCATCTGCAACAATTTCGAGTGTTTAAGTAGGCTCTGTTTTCCCTGACCGCTTCCTACTCGCTCTAGCTGCTGCACGCGGGCCGACGATGCAAGTAGGATCGTCTTGCTTGTTATGTACAGCTATCAGGCTCTTCTCCCACCCCGGGGACGGCCTTCTTCCGTCCCCGGGTTTTGCTCCAAGATTACTGCTGTATTTGCAATGTGTATCTCTGTTTCGTATTTTGTGACCTCAGAGCTCGTCTCTCTATGAGGCATCAACACGCACACTGGTTGTGCTGGATGTGGATGGGTGGAAATACCAGTATAAGCTGAAGAACACACACATTGACGCAGCACGCATTAGTTGACATGGTTGATATCATGGTGGGTGATGCCGAAGGGCCCGGATGGCGCATGGGTGTCCGGCAGATATAAACCATGGCGTAGATGGAAGTTTTCCCCCACCTTGCGACACCACGAACAAGAGCAAGGACGGAAGAAAAAACAAAAGCAACCCCAACAATCAAGTATGACTCTTATTTTGATAATACTAGTAGTGCCAGTGCGGTGGTACCAGGTACCACATCATTAATTAGCGCCGCGAAGCGCGCAACAGGGGCCAGAAGGAGGCGTGCTACGCGCAGTATTTGCGTGAACCTATATGCCCGAAAAACACTTGACACGGTGCGTCTAGGCGCCTGAAACATGTTTTTGGCTATCATACATAGTAGGTAGTCGAAAACATGAAAAATCCCTAAATAAAAGTTACCTCCTCCGGTGGTTCAAACACGAGCAGATTGTTTTCACCTACGTACGGCGAAAGAATTTGCGCGGCACGAATCACGTCTTGACGCAGCACGCCTTCCGTATTCTGTTGCGCAACATATAGCAGTTCCGACCCAACAGTTAGTTGCGCCCGCGCAACAAGCGTAGCAGCTTATCAGTGCCCTGCCAGGTTTCATGTTTTGATCTCATTGAGTATAGAGCATGATACGAGAATATCTGGAGAAGAGACGGGCACCGAAAGAAAAGGAGAAAATGACGTGAAAAGCGGAAGAAGAGACGGGAAACAAACACCGGGAGACATACTTGTAAAAGTTTTCCTAGGAGCGTCTGTCCCGCCCTCGAGGGCTGGTTAGACGACCTCCTTGCTCCAGCTTCAGCGAAAAATATTGAAAAAATGATTGCCTTCAAACCCAAAGCCTAAGCCCGACCACCTGGAAAAATCTTGGAATTTAGATGTAATGAGGAGTTACCACGTATGTGGACAATCAACTGGTTTGTCAGAGCTGGGCCAAGTCGTAGATAATAACGAAATATGAATAATACTGCCACGTTCACCCCCCCCGCCCCTTTCCCACGCCTCCATACACGACCCTCCTGGCGCCATAAACAACAACTGACGACCGGCGCCAAAACGCCTTACCCCGCCCGCCTTGGAAATTGCTCGAAATGAAGATGCAACGAGGCATTAGTGTAGATTATTTACCATTTTGTCGAATCTGGACCAAGTCGTAAACACTACTGCCACGCTCACTCCTCCTCCCCTCCCCCTTTCCCGCACTTGCATGTATACGACTCCCCCCGGACATGAAACAACCGAAGACAACCGGAAACGAGCCCGACGCAGTCCAGCAAGTGCAGCGCGGTCAAGTTGGCGATAACGCCACAGGAATACCGAGCGGCGCGGGGTCGATTAACCTTCGCCAGAGCGGGGAGGCGAACGATTGGCTCCCTTTGGTGGAGCTGGAGCACCCCTGGCAGTTTAAGGGGGCGGTCGCTCTCAAGTCCGAAAGAATCGCCTTCTGCCCGATCCAAAAAGTGAGAACTCCCCAAAAGCCCACCTGTGGTATTATTTTTTTCAACTCTTTTTACTATCACTGCAGAATACATCCCTCGCTAACTTCAAGTAACTTATTCCCCGAATCGTGGGGAAGTTCCAGAGCGGTTAGTCGATGCTACATGTGCCCCAGGTATGTGTTTACGATATATGATACCCTGGTCTATATCTCATAAGACTTAGTTTGGGTAGGCAATTGGTTTAACTCCTTACCAGTGATCGAGCGGACTAATACCTTCCAATACCTTCATAAATGGCGTCGTCGGCAGGACCTTAGGTTTTTGGGTCGTTGGTCCGAATCTCACCATCCACCGATACTAAACGTTTACGGCTTTTCCACATGTTCAACTTGAAAAATACGCTCCCCAGGTATCCCCACAAAATGGAACCACGTGGATATTGACATGTCAGCCCGCGTGCTATTCCGCCGTTCCAGGGGGCGGGGGGTGTTATAAGGCTTAATTTGGGTAGGCAATTGGTTAACCTTTTACCAGTAGTCAAACAAACTAATACACGCTAATACCTTTAGCATATACCAGGTACAATACACGTACAATTAGTAGTTCGCATCAGGCAATTTGCATTTTTGGGCTGCCCCTTCCCATCCGCCCCCCATCCCCTATCTCCGCTTTCTTCTTTCATCCAGCTCCGTGATCCCTCAGCAGAGATCAACGGTACATGGTGTGTGTTGAGCGTGACACTTTCCCATTCAAGTTATAGTCTAGACTAGCAGTAAACTACTGCTGGCATATATGAAAGCGTACACCATCCTGGACATAAATATAGTGACCGTTTGGGTGTGTAAATGAGCACCAAAATTTTCTTGCATTTCCGTTCAGAGTGGTGTAGAGCACGAGACGAGCCCGGCGGGCGGGCAGTGTCGCCAACGACCGTCTCCAACGAGTCGCAGATCCACTCAATGGGAAAACCGTTGCCCTTCCCTTTGCCCCCCCCCGACCTCGCCCCGCCCCACGCACACACCGCTTCCCGGCGAACTGCCAACGAAGATGGAAACCTCGATAGTCTCGCTCGCGCCGCCTTTTTTTTTTTGTTCAAACTTGACACACGCTAGCCAAGCGTGGGCTTGCGTCCATCGTCGCCGACCGCCCACCGCCCACCGCCCACCGCCCACCTCCACCCAACAGACCTATATGATCCGGGGGAGGTTTTTGTTGAGGATAATGTAGAGGTGCACCTTTTTCGTTTGTGAGGCTCACAACCACTTGAGGATACACGTAACAGCTGCTTATTATAATATTTCGGAAGTACGAGTAAACTCATAGTGCAAACGCGATGAACAGACACCATGCGCTCGGTATACGAAAAACTTTTGCGAACAAACCCCCTTGGTATTCCGACGGGTTAACCCTTTTGGGACTCGTGTACATCTTGATTATAGTATAGCGACCAAAAAAACGACGTTGGCGGCGATATTTTCAAGCGCCCACCAGTAGCGTCAGGAGCGCATCATGCTGTGCCTGTCCCGTACGGGTCTTTGCATTGCCTGTCGACCGGACACCAATTGTATCATCTTACAACCAGCGGTGGCCGATGCCGTAATCGTCTAATTTCGTCGTGAATTTTTGCCCTCTGAAGTCTCAAACTGGTTAAGGAGCCCCGTCGTTCAGAACTGTGTTTTGGCCGAAAAATTCTACCACGTCTATCGTAGCACACGTCTCATCTATTTCAAATACGTCAGCTGTGAGTTCGATAAAAGGGCCGATACTTGTCTTTACAAGCTGCGTGATACACGTTGATTATAGTATTTCACGAGTTGAGTATGTAGTCTGAGGTATCTACTACCTGGTATGTACCACCGGGTTGTGTTAATAGGACGATGAATGTAATTAAAAATACATGTTTAGTCAAGTGCTTTTTGGTGGTAAGTGGAGAAGTGTTTTGTCACACTTGACTGGTGGCTCGCTGCGCGAGAAGGCACTTGACGATCGTCGGGAGTGGCGGAATGTTTTATCACATTTGACTGCGCGAGAAGTCACTTGGCGATCGTCTGGAGTGGCGGAATGTTTTGTGTCACTGGACTGCGCGAGAAGGCACTTGGCGATCGTCGGGAGTGGCTGAATGATTTTTCACACTGGATTGCGCGAGAAGGCACTTGGCGATCGTCGGGAGTGGCTGAATGTTTTGTCACACTTGACTGCGCGAGAAGGCACTTGGCGATCGTCGGGAGTGGCGGAATGTTTAGTCGGCGACTTTCGCTTTGAGGCGGAGAAAGTCACCGATAGGATGCTCGTACTTAGTCCCCTGTAAAGGGAACAGCAGAATTTGGCGAGGAAGGCCGCATGGTGTGATGACAATGTGCGCATGGGTTACGTTGTACGCAGGTGTAGGATGTAACGTGCTGAAAGACACGAACACTTGTTACAGGACGCACAGCCGTAGCTGGAGACGCATAGTCTAGACTACTTACATGGGAGATGATGCATACACAGATGATGGAAGGGATTTGTACCGCAGGAACTCTGGAGGAGGGTGAGGTAGTATGGCAGGTTCGAACACGTACGCGTATCCTACACACGCAAACACACAGGAGTACTGCTGCGCTACACATGTCATGTATGTGCTACACACAGACAGCGAGAGGTGTGTGCACACTGCTGTACACACCCGCATACACGGGTGATGGAAGGGATTAGTACCGCAGGAACGCTGTAGGAAGGTGAGGTAGTATGGCAGGTTCGAACACGTACGCGCATCCTACACAAGCAAACACACAGGAGTACTGCTGCGCTACACATGTAGACTATGTGCTACACACAGCGAGAGCTGTGTGCACACAGCTGTACATACACAGCCTTTTGAATTTTATGGTTTTGTAAGGACAAGGCGGGTTTTTTGGGAGGGATTTTTTTTCCGCAGCCCAGGGCACAACGAAGTGAAATGTTTTTGGTGTGTGTTGTGTTCGTTGTCCCAAATGCCCCACACGAGCAGGATCGAACAGCAGAGGCGCAAATGTTCCAGCGCATGCACCACCGGCGCTGGGGTGGCAGGGCAGCCGAACGGTGCTTAGATGCTACTACTAGCAGTGTAGTGTGTGTTGGTGTTGGTGTGTGTGTCCCAAAATGAACCACCAGCTCGTTGTTTGCGTGCCAGGGTGTAGTTCGTAACGCCGTTTGATTTGAAGCGCAGCCGTTTGAATTTTATGGTTTTGTAAGGACGAGGAGGGTTTTTTGGGAGGGATTTTTTTTCCGTAGCCCAGGGCACAACGAATTGAAATGTTTTTGGTGTGTGTTGTGTTCGTTGTCCTAAATGCCCCGCACAAGCAGGATCGAACAGCAGAGGCGCAAACGTTCCAGCGCATGCACCACCAGCGCTGGGTTGGCAGGGCAGCCGAACGGTGCTTGGATGCTACTACTAGCAGTGTAGTGTGTGTTGGTGTTGGTGTGTGTGTCCCAAAATGAACCACGAGCACTGGGTTGGCAGGGCAGCCGAACTGTGCTTGGATGGCAGCCGCACGGTGATTGGATGGTACTAGCAGTGTAGTGTGTGTTGGTGTTGGTGTATGTGCTGGGCTGGCAGGGCAGCCGAACGGTGCTTGGATGCTAGTAGCAGTGTCGGGGGGGGCGACGCGCCCCCCCCCGAACCCCTCCCCCCGGGACGCCCTTCAGTGTGCGTTGGCAGGGGCCCGACACAGTGTGCGTTGGAAGGACCCTCACCAGTGTGCGTTCGAAAAAGTACATGGAAAAAGTATGTAATTGATTTTTAACAAGGCGAATCGACGTATGTAAACCGTGTTGTAGTTCGAAGTGTGTTATTTAACCAATAAGATCCTTCTGCGATTCTCTTTATGGAACAACCAAAGTCAAAACTCTGCCCTATGAGTCGCATGTTATGGTCCCACATTTATATACCACCGGGTTATATTAATTGGAAAATATAGTGAACAAGGCGAATCGACTTGTATAGACCATGTTGTAGTTCGAAGTTCGAAGTATGCATTTAACCAACAAGATCCTTCTGCGATTTCTTTATAGAACAACCAACGTCAAAACTCTGCCCTTTGAGTCGCATTTTATGATACCATATTTGAATGATTTCATATCCGTAAAGGCTTAAAATCCTTCTTGAATATATGTTTTTCATGTGCTCGAGTAGATGGCGAGAAAAACGAGCGAGAAATGGGTGGGCGAAAGCAGAACCGCTTATTATTCTCTTTCTCCGCAATTTCCGCGGCTGATGCTGACTATTGTTATTTTCGGTGCTGCTGCTGCTTCTGCCGGTGGTTCTGGGGCTGCTGGTGCTACTTCTGCCGCTGGTACTGTTCCTCCTGCTGATGTTGCCGTTGCCGCCGCTGCTGCTGTTGCTTCTGCTGCTCGTGCTGGTGCTGCTTCCGCTGCTTCTGGTGGTGGTGGTGGTGGTGGTGGTGGTGGTGGTGGTGGTGGTGCTAATGCTGCTGCTTCTGCTATTGCGGCTGTTTCTGCTGCTGTGCTCCGACTGCTGCTGCTGCTGTTGCTGCTGCTGTTGCTAATGCTGGTGCTCTTGAAGGTGGCATGCACGGAATGGCTGAAGGTTCTTCGGTGGATCGACGGACAGAGCGACTGGGAGCAGCCCAGGCACCAGAAGCACGGCCTGCACATGCTTCAGGAGATGGGCACTGAGCGTGGAAACGAAATCCTCAACAGGTGCATGCACGCTTTTGGCATTTTTCGGACATTTTTGGTCGCGTCTTCTTTCTGCTGGGTTGTCCGAATTGAACCTTACCCTTACCCCGGCCATGCCACGGTAGAATGGGTACATACCGTTTTTTGTCCCAGGTTCATACGAAAAAGGAACATGATGAGCTCCATAGCATTTTTTCCCCTTTCCTGAATCATGCCACGGTACGAGTAGAGGGGGTACCTTTTTGCCGCCGCAGGTTTCTACCCCAAAAAAGGGTACACGAAGAGGTCTATACCCCACCCACGATTGATGTACTTTGAGAAAAATTGTACGTGCAACCCGATAAACAATCCCATGGGCTATTGATGGGCTACTACTACTGCTGCTGGATGCAAATAACGACTATTTCAGTCAAACTTTTGCCTCTATCTGTCTGCCCCCCCCGCCCCCCCCCCCCCCCCCCCTTCATCTGCGCCTCCTCCCGCTTCAGTCCGCATTGGTTGAAGTTTGCCGTCGTCCGCGAGCCAGCCGAGCGTCTCCTGTCGTGCTTCCTCCAGAAGTGCACCCCCTGGAATATGAAGAATGAGTACGGGTGAGAGAAGAAAACCCGCCGTTTCACTCTGCATGTTTCAGCGAAGGGTGGGGGGTGTACTCACTCCATTCATAGCCGTAGTCGTATTACCATAGGCCTTGCATCCCTACAGTGACGGGACGGAGCACGTCGGGTTTTCACCGACCAGGCAAAACATCGCGTGCACCAAGTGCGAAGCGCCGAAAGGGGGGGGGAGGGACGACAGGACAGGGGGACATGGGAGAGATGGGGAAGGAAGGGCGGGGCGGGGAGGAGAGGGGGGCCGGGGGGAACACCCCGTCCCCTTCAAAAGGCGCGTTACAAACTACATCTATCCACCCCCCCCCTTGTTATAATAGAGTCAATATACCCCTTCCTTGTGGAAGTATAGAGGAGAGAAGAAATGAATAGATTGGCAACTATAGCATCAGCCACACAAGCCAGACCAGGCTGCTGAGGGATGGAAGGGTACCATTAGCACCCACTCTTCAATGCAGGGAGTTGGTTGTGCGACATGCATTCAGCAACATGATGGTACTCGTTCTGCTCTGGCCCTTGTCGTTGTTTTTGGTGTATCCACCTGGTTCTAAAAAGCGCTAAGAAAGGTTGTCATCTAAACAGGTCCGCCCTCTTCCCGTTCACGCCGGAGTGACTGGGATATATTGACCGCGTCAGCATGTTTGTTTTTTCCCCCGTCCCCTCGCGCTGATCGTGTGGCTTGTCCCTCGTCCCCCTGGCGCTATTATTTCCCGTCGTCTCGGCTTGCGCAGGAACTGTCCGTACTTGGAAATATGGCCGGACCTGTTTACCCCTGCTCAATTCCCGAACGGCGTAGGGTGAGAGCAGTTATTCATGGCGAACATTAAACCCGCTACATGTACGTAGGAGATGGGGGGCTGGACAATGAGGTCGGGAAGTCATCCCCATTCTCGCCGGCGCGCGACAGGAGCCACCCCGTTTGCCACTAGGATATCCCTTTTGCTTTTTGTTTTGTGTCTTAAAGTCGACATTTTTTTTCTCTCGCGAAGGGAGGTTTTGATGTATCTATATCCCCTGTTTCGTCTCGAAGATGCATGGTCAACGGTAAACTTACCAAATTACAAATAAGTACCCCTCCGCCCCCGCCCCCGCCCCCGCCCCCTGACCCCACCCCGCCCCACCACCACTCGGACCTTGTGTTTATTTTTGTTTTTTGTTTTTGTGCTTTCTGTGCTTTGCGTTTTTTTTTCTTCTGTGCTTTGTATTTTGTGTTGTATATGTGTTATGTGTTTCTGTGTGGAATGTGTCCTGTTCTGTGTGTCCCGTTTACTATGTCCCGCCTTCTCTGGCCGGCCTCCGACGCAGGCGGCCGAGAGACGAGACGCACGCGTTGATAACGGAAGCGTTCGGTGACAGAGGCAAGAAGGAAATGTTCCACGGCTTCGTGATGTCGATCACGAGGAGAGTGAAGATTGACCCCTGTCAGCAGAACGGGTGAGAGGACGGTAGTGAGCGATGTCGGCGCCTACCATGTACGGGTAGTGAGTTCCAAGGTGCCTGCCCGCCCGGTTAAGCCATCGCTCGGTGCATGAACTCTCGGCGAGCCCCAGCCTTTTCCAGGACTGGCGGACGTTTCCCTCCCGTCATCTCATCCACCCCGCCCTCCCTCCCTCTACAACTCCCTTCCCCTTCCCCTCCTACCCTGTCTTCAGCCACTGGTCACCTCAGTATTGCCACTGCTCGCTAGATGTTACGGCTCCGGTGTTCCAGGTCGTGGGGTGGGACAATATGACCGAGGCTGTTGCGGCGGCCATAGTTCCGTCGGCGTCCTCTCCGCAGCGGGGGTCGGAGATCGCAGAATTTCTCAACAGCCGAATGAGGGAAAACCACGAGAGGAAAGGCAAGAAGACCGGGGCGGGACGCTCCGTGCTTGAGGTGGGTTTACGGAAGCTTTGAAGAGGATGGGGTGGGATGGGGGCTGGGGTGGGGGTGAGCAGGATTGGGAGGGGGCGGGGGGCGGGTTGACTCGTTGTTGTTGCTGTGGTTATTGTGGTTGTTGTAGGTGAAGTTGGTGTTGGTGTTGGTGTTGGTGCTGGTGTTGGCACCAGTTGGTGTTGGTGTTGGTGTTGATGTTGTAGAGTCATCGTTGTCGTTGTCGCTGGCTTGGCATTGTTGGCAGTGGCAGTCACCGTGGCAGTGGCAATGGCGTGTTGGCACGAAAAAGCGTTGAGAGCTTGGTACTTTCGTTTCGCTTTCGCTCGATGTCGACGTCGCGCCTTGCGTCCCTTTACCCGCCCTTTCGAAAACAATCTCGCCCCGGGCAGCAAGCGGCAGCGCTCAGTGTTTAGTCTCTTGAGTGTTTTGCTCGTTCCTCGATCAAAGAAACTTAGTGTTTAGACAAGTCTCTTATGTATCGAGGTTTCGCAGGAGCTGCTGGAGAAGTGAGCGCACTTGATACAGATCATAACTTCATCGATTTCATTCAATCTCTTTCCGGTCGGAGTTGTTCTTTGGAGGGGGATTAGGGGGTTATCACGTTAGAGTTGCACCCGTCCCCGCCTCGTGTAGATCCGGTCAGAATTTCCAACGGCAATAGCATTATTGGCCCTTCATTACGGATTTTTCGCAATTCTCGATGTCTTTTTTTTTTTGCTTCCTGCATTTTTTTCAACGCCAGGCGCAGGTTTTTGGTTTCTTCCCGCTGTTATTCGTTGTTGTCGATGACGTTTTCCGTTTGTCCGTCCCTCGTTCTTGTTTTTTCGTCTGGGTGGCTCCCGACGCAGTCTTACACCGAAGCATCGCTCCAAGCTGTCCACGAGGCTTACCGCCAAGACTACGAACTCTTCTCGGTCTACTGGGAATAGCAGAGTGGGCAAGCAACATTGGAAGGCTTGCGTGGCCCCGTTTGCCGACATGTTGCCGTGCGATGTCTGTGAAGGCTTTTTATTTTGTTGTTGGGGGGGGTGGTGGTCGGCGTCGTGGTCGGCGTGGTGGTGGTGGTGGTGATGGTGGTGGTGGTTTTGGCGGTGGCATTGTCGTGTACTGACTGCGAAATATGGGCGGAAGTTGAACACCTTTACAGCAGCAGTGTGTTGAGTAGATTTTTCCGTGTTCAAAGTGTGAGTGTTTCGAGCTGAAGCACGGAGAAAAAAGCGCGGTGGTATGCAGCGGCCGGCGGGCCGGCCCGTTCCGTTCCGTACATGTGTTTTTTAGCTGTTGTTTGTTTGTGCGTTTTGTTGTGTTTTTGAAGCTTAATTGAAGGTTTCGTGTCGTTTCGGTAGGTTCCGAGTTCAATCAAGGATAACTGCCGCACACCAAGTGCGGCATAAAATGTAAGAGGGTGTTTATCTTCCTCCTCGCGTTGTGTGTTGATATTATCCGTTGTTGCGCATAAGTTTATTACCAAAGTTTGTTGTTTCGTTGACGTGCTTCACGTATTATTTTACTAGGTATACCTTAGAAAATTAATTCGAACGAAAGGTTCGATCGAGTTAGAATAAATACAGCTTCGCCGTGATGGCGGAGCAGCGTTAGCTGATGCGGCGCGGCCGTGTGTTGGGATAATGGTGGAATACCTCTCTGTTGTCGGACCACTTTGGGCGAGCGTGTGTTGTGTGTTCAAGGTGATGCCTGCCCATGCGATTACGACGCGGTCGGCTCCCGCACGGACGTGTGGAGCGTACCTATCCCTACTGCTCATGCTGCTGCGTGCTGCCATACTACTACAATGGCTACGGTGTCATAGTATGATGATTAATATTAGTTGTATTATACTTCAATTTCACAGCCGAGGTCAGGCCACTCTCGCGCGAGGGGCTCTGTTAGTCGCTCAAAAACTTGTACCCTGGATTTTTGTTGGAGCAGCGTAGTAAACGCTTCCATGGTGTTTCTGTATTGATAGTGAATATCTCGAAACTGAAAAGGACAAATTCTTAGGCTAGCTACTCGCGGAAACCCTAGCAGTCACCTCCCTACCGTAAAAGCTCTAGGACTGCGTCTTGCTTCCTCCTATAGCCCGTAAGTAGAGGGTCATAGGGGTTTGATACCGTTCTCTTCTTTTTTGTATTTTTTTTCTTGTGTCGGTCAGATTCTGGCCTAAGTTTGGGTGGTTGACAACGTCGTTTGATTCTTTTGGTTGAAGACGTTGGCTGGTGGAAGGTTGAAGACGTGGACCAGTTGGACCCGTGCTGGAACAGAGGTGGCCGTGCTGTTTGGCCTTTTTTTTGTTCTGAATAACGAGGGTCCTTAACCCGAAATCGTCGGAATGAACGTCATTCTTATTTTCGTCATAATTTTTTTTGTCCACCTAGGACGTGGGTTTTGTCCATCGGGTTGCGTTTTCAGCATACTCAAATTAAGTGTTTTGGGTGAGGCGTAGAGCTCCTCAACAGGTTAGGAGGTTCAATAAAAGAGAATGGTGCACTGCGCCTCCTCCGTAGCACTAGTCACTGGTTGAACACACAGACTGATGTAAGACAGTACGCCTTTAGGCCCACTGCGCCCATTTTTGTTTTTTTGGGAGACAATATTTAGTGTATGGGTTGATTTTTGCGGCGGTAAGAGGGTTCAGGTGTTGGATGCTGGGTAACGGAAGACCCTGCTGAATGACGACGTTGGTTGGCTTAAGACGTTCATTGGTTGACGTTCATTGGTGGAATGCTTTCAATAATGGAAGGCGTCGGTCGATCTTTAGGACGTTAGTTGGGTGAAGATGTATTTTGGACGATTTGGTTTGGTTGGTGAGAGACATGGACTGGTTACAGGCGTTGACTGATTGGATGCATTGATTGTGTTGGTTGGGAGGCATGGCTGCTGGGTGGCTGGAGACCCTGTTCATTGACAGCGTTTTCGCTGGTTGTAGACTTTGACTGGTCGATTGGTTGAAGACTTGGCTTTAATGAAGACGTCCCCGTTGGCTGAAGACGTTGATTTGAAGAATACTTTGAACGATGGAAGTCGTTGGTGGGTTGAAGACATTGGTTGGTTGAAGACGATGATTATTTTTTTCTTCAACAAGCGTTCTGATCGGGGGTTTTTAATACCGCGATTCGGCATGCTCGCGAGGTTGACGAGTCGACGACCAGCAGGCAACGGCATGTCGGCTTAGCCTTGCGGTAGCGAGACGTGCGCGATGTACGGTATAGGGCTGGCGTGCTCGTGCTGCAACTCGTGCTACAACCCGCGCTAGAATCGCGCATGTTCAAGGCACGCACGGTGTGGTACCTCATGAGCGGTGGCACGAGGGGAGGCTGAACCTTCGCCTTCGTGCGTGAAATTTGTGATATTCTGCGGTCATTTTTACAAGGATATTCTACAACAATGTTAATTTGTTTTGGGGGTTTTATATGTTTATCACGCAATCGGGTAAGGAAGCTCTTCGCGTCGCTTGAATTTCCACGTCGCTGGGGGTTCTCCGGGCTGGGGATTTTCTACGCCGCGCTTGCAGCTGCTGTTTGTTGATGTGTCTTGTGTCGCTTGCTCCGTGCCTCGCCCGACCACAGGAACCGCTGCAACGGTCTTCTTTTGCTTTGCGCACACTCTTTTTGTAGTTTTGTAGTGGCGGTGGTGTTATCTCGAGGCATGCCAATTGGGACGGGACCCGTGTTGTGCTACTGTGTACACCGAACTAGCATTTTGTTACTTGTGTGCTGCCGTTGTTGGTTGCCGCGATACATTGATCCCGCCCCCATGTTGGTGCACGCAAAGCCCCCCCCCCGTAAAACTAGCAAAAAAACATCTGGAAACCCTTCATTTTGAATCAATTTACGGCCAACCGCACCCACGTTATGGCGGGATAATACCATATTCGAATATTCAGAATCGGGCCGTTCCTGCGGCAGCGAAAAGGTTGGCGAGGAAGAAATAAACTCACAGCTGACGTGTCTAAAATTGTGTTATTAAACAGAAACAACGGGCTGCACCAGTGCGAGAAAACACGAAAACGGCTCTGGTATGCTGCTACTGCTGCTGCTGCGTTCGGGATCGACGGCACTTTTGTTCATGTCTCGAGTGAGTGCCGGGACGTCTATATGCCGGTGAAACGGTGAGAGCGTACAACCGCTGCAAGCGCTATGAACCTGGAGTGCACAATAGTAGGAACTCAGCTAACGTTTGGGCCGGGTGCCTTCGCCGGGTATCGAGGGGGAAGCTACGGCTTTGCGCACCCGATGGAAAGCCGATGAGATCAACGATGACAGTCTGCGTTGCGTGAACGGCTCCTCTTACGCCGTCGCCGTCGCCCTGGTAATAGCTATACCCGCCCACCTGTATATACGTCCGGCGTACCGTAGAATTATCTGGCCTTATATTATAGATAAACTATCCGCGGGTCTACTCTATATTGCCCACCCACCGCCTTATTTCCTTGACAAATTATCCGCGGGCCTACCATCATCCCACCCACCACCGCCGCCACCGCCACCGCCATCGCCTCTACCGCTGTTGTTGGACCCCATGTCCCCAACGGGAGCAAGTAGGCGTGGCGCGTACGGCTCCTCCGTGTAGGGCTCTGATAGCACCTGTACCAGGGGTTTCCGCCACCTTGGGCGGGGCCGGAATTCCAACAAATTGATGTCAAACGAGAGGGCTGAGTCTGGCGGGATGGTGGGCGGGTGCCCCTTGTACCCGTACCCGTACAGCGCCGTAATAGTAACCCTTGCCCGCTCCCCGAACAGCATGGTCCTGATGACGCGGTCGATTCCTTTCACGACCTGCCCCCCGCCGACGACGAACTCAAGGGGTCGCCGCCGATTTTTCCGCGAACTTTCTACTACGATGCCGTCGGTACCGCGACTACCTTTGCGGCCGCTGCCGCCACCGATTCTGGTGCTGCTGCCGTTGCCCCCCTGAAGAGCGCAAGTGTAGTGAATGCGGGCAATATCACCAACCACGGGCCGTCCTCGCTCCTCGTCCCCTTCGAAGATGATCTTGTCTCGTGTGTGATTAATACGACGTGTCCAAAACATGCGGGGCGAGGAGGACAGAGCACGTACATCATAGTGCAGCATGGGGGGGGGGGCATACTCGTTTGGTTTGTTGTTTGTCTTAGCTTTTTGATCGTTGAACTGGCATCCCTTTCGAGACGGGGCGCACTGCCCTCGGGGGCGGGGGGCAGAAAGACAGTTATGTTGCTTACCAAGTAGCTCATTATGCGCCGGTTGTCCGTGGAAGGGGTCCCGACGATTCACCTCGAAGAGATGAGTGGCTCTACAGCAGTACGATGCGTTTGTGTGCACTGCAACACCGTGCACTGGTCACTTACAGGGTACACAAGAAACACGTGGAGTGAAATTGCTTCAACGGATAACCGTGAACGAGGAGGGGCGGAGCGTGTCTTCGTTGCCATCAATTATTCTCTGAGCGTTGAAAAGCCGTTATCGTTGTTTGGTTATTTTTGCCATCATATTTCATGTTTTCAATCAAGATAACGCGAGGTGTATCTTGGTGGGTACTGGGAAATTGGCTGGAGCCAACCCAGGAAGCAGCCTGGAGGAGGGGGGGGTATGGCGGGTAGTTTGCAGGTCCTTACCTCTTTGCTGATGTGTTCTTTGTCGCGCTGCAGTTCGTCCACTTCTTCCTGGTCGAGGATGTCCTGGCCGGCGCTGGCGTTTTGATCTTCTTCCTCTTCGTAGTCGGACTGAGCGAGCACAAACGAGCGATGACCATACCATAATACAAGATGGAGCAGGGCGGGGTTGGTGATCCCCATCAGGCATAGTTCCGCGTCCATGCTGGTCGCTGCGCAAAAAGCACACGGTGCGCTCGGCTTGCAATCTAGGTGCGGCGAAACCGACCTGCCTGGTACGTTACTCGTAGAGTCTGGCAGAGTCTAAATATTATCTATGAGACGTCAAATGGTATTGAGCCTCATTGCTTTGATCTGCGCGCCCAGGGCGTGCTCGGTTTGCACGCGCCACCGTTCACTTACCCCCCTCGTTCCCTCCCCTTAACAACGTCCTTAGTTTTTTTTGTATCTCACGTCTTCATCGTCGTACGGGTCGTCTTCGTCGAGGAGATCCGAGGGCGTGTCGGACGCGCTCGAGGCGTCTGACGCGTCACCAGTTTCCTCCCCGCCGTTGGCCTGTCGCCAGCGAAAATATCCCGGGGCAGCGTGGACGGAAGAGGGCTTATAAGAACGAGAAGCGTCGGCAAAATACCGGACCAGATCAAATCGGAGCGTCGTACATGTTTTCAGCCAAGTACCTGAACTTCTCCTTCTCTCTCCTCTCCTGCCACGCTATACTTACGCGAATTCCGTGTGACTTGCAAGAGACTTCCGCGTGGCGGACTTCTGCTTACTCCCTTCAGTTTGCACACACACGCACCTGCTTGCGCTCGAAGCGCACCCGGTACTCCTGCATGGCGACGTCGAGGCGGCGGACTATCAGTGGACTGGTGATCCCCAGGTGCCCCCAGTCTTCGTTCATGAGGTGAAGCAGCAGCAACCCGTCGACCTGCACCAAATACCGTTTCGTCAGCGCAGTTCAGGAGAATGGGTAATTCGAAAAACAGTCGTGTGCGTGTTGCGGCGATGTCGTACTTGAAGCGCAGCGAGTAGGCGCATTGTTATGGGTAGTAGCTTGACGCAGAGGGATGTACGCTCTGCTTTGTTGGCGATCCAAAGCGTGATGTCTTTTTTAAAGCACGGCAAGACCCATATCCCCCGCAAGAGGCGTAGCATGGTTCAGAGTTCCGTGCACATGGGGCACTGAGATTAGTAGGCTGACGCAAGGTAGGGGCTACTGCTGTAGCAACGCGCTGCGCCGAACGGCATGGTGCCGATAAACAACGGACTACGTAGTGGATGTGGCAGCGCACCAAAGAGAGCATGAGAAGTCGCACGTAACATTGGCAACGTCCAACATCGGCTGTTTCTTTTCTGGTGAAAACACGGTAATCACTACCATGGCTGTCGTCGTAAATTACCTGGTGCTCCTTGATGCTCTCGTCGTACTGCGTGTAGCCCACGGCATGGAACCACTCCACCACAGCGCCAACATCCCACTCGTCCATGTGCCTGCTTCGCCCTTTTGCCTGCCCCAAAGGACGTGACACGGACCGAGCGCGCGAATCAAGGCGGGAGGAGTGCATCGGGGGAACGAACATTCGTTAACCCCTTGGAGACCCCATGTCTAGCGTCTAGGAAGGGTGTGCCGTAGTACGGGTATCGGTGTACTGGTATCGGTGAGCTGCACGTGTGTCTTACAGCTCCCTGCACGGCGCACACATATCTTACCCGAGCAGCTCGGATTTCTTCGTGTGGCCGATGCGATAATCAAGCAAGTTTTTCGACGAACAAAATGCATCTAAAGTCCCGAAAAGAGCTATTACAGAAATGAAGCCATGGTTTGAAGACAAACTAATTGGAATTGGAACGGGATCGATTTTGCAGTGGCTAAAATATATGCAGCGCGAACGCCGAATCTCGGATAGTAAGCACGCCTAGGGTCAGCGCATTCCCATTCTTCCCTTCCTTCGTGCTTCACCGCTCTGAGCGCACCCCACTGACAACCGATACATGTCAAGCAAAGCGCATGGGTGTGTGAACGAACAAGAACATACTCTTGCATCTTCTAGGAACGATAAATGCTCTATACTCGGAGGCTACATGGGATGGCCTAGAGCTGTCCCCTCTCTCTGGCTAGGCTGCTAGGGTGGCTTAACAAGGCAGTGCAGCGGCGGTTCACCTCGTCGGGGTCTAGCTCTTTGTTTTTTACTTTTTCCTCAATGATTTTGTCCTCAAGAGCTTTCTTAGCCTCCTCTGCCTCGCTCGTCCGCTTCGCCAGTTCCTGCTGCAGCTCCTCGATCTCCCTACGAATAAAACGCAACGAGTGAGCGGAGGCTCACGGGAAGGGCCTTTCTGCTATCACACGTCGGTGGCCCTTGAGCGGCGACATGGGCAGCGCTGATCGTAAAACGGCGACCAGAAACACAAAGGACATCGCCGAAGTGTTCGTGTGGTTCGTTTGTGCTAGGGTCCATTTCTATGGCATGAAACGCTTGGAGCTCGGAGGCCGCGACAACCAGAAACGCCAGGTCCGTCGCCGGATTATTTGATGTAGTCCGCTCGTGCAAGCCTCTACTGCTACAATGTGAAACTTTCGGAGACAACAACGATCGGAAGCGCGATGGCCGGACTGTTCGACATGGTTCGTTTGGCCAAGCGCCTGTTTCGACGGTGTGTAACGATCGGACGACGCAGGAAGCACCAGGCTGGTCGCGTGCAAGCGACGTGAAACTCGTGGAGGGCGCGATAAATATATGCGTGCCTTTCCAGCGGGGCACACACCGCTCTTTGTTGAGCAAAGCCGCGTCACTGGTGTTGGTCGGAGGTTCGCCTTTACCGAAGAGCACCGGTTTCTCCCACGTTGTCGTCATCGTCATCTAGTAAAGTACGCAGCGAGCCATAACAGTGACCGAATGGGGGCGTTCGAGTGCGGGCGGATTATGGCTGGTGAATGGCGCAAAATGTACCATAGAGCCAAGCTGCGATGTTCTGAAATTGCGGCTACTCGTACTTGAAACTAGTCGCGCTGCACTTCACCGTGATCATGCCGCCTCGATCGACTCTGTAACGTACAAGGGGGGTGTATTGATGCAGCCCGTCATGACCATGACCCAGAAAAGGGTGATTCAACTCTGAGGTCCTTTTCACGGTGGGATTCGATCGTACGGCGCCGTGCGATTCGGTTCCGATTTGAACTTGGTCGAAACGCAGAAATCTATTAAGGAAATCCGAACCTACGGTAACGGGGACAGTTGAGATCCGCACTGGACTGAACCGCACAATCTAAACATCGGCAAATCGAACCGCAACGTTTGAAATCAGGTATCAGGTGTAGGGCGGATAGAGGATGGCTGTCAATCACGAAGAGCCAACGACGCCGTTTAGTTTGAACTGTTAGGATAACTGCAGTGGATAACTGCAGCTTCCACGACTGTACAACTCTCCGTACAACCGTATAAACCGTTGGTGGTTCGTTTTGTCTTGGATTTGTCGACGATGGGACCTTTTGGCAACTTTCAAAGAAGTAGCAAGTATTTCGCTTGGATGATAGGTGAAAGCCACCCGGGGAGGGGGGTTGTCTTTACGCTTTCAGCAGCAGAAGAAGTGGGCCGCCTCTTGAGACGCTGTCCCCGGCTGCGGACGCGATTACTGATTGCTTTTTTTAGAAATCGTATACGTCCACAATGCGAGTGTTAGTTTGTCACCTTATTGACGTAAAACCAGCTGTCCGTATCTGGGTCGTATTCCTTTTCGTAGACGTCGTTGAGAATGCGCATAACCTTCTTCCGCGCACACGATCCACGCACAAAACATTGCAGCTTCGCTGCAGCTGGTTCTTCCTGCAAAGAAGCGAGCGGGACAGCGAAATGTGCGGGTTTTGGGTGAACGCGGGTTGAACAAATACGAGGGATTTTCCACTTAGAAAGTTGGGTGAATGTAACACCATTTTCATGTTGCAAGAAGACAGGCCGCTGCATGATCGACGTGCATTCACGAAAGCTTGAATCCGACCATCCTTGCGTGACTGCATGATTTCTTTGTTTCGTGTGAAGGCATTCCAGCGTATCATCGAGGCAGGAGCGAGGCAGCAGTAGAATCGGACGTCGTGCATAGCGTTTCACACAAAGGACCCCGCACGTGCAACCCCTGTTGAACGCGGATGCAGTTCAATAACCCCTCTTAGTACTCTGATTGCCCTTTCAGGCGAGGCTTTTTATAGCAGTTGCCCCCCTCCTCCCCCCCCAACCCCAATAATTGATTCTTCGCTTCTTACTGTGTCCCCCATGTTCACGTTGTCACCTTTGGATCGAGAGACCGCCCCAGGAGGGTCCTAGGCGTGACCCATTGACTCGTGCCATTGAGGTTGCTGTAGTAAAAATACCCGTCGTTCTCTTCGTCATAGACCTTCTCGTACGCTTGGCGAACGCGCTCCACGAAGTAATTCCTCGCGTTCATCCGCCGATACATCCTGCGATTGGTCCGTTCGAAGCGTATGCACTTAAGCGTGGGAACGGGGATGCTCGTTGCTCAGCAGGGCCCCGCGTGTGACGCACGACTGCGGTGGGGTGCGCTGGGTGCGGTGCGGTACCACGCCTCCTAGACGCGTGATAATATCTTTCTCTTTTTTTGTGTCCCTCTCTCCTCCCCCGCCCCCCCCCCCCCTCTCGCTCTCTGTACGAAAGATTGGAAATTATAAACGGTCTATCTTCAGCTCAGCAACGCGGGTTCATGTCCCCGTTGAGTTTCATGTGTTAATCGCTTAGATAGCGGCGCGCTTGCCCATGCGTTCAACTAATTGTTGTTCAGCATGTGCGCGAAAACTTGGATCCACTTTCAAGGCTCAAAAGCTTGGCATACATAGTTTCGACAGCAGTGGCCCTTCTCGAGCACCCCGCCCCCTTCGCTGTCGTGAGACTTACCCCTGAATAATGGCAGCAGCCTGTCCGGGAGACATGGGAATCTTTTCGTCCACCGCAATCTGAGAGGACTCCTCCGAAGCATTGTCGTAGCTGCTGGTGGTACCTTCAAAAGCGGTCGACGACTCCCAAGTATCGTCATCGCTTCGCGACCTCGACTCACTCTCGCTCCGTGGAGTAGCCATTATCTTGATTTAGTTGCCAACCCGGAAGTACTACTGTTCTTGTACCAGGTACAAGTACAAGATATTTTTCTGCGCCAACGATATTTTCCGCCAATTTGAGCGACGGACGACCTTCACCTGGCGATGAGAACGCCGAGCACAGGTTTATTTTTCCACAGCGGCGGCGAGGGCGGCGGAGTTGGTGAGGACAACTCAGTTCTGCCGAAGGCTTGGCAAAACACTGATGATGTCGTATTAGGGAGGCACTAACAGCCTGGTCGGAAAGCGACAGCGAAAATATGAAATACCCTGTACACTTACTCGTACCTGATATTCTATCAACACGCTGCTGCGCTTTCTGCGCATGATTGATGGCGGTACTGACCGAACAGTACGAGCACAGCGAAGATTGGCGAGAGACACGAGTCTTGAGCAAAACCAAGCCGATAAAAAATCAACTCACGATCGTCAACAGCTCGCCTAACCGGCAGACGGTGCCACGCCAGTGTTGTGCTGAGGTGCCGGTGCACTGGCTGGACACCGGACACCGAGTTACAGCAGCAGTAGCAATGCGGCAAGTATCGCTGCACAAGGCGGCGAAAAAGCGAAAAACGGTTGAACCGCAAGACCTCGGGACGACGAGACCGCACGAAAAACAAATGTTGGGCGTTTTATGTTGCTGTTCGGGACGAATATCACTATGGGCTAAAATGTAAGGATTGTTTATCATGATATGTATTTGTAAACGAATCTTATAGGTTAGGATCGTTGTGCGATTTTTGATCTGACTGAAATTCCCCCGCATTTTTCCGTTCTCCGTGGCGACTTTTAGGCAGTGTTGCTTCACCTTGTGTTGCTTTTCTGTGCATCAGTCTCCAACACCACAGCTAGAACCTCAGCTGCTCTGTCTCCTTCTATCTGCTTCATCTGCGCTCTCTGTGTATCCTGCCCACAGCAGCAGTACTGGAGGGGTATCTACCATCTCCAGGACTGCGTGGCTGCAACTTATTGCGGTATTGCACCCATGCTGAAGTCCTTCAGTGCGCCTTTGCCGGCTGTGGTGGTGGTGGTGGTGATCGTCGAACTGCTTGCAATTTCTGCGCTCCTACCAACCATCAGCGCCTTCCTCGTTGGTGCTCCCATCCCCTACTACAGCCACTCTAGGCCTGAACCTACCGCACGATCTCGGCAGCAGCTGGAGCAACCATACCGCCACCGGCATCACCGCCACCACCACCACCCGCAAAGGGGCGAAGGATTGTCCATGGACTTGAGAATGGTTCCCAATCGGCCGCACCCTACCAGGGTCGCTTTTCAGGTAGGTGAGTATGTAGCTTGCTGGGCTTGGGGTTGGGGCGTCCATCCCACGGGGACCACAGATTAGCCTCGAGACGAGAGATAGACTGATGTTCTGCCGTTCATTGAAAGGTGTTCTGGGTGCTCTTGTAGTAAGACAGAACCTGCAGCAGGAGTACCGGCATACATTTTGAGCAGTATTTCCCCCTGCTGGTATTGATGGTGAGGAGATATACCAGGCCACCATCATCGCCAAGCAGACCATCATCGCCGAGGCGTGCTGTATGCTGCTTCGAGCGTATATGTATACCATAGGTATGTGTGTGTGTCCTGTGGTTGCATGATGAGGAAATGAGGAAGGACATATACATCCTGTTGACCCTGATAGCTACACTGTAGTTGTAAGGGGAGTCGCCGACCTATGAGGACACACAACTCGTAATGCGCGCGATCGGAGTATCACACACAGCTTGCAAAGATGAGTTTCGACGAAATCTTCGATCTCACAGCTGGAGTGTATTTTCATTTTTTATAATATATCCATTCAAAGAGCCTGGACAAGAGCGTCCGTCCATCTATCATAGCGCTTCATGGGTATCAGGTGTGCCCTGGCTTGCTGCTTGCCTGTCGCGCAAAGGTACAAGTACTTGTGCTGGCCTGTACAGCAGCAGAACAGCAGTTCGTGTATTTTCGTACCGTTATGTATTTCCAATTATTTTTTCCAGGGCATGTCATGGGCCGACATTGCGGGCTGGGCCGGGCCGGGCCGAGAGTTTTGAAAATTTGATGGGCCGGGTCGGGTCGGGCCGGGCCGGGCCGGGCCGGGCCGGGCCGAGAGTTCTGAAAACTTGGTGGGCCGGGCTGGGCCGGGCCGAGAGTTTTGAAACTTTGATGGGCCGGGCCAGGCTGCGGCCCATCGTGTGGAAATTTAATGGGCCGGGCCGGGCCGCGGCCCATCATGTGGAAATTTGAAGGGCCGGGCCGGGCCGCGGCCCATGAAATGTGGTGTACTGTACTATTGCTGCTATAATATGTGCGATGACGAATTCCACCCTGCCCATGAGATGGCCCACGCGTTTTTACGGGCCGGCCCGGGCCGCGGCCCATCATATGTGATGAGCGGTAAGTACTATTAATACTATGACGACTTCGATGTCCGCCCTGGCCATGCGAAGCAACCAACCCACATTTACTGGCCGAGACACGGGCCGGCCCGCGTGTAACCTGTGCAAATAAAAGCCGCAGAAGAGCCGTTCACAGTTCGTTTTGCAGCAAAAAACAGCAGCAACAACAGGCGAGGAAAACAAATGGATTCGATACTCACTCGCGATATGCATACTGAACGAAAACTGAAGACTGAAGATGGTTTATAAATCAGGCGTATCTCTGCATACCAAGCACAACCCGCTGTTGCTGCTGCCAGCGCCAGAGTAAACTATACTCCGGACAGAACGCAAGCAGAACCAAACAACAAACGGCCCTAAGAAACAACAACTGCTGCTTTGTATACTTGCCCCATAAGCAACCTTGACGAGAGTGCAGCTGCTCATCCACATGTTGCAGCCTATCACGTCTCACGAGCACCACACTCTTCTAGACTACATATCCTACATCCCCTTCAACGACAGCCAGGCTTCGTAGCGCCTTCGCGCATACGTGCTTCATCTCTGGCTGTTCGTCAAAGAGGACGGCTGAGTGGCCAAAGCCCCCCACGAGAGAAGGAGCACCCTTCCCAACCGGCGCCTTGCAGAGGGGGGGTGGGGACTCTGACGAAGCGCCGCCCACATGATTGCGTTGTTGAGTCGATGTCGACGGCCCCGTGACCTGTGCCAGAGGAATTTAGAGAAATACAATCATGAACGGGGGTTAGAAGGAAATGTTATGTGCGTATCATGGTATCAGCTGTTTCTTGTCTATGCAGCAGTACGAAGCACCAAGCAGATCATAGAAGTTATCAGATTTTTATAACTTTGAGTAATTGCAATGCACAGCAGCAAGCAGCACTTTTACAAGGAATTGAACGATTTAGGCCGTTTCTTATAGCATTGGATTCTCATCTTCGATTCCGCCAGAATCCGATTCGGGCCAATTTCCGCCTTCTTATAGACACGGATTTTGGCACAATCCAATTCGGAAAAATCCGATTTCAGCTTTTCGAGTTGCGGCCACTCGGATTCCTGACCAAAATCCGAGACGCTGCCCAACCCGGATTTCTGTCTTGGATTATTTGAAACTCTCTGGTTGCGCCGCGCGCGCGCACACACACACACACATCGGGCTACCCCACATGCGTGCTGCAGTGCCGGCGCTGTTAGGGCTGCTGGGCGTCGCCCGTGGGCTAGCCTACGAACTTGGCTTGCCCTCGGGACGCGTGGTGCACCATCAAATGGCCGCGACAGCGAGAGAAAAAGCTGGTGTCGACGTTTCTGCTGTCTTTGCCACCACGCTAGCTGCCTTCCATCTGCAGCAGCAGCGTAGTGTCGCCACCTGGGACCTCATCTTACAAGGCTACGAAGACGAGCTAGAGCCCGACACAGAGGACGATGAGATGTCAAGGGCTGGTGCCTCTTGGTCCGGCATGTTTGCAACGTCTGTGTGGTCTGCTGCGTGTGGTCTGCTGCCTCTGCGCTGCGTCTGTATGTCTGTATCGGTCTGCTGTGTGCTGCTGCTGCTGCTGCTGCTGTGTGGTGTTGGGTTTTGCGCGCGCTGTTTTCAAAAAAAATTGACAGTCCTGCTGAAATCCGTCTGACAAAATCCGTTCGCTATAAGAAAGGTCGGGCTTTCTTCTCCGCCCGAATTTTGCCGAATCGGATTCTGGCGGAATCGAAGATGAGAATCCAATGCTATAAGAAACGGCCTTAGGACCCCTCCAGCAGTCGGTCCGGGCCAATGTAATTTGAAATTTGATGGGCCGGGCCGGGCCGCAGCCCATCCTCTGAAAAGTTGACGGGCCGGGCCGGGCCGCGGCCCGGCCCCCCTGGCCCGGCCCCTGAAAATTTGATAGGCCAGGCCGGGCCACGGCCCATCCTCAAAAAAATTGATGAGCCGGGCCGGGCCGTGGCCCATCCACAAAAAATTGATGGGCCGGGCCGGGCCGTGGCCCATCCTATGAAAATTTGGTGGGCCGGGCCAGACTGCGGCCCATCAAATAAAAAATTAATGGGCCGGGCCGGGCCGCAGCCCTTGAAAAAAAACGTGATGGGCCGGGCCGGGCCGGGCCGGGCCGCGGCCCACTACATGAAAAAATGATGGGCCGCCCCACCAGCGCCGGCCCATGACAAGCCCTGTTTTTCTCCGTTGTTTCATACGCGTGCTCATTGCGGTTGGCATTGCATGCATGGCCTAATCAATAATCACTATTAATAATCACCTTTCTGTATTTGCAATGTTTTTGTTGTTGTTGTTGTTGTTCTCACATTAACTCGCATAATCAAGTCCGTGGTCACAGGACAGGCTCCAGTCACTCTGAAGCTGAGGAATACCCCAGGGAAAAACACACACAACCCAAGGTGGTACACGCATATATCACAGCTGACGCAATTCATGCCTCCACCAGAAACATATAAAAGTGAAATCGGGAGTCAGTCTACGATGGGCCAGGTCCAGGCCTGTGCATACGTCTCACTACTCACGCCCGGAGAAACCAAATATTCCGATTGCCACCCAAGGAAGACTACCACGTATATATTACACGTAGTATCTATCACTCCGCATACGCACGACAGGCATAAGTCAACTGGAGAAAAAGAAACAAAGAAAAGAAAAGAAGATAAAGGAAAGGAAAGGAAAGGAAAGAAAAGAGAAGAAAAACGAAACACAACGAAAAAGGCAAGCAAAGAGAAGAAAAAGACACTGTATACAAGCTGGACAGGCCAAGACGCTCAAAACAAGCCAATATCGCTGTGCTGCGCTCATTTTTTCGAGTTCAGACCTGAAATTTTGACACGTGATTTGGACCAAGCTCACCAAAACAGTACTTGGCGAACTCAAAAAAGAAAAAAATATATCCGTTGACTTTTCATCAATTTCATGATTTTGGAAAACTTTTGGCCGGCCACATGTCGGCCATTTTTTTTTTTTTTTGAGTTCGTTAAGTACTGTTTGGTGAGCTTGGTCCCAATCACGTGTCAAAATTTCAGGTCCTAACTTCAAAAATTGAGAGGTGCATGGCCAAGTTTCCACCGAAGGATCTCTGCATACAAATTTACACATATTTCAGGGATTCATCGATAGCTTTCGAACGAAAGTGACCCATGAAATGAAACGCGTACGATGTCTTTACTCCTCGTCCCAAGATGTACATGCCCAGAAAAATTGAGCCAATTCCATCCACGTTGTATTTCGAGCATTTTTAGAAAAAGCAACACAAAAAATTCATAAAAAAAAAAAGCTCAAACTAGGAGACGTGAGTTGCAACCACTTTTTTGGGCACCAACTTGGCAGATTCTCAAGCTGGAGGGCTTAAAATGACCACCGTATCTAGCTGATTACGAAGATATGCTCAGTTTGTAGTGGGTCACTGTCGTTCAAAAGATATGCCCGACTGACGGATTATGGGTTTCTTGGCCGGCCCAGCTTGTACAAGTAGCACGATCTCATACCAGGTAGTTTGTGACCTCAGAGCTCGTCTCTCTATGAGGCATTTTTTCGCACACTTCTAGGCATAACGGACACTGGTTGTGCTGGATGCAGATGGGTGGAAATACCACTTTGATGTGAAGAACACACGTACATACGCTTGAGAGGTCGTTGCTGCTGTTGTAGTTGTTGTTCTTACATTGTTCTTACGTTAAGGGTCGGTCTTGGCGATACGTACACCATTACCTGCCTTCGGCCTGCCCCGTCCTTGGGGTGGGCCGAGGAAGCCCGCGAGGACCTGCAGCGGTCTAGCGGCAGTCACACGGGCATCGAGCCTCGGGCTGGGTAGAGAGGGAACCTTGCGCGGTCTGGCTAGTGAACTGCTCACTCTAAGGACCGCGTGGGGTGGTGGTGATGGGTTTTCTTTTTAACCCCGACGCCGAGGAGTTCATCCCCGGGGCAGGACGGGTACATCACCACAGCAGAGAGCGCAGCGTGGGCAGCTTGGGGAGTGGAGAGGCTGGCCACCGCGTGGGTACGCATGCACGACAGGAAGGATGGGAGTGTCGGCGTTGGCTGGGACGGCTGCACCCAGCCAGCGGAAACCAAGGCGCGAACCGGGCTACGAAACGGAGAGCCACAATCATCACATTAATAGAGAGAAAAAAGAAACAACAGAAACAGAAACGGAGGAGGGGACGAGCCTCTCGTCGGCTGGCCGAGAAAGCAGCACGCGAGACTCGTAAGAGACGGAAGGCGGCACTTGTGGCGGTAGCGACCTACAACGTGCGTACCCTGGCCGTAAAGGGGAAGAACGGGTATGGGCATGACGAGCGTGTACTGGCGAAAGGCCAGCAACTCGGCTGTGACTTCATTGGCCTGCAGGAAACTCGACGGCCCGGCAACACGAGATTCAGTGCAGCTGGATACCAAGTTTTTTGCTCAGGTCAGGAAAAAACAGCAGCGAGGCAAGGGCTGTACGGAGTAGGTCTAGCAGTTAAGGACTCAATATGCCGTAAGTCTAGGTTCACCCAGCAGTTCATTGACGAACGGCTTATGTCTATGCGCTTTGAGTTGGATGGTCGATGCGATGCTGTTAATTTCGTCGTTGCGTACGCCCCAACTGATTGTACCAAAGACACCAAGCTGAAAGGTATTTTCTGGCAAAAGCTGGAGGACCTGGTTGAACAGATCCCCACTAAAGAGTGTTTGTTTGTACTGATGGATGCTAACGCGCGAACTGGGCAGAGGATGGAAGGGTGCGGTGATGATGAAAGTAGGGTGCTTGGAGCATACGAACGAGATGCTCGTAGCGATAATGGCAAACGACTTTTGTCGTTCGCTACCAATTGCAAGCTAGCTCTCACCAACACATTTTTCAGCACGCGCAAGGGTGGGATATCGCATACGTACAACGGCACCAGCCCGAATGACCGTAAGAGGATAGACTACATCCTAACCCGCCAAGCCCATCGACCTAGAGTACATGATGTTAAAGTCATCCCACAGCCTCCGCCACCAGCTAAGGCCGATTCAGACCACAACATTGTGTACATCAAGGTCCGACTTAGTGGTCACTTTTCGTCCAACAGAAAAATGCTGAAACCCCCAAAACGCCGAGAATTCGACAGGCAGCTTTTTTTATCCGACGGAAAGCGTCGCCAACGAGTAATCGCGAGGGTTGTTTCCACTCTCAACCAACCTATCCAGCCCCGTAACACGTCTGGCATGGTTGAGTTTTTCACCACGACTATCATCGATGCTGTAGAGAAAGAGGTGCCACCTCCACCACGTCGCCACCGCCGGCATGGTTGGTGCGAGCCTGCCGAAACTTCGGCCGCTTTCAGAGTAGCATGGACAGCGAGGGAGGATGCGAGACAATTCTTGCGTGCCAACCCCCGAGATAGTGTAGCGTGGAAGAAATTGAGATCTGCGTGTGCGAATCTGCAGGAAGTGGTTGCCGCAGGAGTACAAGCGTACTTTGAAGAGTACCTCGCCGAAACCGAGAGACTCCTAGCGAGTAACGATCAACGAGGGTTCTACAAGCACCTGAAGAGTACGGTGGGATTGCAAGGTACAAAAGCGAGGAGCGAGCAGTTTATTATGGACGAGGATGGCACGTTGTTGCGGGATCAAGCGCGAATTCGTGAACGATGGGCGGGGCACTACCACAAACTCTTGAACACGAAATCGCTGAAACTCGATCCCACGATCATCGACCTCTTGCCACCGCGACCGCTTAAACTATCGCTTGGAGATGAACCATCCATGGACGAGATGATGGATGCGATTAAGGGCATGTCAAATTGGAAAGCCGTTGGACCAGACGGTCTCCCGGTCGAACTACTAAAACTTGACCACCCCGCTTTCGTCCAGTGTTTTCACAATATCCTTGTCAACGTGTGGGTAACGGGCGAAGTCCCCCAGCAATGGAAAGATGCTATCATCAAGACCCTTCACAAAAAAAAGGATCGAACTGATTGCAACAATTACAGAGGGATCTCGCTTGTTGCCCACGCAGGCAAAATATTGTTGAAAATCGTTGCGTCCCGCCTTAGCAACTACTGCGAGGCCGAGGAAATACTTCCTGAAGAACAGTGCGGCTTCCGTCCCGCACGGTCGACGGTCGACATGCTGTTTGTCGTGCGCCGGTTGCAAGAGCTCGGGCGACAGAGGAAAATCCCCCTGTACATGTGCTTCATCGATCTGCAGAAAGCGTACGACTCTGTCGACCGGGAACTGTTGTGGGAGGTACTCACACGCCTTGGCGTACCAACCAAGATGCTTACAGTTATCCGCAACTTCCACGAAGGCATGCGGGCTCGCGTGCGTGCGGATGACGGCGAGCACTCGGATTGGTTTAATGTCACCCAGGGGCTGCGGCAAGGCTGCGTGCTATCACCGTTACTGTTCAACGTGTTCTTCGCTGCTGCGATACACGTCGTGCTGGTACGCTTCAGCAAAGACGAAAGCATCGTAAGGGATTTGGTTCACCTCGAAGAGGGCAGTGCAGTCGGAAAAGAGGAACCGTTGGCATGCGTGCAAAGGGCTGTGTGGGGCATGTTGTACGCAGATGACGCAGGAATTGTTTCGAAGTCGGCGGAAGGCCTTGCTAAAATGATGACAGTCATCGTGACTGTCTTCGAAGCAGCAGGCCTCACGGTATCGGAAAAGAAGACAGAGACGATGCTGCTACGAACACCGGACCAGACATCCCTCGCCCCACCGCTCGCGATCGAAGCATCAGGCCAGAGGTATAAACAGACGACCCAGTTTTTATACCTAGGCGGCATTATCCACGAAAGCGCTGACCTCTCGCTCGAAATCGAACGACGGATCCGTCTCATGCGGGCATGCCTCAAACGGTTTGGCCCGGAATTGTATGACAGGACGACCGCCCCGCTTAGTCTGAAAGTCCGCATGCTGAAGGCCGAGGTCATTGAGACCCTGCTGTACGGGTGTGTGACGTGGACCCTCAATGCGGACCACTTCGCCAAGCTCCGATCAGCCCACCACGAAGTCCTTTTGCGAGTCATTGGCTTCCAGCGCCGATTACGCACCGACCACACCACCCTCTCGTACGCGAAGGCCCTCAGGATGACACGATGCGAGAGCATCGAAACGACCATCCGTAAACGGCGGCTCTTCTTTGCCGGGGCCCTGGTGCGACAACACAAGGGGCGACTGCCCCGTCGGTTGATGTTCGGGACGATCGCTGGTGGGGAGAACCCGAAACCAGGCGGACAACTTAAGACTTGGCCTAGAGCCATAGCTGAGGACCTTAGGGTGTTCAAAGCCAACGAGGGATCAACGGAACACTCCCCCTTAGTTTTTGGAGTTGGGACCGCGCTGTGGCCCACTGCAGCAAAAAAGGTGGGCAAGTGGTACCGGGGGGTCCTCGAAGCAGCTGAACGGTTCATGGGCAGGTGGCACGAGGATGAGGCAAAGCTGAGTAGACAGCGCCGCGCATCCGCCGTGGGTGGTGTCGAAGGGAACGGGGGGAGGGGGGGCAGCAGGAGGGGTAGAAGGAACACCGCCCAAGGGTATGGGGGCAGGGGGGGGGACAGGAGGAGTAGAAGGGAAACCGCGGTAGATGAAAGTAGGAAGGAGACCGCAGACAGGGTAGCAAGGTACCAGGCCGACTAGTAGGTGGAACCTTTCTATCTATGCCACTCGTACCGCCAACTGCTGCGGCTGCTCGGAATGTGATGTCTTGGTACTTTGATTTTTCCGTGAATTCATTTATTTTATTTTATTATTTTTTATTTTATTTTATTTTATTTTTTTTTCTTTCCCCTTCTTATCCTTATGAAGGGAGTCTTGCATGGTGGGTAGGTGACGAGCCTGTTTTATTTGGCCCTCCCAGTCTTCCTTCTTCTACTTGTTTCTTTTTCCGGGGTATTTTTTCCCTTTCTTTCCCCCTTGCATGTCCATTTTGGCTCATGCTCGGGGTATGTTTCTATCTCCCGTGCTTTGGCTCCCCTTTTTATTTATTTATTTATTTATTTTGTCTTGGTTTCTTTCGTTGTTTCTCTCTTTTACAAGGTATTTTGGTTTAATGAGAAGAACACAAAGGGGGGAGGGGGGGAAACAGGAGGAGTAGAAGGAAAGCCGTCCAAGGGAATGGGGGCAGGGGGGGCAACAGGAGGAATAGAAGGGAGACCGCGGTGGACGAAGGCAGGAAGGAGATGGCAGACAGGGTAGCAAGGTACCAGGCCGACTAGTAGGTACATAGCACTTTTCGTCTTTCTCTGGGGTATTTTTTTCCCCTTTGTTCCCTCCTTGCGTGTCCAGGTTTTTGGCTCGTGTTCGGATTATCTTATTTTGGTTTTACTTTACTTTATTTTATTTCATTTTATTATGTTTCTTTTCCGAGCTTTGGCTCTCCTTTGCGGTTGGGTTGTTTCTTCGATTTCCCCTTCATTTTGTTTGTTTCATTTTTTGTTTTATTTTTATCTTTGTTTTTATTTGTTTTCTTATTTTGTTTTTTGTTTTTTTGTTTTTTTGTTTTTGTTTTTGTTTTTGTTTATTTCGTATTTCTCTCTTCCAATGTATTTCTGTTGCTGACGTATGTATGTTGTGCCTGTCGTACCCAGTACTAGGGCATGACATTGCGTTGTCGAATGCATTACGATGCATTATCTCTGTGTCGTGGCTTGTGACCACAGAGCTGATCTTTCTAGGGTGAAGAATCAGTACGGACACTGGGTGTGCTGGATGTCGACGAGTAGAAGAACGGTTTAATGTGAAGAACACACACACAGTAGTTCCTGGGTATTCCTTCACTCCAGAGTGACTGGAGCCTGTCCTGTGACCACGGACTTGAATATGCGAGTTAATGCGACATCAACAACAACGACAACAGCACTTCAGTTTTTGATGAAATTTCAGCTTTTTACCGAAATCTACGAAGGTTGAACCCGAGTACGAGCCTCAGTTGGCTCGCAAAACAACCGTCCACCCGGCACAGAACCGTCACTACAGCAGCAACGCTCGCGGAAGACAGCCACGTGGTTGCCCCACTGGAGTCGACCTTGTTGTTATTGTTGTTGTTGTTCTCACATTAACTATCACTTTAACTCGCTTAATCAAGTCCGTGGTCACAGGACAGGCTCCAGTCACTCTGGAGCTGAGGAATACCCCAGGAAAAAACACAAACCAAAGGTGGCACTGCTGTTCACGCATATATCACAGCTGACGCAATTCATGCCTGCACCAGAAACATATAACAAGTGAAATCGGGAGTCAGCCTATGATGTGCCAGGTCCATACTGCTGCATACGTCTCACTACTCGCGCCTAGAAAATCGACTATACCGCTTGCCACCCAAGAAAGACTACCACGTGTATATTGCACGTAGTACCTGTCACTACGCATACGCACGACAGACGCAAGTCAATTGGAAAAAAAAACAAAAAAAAAGGAGAGATGAAGGAAAGAAAATACAAGAAAGCGAAAAACGAAAAAGAAAAGAAAAGAGAAGAGAAAATACAAGAAAAGCAAGAAAAGACAGGACAAGAAGAGGAAGCAAGGGAAGGAAAAGAGAAAACATGTCATACTAGCAGACCCTAGGAACTGACTAAAGACGGCACTGGGCTCATATGGGGTATCAATTGCATCATCAATGGCACTGGGGAGAGAACGCAACAAGGCGAAGAAGTCAGGGCGGTCTTACGCTATCTTGTGACGGCCATTGGAAGGCTCACAAATTTCAAGACGATGATGGCCAGACCCAGACTTGAGTCTCTTGGGCATGACGCCCCCCCTTCCCCCCCCCCCCCCTTCCCCCCTCCCCCCTCCTCCCCCTTCCCCCATCCCCCCTCTCCCCGGCCGCTTAGAGATGCCGACGGTGGATGGCGCTGCTGCAGCCTTTGCGCGTCGCTCTGCAGCTTCGCGTCTCTCCGTCTCATGCCATTTCCGCATGAACAACTCGGCTCCCTCCTCTACTCGTCGAAACCATCTGCCAGCATTCTGAGCAGCCTTTCGCCACCCTTCGAGTTTCATTCCTCAGACCGACATATCCTCCTTCGGATGAACCAGCCAGTCCTTCTCTTGCCCCCCTGAGTAGCCCTTACCCCCAACAAGCTCCCCAAACATCACTCTCTGTGGCAGACGCTCCTCCCCCATACGTGCTACGAATCCCGCAAACAAAATCCTCCGTTTGCGCTCTGTCGCCTCTATTCTCTCGGAAGCTGCCTTGGCAAGCGCGTCGGCGTACGATAGGGTGTGGTCGTCGCGCTTCCGTTTCCGCCATTCAAGGCATCGGAGGAGCATGGAGCGGTGAACCCGTCGTAGCCTTTCATAGTCAGGCTTCTTCGGGCTCCACGTCATGCAACCGTAAAGTAGTGTCTCGACCACCTCGGCTTTCAGTAACCGCACCTTCAACCGTAAGCGCACACCCGGGCGATCATAGATTTCCATCTTGTTCCGCTAGAAGCACGCCCAGGCCCTCTGAAGACGCCGCGTCATTTCAATGCTAAGGTCTCTTGTCTGCGGTGATAGCCCCGCCCAAGTACACAAACTCGATTGTTTGTCTACCTAGCCGGCTGCATTGATTGTGAACGACACCTTCTCCCCGCCTTTGGTTTGCAGGCACATGATCTCTGTTTTCGCCTCGGAGATCGTAAGCCCGAACGCCGAGCACGCAGTCACGATCACCGTCATCATCCTCACCAGCCCTTCTGATGATCGTGATACGATGCCCGCATCGTCCGCGTACAGCATACCCCACAACCTCTGCACCTCCTCCTCCTCCTTCCCCCTCCGCCCGTCGACTTTGCCTGTGCGTGAAGTGCCCTTCTTCTCGCCTTTCTCCTTTTGTTGGAGCTGCACCATGTTATCCGTAATGGCTGCATCAGCGAGGAAGCGTTTCTCGGCCACACGCAGTACCGCCGTGAAAAACATGTTGAACAGCAGTGGCGCGAGCACGCATCGTTGCCTGAGACCTTGCTCCACGTCGAACTTATTCGAGCACTCTCCATCATCCAACCGCACGCATGCTTGCATGCCGCCGTGGATTAGGTCGATGACGGCGAGCATTCTCGGATGTACCAAAACGAGCAAGGGCAGCCCACGAAAGGGTTTGGTCGACGAAGTTACATGTTTGATGAGGTCAATAAAACACAAATACGAAGGCGTGTCCTTCCTCGCCAGTTCCTGCAGGCGTCGTACTACGAACAACATGTCAACCATCGAGCGTTACTCTTAGGCAGGTGTCGGTGCCTTGGGGAATGAAATTGTTCACCAACGCTTCGCGTTACAACGCCCAACGTGACAAAAGTCTCAGCTACTGCCGTCCGCGAGCTCGTTCGGTCGGCCGGCTCAGTGCGGTCACGTTGTCTAACTCGACAACGAGAGCTCAGAAGCTCATTGCGCCTTCTGCTATCAGCCATGACAATGACCTTGGGAACGAACCTGTTCAGTCTCGTGCGCTCGCGAGTGGTGACACAGCTCGAGCGGTGCGGCTGCCCTGTCCTCTACACCCTTGTACCTGAACTTTAGTTTTTCCCCTAAAAAATCTGAAAAACTTGTCATTAGTAGAGGTCAGTTTTCCGGGAGTGAGTTTTTTTAGGTTTTCTCCATTGACTTATTTCGGGAAAAACAGAGACTATCGGTAGAAACCGAAAATAATGAATAGCTTCGTTAGGAACGACCCTAACTCGCACATTCAAATCTGAGTTGAACAGTGACGAGAAATACAGCAGCGGTATGCATCGATCTCGTGGTACGTAATACAGCAGCAGCGCTGGCCACAAAAGGAGGTACAGGGGGTTGCTGGGCTGGAGGGTGGTATATCTCGATAAGAGCAGCAGCGAGAAATACCATGTTTAGAATTCACTTGACAAGGTGATCGAGGGGGTAGGTACCCAGTGGGGGCCACCTTATTTTCCTGATGGACGCGAATGCTCGTACATACCGGCGTGCGGGGGATCGGGTGGACCGATCGTAAGGTGCTGGGTGCATACTGGCGTGATGAACTGGACGGTAACGGAGAGCGACTAATGCTCCACGCAACAGACAACAAACGCCCTCCTCAACACGTACTATCTATACCAGACCCGCTCGTGGTATATCGTTGTACGCGTCTGAAAGCCCAAACCGAGGAAAGACGCAAAGCCAGTACAGACTTGAGTGCATCCTGACACCTGCAAAAGATAGTAGATGACTGTACGAAATATCATTGTGCAGACTCCACCCAAGTAGAACGCTGAGTCGGACCACAATCTCGTCTTCGGAAATATTCGCCTCTTGGGTCGCGTTGCACCTAATCGACGGAAGAGTCAGCAAGGACCGACGGGCTATTGATCTACCAAGAGGTTAATGGCGGACAGAGATGTCAAGAGATGTGTCGGATTACGGCTAAAAATATTCATTCTTACACGAATTTCGGCAAACCGAGAAAAATAGCATGCTTGCGGGTAAGTACGGCAAGGGTACGCGCGGTAACGAAGGCACCGCGCGGTACGGGACAGTAGCCATTTAGCCCGCCGCAGGCGGACTTTTTTTTGGGTCTTCCCTAGCGACGGTGTGGGTAAAGGCTCCCATTTGCTTACGGCGGGACGGGAATGGGACGGGAAGGTGGGAAGCCATTTGGCTGACGGAACGGGACGGGAGTCCATGATTTCTTGGCGGGACGGGATTATGGAACGGGTCGGGAACAGGTCGGGAAATCGGTCTGGAACATAGTCGGGAAATCAGTCGGGAACAGTCGGGAAATCGGTCGGGAACATAGTCGGGATATGGCCGGGAGATGTAGTCCGGAATGGTTGAGAACACGATAATCGGGAACTGGGGATGCTTGGGGTGGTTCTGTATGGATGGCGGGGAAAAGGCTGGGGCAAAGGGACAAAGAGGGAGTGACGGTCCCGCTACACGCGCACGACGGTCGATCCTGTTGGCCCATACATACACCAGATGACGTCCGCCTTGCGAGTTCGTACACCGCATTATGTTGAAATCCACGCAAGGAGAAGACGTCACCCCTTCAACTCAACAACATGGGCACACTTGAGATGCCCGGAAAATAACAAAAGCACGTAAATACACTACCCATGCCGTAAAACCTTTTGAACAAAAAAGAAGTTCTTGAGTGGTGGCGCCATCGGTGTGGTCGTACACTGCTGGTTATGTACGAAACAACGACTTTCAACTATTGTTGAAATGTAGACCTTGAAAATATCGGGGGTATATTACATGCAGTCTTGTACATAGCCTTCTACATGTAGTCTTGAAGCCGTGCAGTCAGTCTACCGACACAGACATGGTCGGGTAAGTTTGTTTCAGCCGAAGGCACAATAGGTATGGATGCATGCTCCGGCTTAGAAGCGTTTTGCTGAGGTGAGGAAGATGGGCTGTTGAGCGTCAAAAAAGTGTAATTCGTTGGGGGTAGGTATATTTGACAAATTGACTTGCGGAAAGCGCGAGAGCGTGAGTTAGCAACGTTCGATGAAAAATCGACGAGCAGTGGGATTGCTGAACCCTATGCGCGATAAAAATTGAAGGCAAGAACCGGGGAGGAGAAGGGATGACACCTGTGACCACGGCTTGTCCAGAAGCTGGAAAGTAAAAGTGTGAAAAAAAAAAAAAAAAAAAAAAAATGTCCATATATCTGAAGGAATCCTAAATATGAAGGAATATGAAAGCGCGTCGTTCTATGGATGCTACATGACGATGTGCCCATGGTTGAGATTGGTACTTTATCTGGTGGGTTTGCGGTGGTGAAAAAGCTGTGAAGCCTACTGGCCGATATAGCGCCCCCTATTAGGCGCAAGCGAGTCTGAAGTACGGAGGGGATGGTACGCGACCGAGGAGACGAAAGCGGAATTGGACACGCGACGAGGCTTAAACGCACTTGGGCGGACGCTGTGCAAAGGTTCTTCGAAGAGTACGTCAGCCAACTCGAACGGCCTATCCGAGAAGATGATTTAGTTTGGTTTCTGCGCGAACCTATCAACGGGATGGGTGTGGAAGGGAAGAGGACGTTTAACTCCCAGTACATAAAGGACGAGCAAGGTCGATTGCTGCGGAAGTATGCCCTCTTTCGGAAAGGTTGGGTGAGGTGGTTTCATAAATTCCTTAACACCAAGTCGCCGACCCTCGATCCGACCATTGTGGGCGAGCATAAGACGTGACCCCAGTGCAGGCCTCTGGACGATGTCACGTCTAGGTACGAGGTGGAAGAAGCGAGCTGTGCGTTGGCGAACCGCAAGGTGGTCGGACCGGATGGCGTCTCGACCGAACTCCTGATGGTCTTGGCCGGCGAAGGAAAATCGGACACGCTCGGAAAGTTCCAATCATCGTCGCTGTGTGGAGGGGAGGTGGTGTGCCGAATGAATATATTAATGGAAAGATGCTAGAATAAAGTGCTGCACAAGAAGAAAGATCGGACGGAGTGTGGCGACTATCGTCGCATCTCCCTCGTGGCTCACGCCGGTAGAGTAGTTGTCAGAGCCATGACGGGTCGCCTTCCTAGTGACTACTGCAAGGTCGAGAACATTTTGCCGGAGGAACATTTTGGATTTATTCCCCAGCGCTCGATGGTTGACATGATGTTCGTAGTACGACGCCTGCAGGAACTGGCGCGGAAGGACACGCCTTTGTGTTTGTGTTTTGTTGACCTCACCAAACATGTAACTTCGTCGACCGGAACCTTTCGTGGGCTGTCCTCGCTCGTTTTGGTACATCCGAAAAATGCTCGCCGTCATCGACCTCATCCACGACGGCATGCAAATGCGTGAGGTTGGATGATGGAGAGTGCTCGAATATGTTCGACGTGGGGCAAAGCCTTCGGCAAGGGTGTGTGCTCGCGCCACTGCTGTTCAACATGTTTTTCACGGCGGCACTTCGTATGGCCGAGAAACGCTTCCTCGCTGATGTAGCCATCATGGACAACATGTTGCAGCTCCAACGAAAGGAGAAGGGGGAGAAGAAGGGCAAACCCACGAGCAGGAAAGTCTACTGGCGGGGGGAAAGGAGGAGGAGGAGGCAGCGCAGGGGTTGTGGGGTATACGTGTACCACTTCTGGTCTGTTTTGTTTTTTCCCTGGGGTATTTTTGTATTTTTCCACTCCAGAGTTCGACGCAAGTCGACGAGGGAAGAAAATGCTGAAGTCATTTCGCGACAAAAAATGAAGGCACGTACCGTCGTGGTGGTGAGGGGGGAGAAGGGCCCACTACTATGTGACCCCGGATCTGAGTTACTACTGGGAGAGAGGGCGTTAGTAGTGCGAGGATAAATGGAATGCAAAAACGAAGAAAAATAGAAAAAAAAAAAAAAGAGTGACTGGAGCCTGTCCGGTGACCACGGACTTTCTTCTGCGAGTTGATGTCAGAACAAGAACATCATCAACGTTGGTGGGCCGTGTTGGTGGGACTATGATTGTACATGCATGGTACATCACCACCACCATCAGCGGTCTATTATATCAAGACATAGCGCAAGTACCACTTGGGAGATGAAAAGTGACGAACGCACAGCAGCGAGCAGCAGCATGTAACGGTTTGTCACGTGCAAATACAGCAAACGATGTATTTAGTACAAGCTACATTGTAGTTCCAAGGGGAGTCACCGACCTGTATCTTTAATGAGGACACACACCCAGCAATACGCACGATCGGAGTATCACACACAGCTTGCAAAGATGAGTTTCGACGAAATCTTCGATCTCACAGCTGGAGTGTTTTTTTGTTTTCATATTATAGTACACGAAGCAGTATATGGGTTGCTGCGCTGGGTCGGGGAGTATGTCACGGCACGTAGTTGTCCAACTATCTGTGTATATGACCGGTATACTGGTGCGCGCTCACACTATTGCTTATACTCCAGTAGGTGGACTGGGCACTTGTTTCGTACCAGTAGCTCGTAGTCGGTTGATATACCGTACCAGAGGTATACTGATGCGATGGTGTGTATCACCCTACACGTTGTATACCACACCCCCCGAGTATACCACCCGGGTGACGAAATCTCAAAATAACAACACGATTAAAACACCGGGGTACGTTACATACCACACCCCCTGTGGTGTCATGCTTCATAAACACTATAATACGACGACACCCCCTGTGGTGTCATGCCTCATAAAAACTACAATATTACACCCCCTAGACACCACCTGGGTGATACCGTGATGTGAGCAGAGAAGTGAGAAAGCACGCAGTATCTATCTACAGGTGTGCGAGCGTACCACATTACATGGAGACCAGCGACATGGAGGAGGAGAAGCTGCCTTCCTGGAGTGTAGCGGCAAAACCTCCAACTACTGCCATAACACCTTTTTTATCACTTTTATCACACCCCTACCTGCTTGGAGTGTGGCAGCCAAACTCCTGATATCACGCCCTTTTCATCACACCCCGTAAAGTATACCACCCCGGTGATACGCGTTATCAAGTCCCAACATAATCACCCACTTCATCACTGGGATACGCTGTATAAAAAACACCTCCGGAGTTTAACACACAGGGTGATAAACACACCGGGTGATAACTTTTTTAGAGGCTCAAAGGTCATCACCCGGGGTGTGGTGTGCACCGTCGTATACGGTAATACAGACAGCGATTCTCATCCTTGTGTTTTGTCCGGTTTGCGGCCTTGTGTAGGTCAGGTTCCGCTTTTCGCACCCAGTACGTTTGCCGCTGCATGTTGCGTGGGCCAAATTTCCTTAGGAGTCGTCCCACGGTACGGGTTGCAGTTCTTAGGGCGAAACCCTTATGACGTTATGACGATATGACCTGTTGCGCTCCTCAATTGTAGAACAAAGTATGTGTTGCTATGACAATTTTCGAGTATTATAGTTGTTTTTGTTGTTGTTTTGGGAGTATTTAATAGCGCCCAGAACTGTTGATCGGGTTGCGAGAACGAATGCCGCCGAAGCCTATGCTGCGGGGGAGATGTTGAGCTCCTCGTGAAATGTCTTCGAAGGCGTGTTTCTGGTGATGACGATGATGTTGAGCTAGCTCTTCATGTTGGGAGTTCAGAAAATTCTCGGAATCTGCTGCTGCACGCCTAGCGTGGGATGGCTCGTACGGCGGGTTCTGCGATGTGTATCTCTGCTGTGACCACAGAGCTTGCATCGTACACCCGGTACGTATGTAGTACATGTATCTCCTTCAATGGTATCTCCTTAAGACGAAGACTCAGAACGGACCCTGGATGTGCTGGATGTGGATGGGCAGAGTTGGCGTTAACCTTCCAATACCGCAAAATGATCCCTCACTAGTTGCAAGCAGTTTGTCGAAAACATTGTGGGCGGGGTTCTTGCTAACCAGCTAGCTGGAAATGCAGGTGTATTGACGTGAAGAAGACACACCCACCCCCGAGTCCCTCCTATAGCACAGCATCTATTATTAATAATGTAGTATATTTGGTGTATGACAATTAGTTATAATGCTCGTGCGCTTTGCTGACTTGATGGCCAGGGTGAGGCGGGTGCTTACTCGGAGAAATCGCTGCGCGACCTGCTCGGCAACAACGTCGTCGCGGTGGGCCAGGAGTCCTTCGAAGATGCTTTCAAGGCGGTGAGAAAAAAGGCGTTACTTTCGCTTGCTTTGGGGCTGGTTGGGGTTGGGCAAGCTCTACATATAGGATTATGTATCGGTATCGCTGGCGCTCGTTGCGCCACACAAGGCGTGCTGACCGTACACAAGCTATCATCGTATATCATCGTACGTGGTATGGTCCAAGCAGCGTGTAGCCCTTTTAAGGGACCCCACGGTAAGGAAAAACGATACCTCTGGTATCTATTAATACCAGTATATTATAGTGGTGGTGGAAAAATATTTTGTTGGACCTCTGTAAGGCTAGCCGGTTGCCCGGGTGGCGTGTCAGGTTATCCTCGAGCCTGGTGTGGTTCGGTTTCGTGAGTTCGAGTCCCCCCGAGTGCATACTCGTATAAATTCGTGGGGACCTTTTCTTGTGCACAAATTGACTTGCGTAAAGCGCGAGAGCGTGAGTTAGCAACGCTCGATGAAAAATCGACGAGCAGTGGGATTGCTGAACCCTATGCGCGATGAAAATTAAAGGCAAGAATCGGGGGGGAGAAGGGACGACACCTGTGACCACGGCTTGTTCAGAAGCTGGAAAGTGAAAGTGTGAAGGCACGTTTCCCTTAGGTCCCTTACAGTGGACGACGGGATATTGGTCGCTTATAGTAGGCGAAAGGCGCAATAAGGGACGCCACGTTATTTCAACGTGGGCCAAAGGCCTCCTGTATCCCGCTTGAGGAAAGCCCATCGTGTCATACCATACATGTACGGCCAAAAGAACCAACCCAGGACCTACCGTCTTGTCGTCCTCTTCATTCCGCATGCTGTCGTATCGGCTTTTTTGTAAGGCTTCTGGTCGCTCACTTTAACCTTTAGAACCGTACCCACGTGTTTGTGGGGACATATTTCTTGAAATTTGAGTGGGTTCACCTGTGCAGTGATCACGCGGGTCGGAGCAGGGGAAGTTTTGTAAGCCGAAACTACGTAACTTTTACGTAGGAAAGTGGTGTTTGTGGAGGCGTGGAAGAAGGGGTTCTGATTTAACAGACGGATTTTTGTCGATGGTCTCGAGACGAAAGGATGGGATAGCCCAGACAGCAGCGACAGAAGAGCTGTCGCGCTTGCCAGAGGCTCAGCCGCCTGGGGCACAGGGGAGCGAGAGCGCGTAGCACCGTAGGATTGAAAGGAGTCGAACAGCGTGTCCATTATAATTGATAGACTTTCAGCATGGGGGACGCCAACTCGGCAGAGACACGAGCACACATTGTTATTGTGTTGTTTCAACCATTTCACCCTGGTGACGTCGTTAGGGGTAACGAGGGGCCAGTCATCACTCATCGGTAGATTTCCTATGGGTTAAGGTTGGGGTTAGTTCCATTCATTGTGAAAAACACGATAATGTAGGACACTAGGACACCCCAACTCGGGCGGGCCAGAAATGTTCGATTTTTGGTGAGTCCCTCCGATTTTAAGTTGGTGCAAAGTGCTCGAGCCACGGGTTTCATGGAGAAAATGGTTTTTATAGAAGTCCCGCCGCGTGTGTTGTATTGTGTGGGAATAGGAAATAGATGCGCAGGTTTTGAGACGTAGAGTTTAGGTAATGTTAGAAGCAAGGTCCCGTGACATCTACCTTATGGGTATACGCTGTATGTTCCAGAACCAGAATCTACCTTACTTAGTGGTCGGTATACGCTGCGTGTTCCAGACCAAGATTAAACTCTAATACGCTGTACGAGTACTGCAGAGGGTATTCTTCTACTCCAGAGTGACTGGAGGCTGTCCTGTGACCACGGACTTGATTATGCGAGTTATTGTGAGAACAACCAGCCGCCAAATTAAAAGAAAAGTCAAATGTCGCCATCATATGGTCCATGACGATTTTCAACCGTCATGGCCCATAAAGGCCGGCGTCCCCGGTCGAAAGCGCGAGAGCTTGAGTTGGCGAAATTCGATGCGAACCGACGAGCATAAAAAGCTAAATAGTGGGAACGCTGAGCCCTATGCTTTTTTATTTTTTTATTTTTTTTATTTTATCCTCCGGCGGATGGGGAAAAATAAAGCTTTAGCTCACCACACTTCCACGTATTTTCATACCCGTCGTGTGTCGATTTAACTCAGCTGCTTCCGCAGCCCAACGCTAGCTGGCGCACCCTTCGGGTCCCATTGTAGGTATAGCGTAAGCTGTCCCTATCAGTGGTCTTCGTTACAACCCCGGCAGCGCAAGCTGCCGTTGTATACGGATGCGTGTGTATGTCGACCCGGCCTGTCCCCTGAGGGTCAGTTTCGGTGGAGATAGCCACCCGGAATGTCATCTTTCCGGGTAGTGTGGGACTTGCGCAAGCTCACCCACTAACAAAACCCCTGGCCATGGGAGATGGCCTTCCGCCGGACTTGGTCCAGTTACGGTCCACCCTACCCATTCGGGCGTTGGTCCTATGCGCGATAAAAATGAAGGCAAATACCGGGGTGGAGAAGGGAAGACACCTGTGACCACGGTTTGTGCAGAAGGTCGCTGAGTGTAAAATGTAAACCCTCTTACGAGCTGAGCTGGAATGTGTGTTGTTCACGTTAGACTGTTTCTTCCAACGATCAACATCCAGCACAACCAGTGTCCGCGCCTATGCCTCTTGGCGAGACGAGCTCTGAAAGTCTGTGGTCACGAAATACGAGACAGAGGTGCAAATACAGCAAGGTGAGTTGGCGATGCAATGCACCGCAATGAATACACGTGGCAAAAACCAAAGATGAAAGCGAGAACACCAGACTAACCATTCGCGACGAAGAAGGGGAAGTAAAAGGAAAAAAGAAAACGATGATATTGTAGGAAAGAAAGAAGGAAAAGGCGAAGGAAAAAACACATCGAAACAAGCAGGAAAAAAAAGATCGGCCCGAGAAAAAGGAAAAACAAAAAAACAAAAAAGCACAACAGCCAGCCACCTGACAACTAGCAACAAAGCAGTTGAAGCCATCCAACCAACCTGATCGGGGGCAGCAACCATAGTGGGTCTCGATCACTCTACCTCCGTAGGAGTAGGAGAAGTGCCGCATCGTCTATATCACCTGGGGCACCGGTGCACTGTTTTTGACGACGGTGGTGCCAATACCGTCATCATCACGCCCTGTACCCGAACGGCGATTCTCGAGCTGTTCTGCCTGCCAACGACCGACGATTTCAGAGTAGGAGTCCTCTCACACACCACACCACCACATGCACATATACATGGCGGTGCTGGGCTTGGCTGAACCTGGTTGCACCTTGACGCGCGATAGTTGCCTTAGGAAGCACAAAACCACCATCTTCTTCCCGAAACCAAGCTTAAGGCCCGCTCTAAATCTTTCTGCAAAACTTTGATACCTGACAGTAAAAGCGGGGATGTGGAGACAATATACCCAAAAATAAAAAAAACGCACCGGTATATCTGGTATCGCACAAACCGAAAATGAAACATCCATGCATAGAGTAAAAGCGAAACCCAACATAGCAATTCTGAACAACCACTATAGGAGTGATATGTATTCAAAGGATAAGACACCTCGTAAAACCCACGGTTCTTTACGGTGCGGGTTTTCACCGTTGGATTTTTGCCCTCTTCAAAAACGACCTGCACCGCACCGTAAGATTCCTGATTTCTGAAAACCGCACCGAACCGCACCGTAGGATACCTGAAAACACCGAACCGCACCGTAGGGTTCACGACATCTGAAACCGCACCGAAGCGCACCGTAGAATATATCACGGCACCGAACCGCGCAATACCATCGAAGCGGCACCGCACCGTGTGCATCGAGCCAAAAACCGTTAGGCCGGTTAATTAACGGTGCGGTTAACTAGAAACCGTAGAAAACCCGTGGTTCTATTGGCCGCGGAACGGTGCTATAGGGTCACGGTTTCGCACGGTTCACGACGTTTTCTGCACGGGTTCGTGTCAAAAGTCAAAAGTGTTCCTGCAAAATTGTCCCCGCTAGCTTTGGTTGATCTAACGGTATTTCATATTTTATGATTTTGTTATTATTGATACATACCTGGTATAACTATATGGAATTTCATATTTATTACTCGTACTATGGAACCTGGTCTCTCACGGGGTCCCGGAGTCGAAGTGGTGAGGGTGGTCCCGGAGGTCTGGTACTCGTCGCGGATGGTCGGTAGTCGGAGCGGAGAGGTCGTCGCAGAGCTGAAGTCGAAGCGGAGAGGGCGTCGCGGTGCTGAGGTCCCTTGACGATCGTTCTCAACAGCGAACGCGACTGATAACCTTTCTTTCTTATATGTAGCAAGGAGATGCTAAGCCAGAGCTAGAGTGACGGTGGGCATATGCCCTTCGTCATGCGGCGGGATCATCTTTCGGTGGCTGACCTTCCGGGGACGGGTCAACGCCGTCTATGACGGGTGACGCCGTTCGCGACCCGGGATCGTGTATTGCCTGACCGGTGACGTGTCCTCTCGCGCATGCGTGTACGCGATCTACGATCGGTATCTACGACCCTGTCTTCCACATCACCCCCCTCTGTATTCGCTGCAAGCCCATCTTAGCTAAGGATGGTTTTGTAGCGGTCATCGGGAGGATGACAATTTTAGGAAACGGGGTGTCGATTTATCGGATCGAGACACAGCAGCTGTTATATGCGTGCATCCACTCCTTATAACTGACGTGTTTAGCAAACACGGGTGTGAAACACCGGGCCAGCGAAGATGTTTACATTTTCGAGCTTGCATGCTGACAGCGTGTACTGGAGTTGTATGGGGTTTCCAAATATTATCTCAACGCACGTATTCCGTGTGGCCACACGTACTGGTGCGCCCCTCGTGGTTGCTGTTCTGGGAACCACGGGCAGCGAAGTTGTTTAGTGATTTCTCTTTTGTGGGCGGGTCCGCCTAGATATTTTCACTCGGAGTCAGCTCAGTTGATCTAGGTGCATCAACGTGTGACTTCGTTTTAGGCGGGGTGGAGTCGCGTGAAGCTCCTTTCCCCTGTGTGTTTAGTGTTCGAACAATTTTGTTTGTGGCTAGACGGTGGTATTGCTGTTTTGTCCCGTTTGGAACGGAGTGCCGGGCACGGGCGTGAATTGTCACGCTTCTTACAGCCTCTCTCCGTTGGGTACAACAATTTTCTTAACGTCTCCTTGCCCCCGGCTATTCCCACCGGAATGCCGGGTAGAGTGCCTGCAGATCATGGTCGACACGAGTGTGTACTGCCATGCCTGCTGGTGCTACTCTCATCACCGTTGTTGACTCTTGTGCTTACAGCTGAGTCAACTGTGTTAGCCAGCTTGTTCGTTATTCGGTTACGCCGCGGAGCATCTGAGAATCTATTTTGCGCTGTCTCAGTTCGTGCTCGTCCCTGCCTACTATACGCTTCCGTTTCCCGAGAGAAGGGAGGGGGGGCGAAGAAGGCGAGGTTATCGCGAGTTGCAAACCCTTTTGGGCTCGGTATGCGGCGATCAATTCGTGACATTGGGGTATTTCGTCCGCGCGATACTCGAGGTCGGATTCAGGGCCGTAACCTCGGAGTCTTAGGCGGTACTTGTAGTTGTGGGGGCTTGGTCTGCCGGGTCCCCTTTTATGATCTACTACCCTGTCTACGAAGTAGGACTCAATTTTGGGTTGAGCCGCGTCTGGATGGTCCAACTCGGGTAGGGGAATGGGCTTCCCTAAAAACAATTCCGCCAGCTTCTCAAATTGAGGTGCGGGTGGTGTTTCCCGTTGATGGTAGGGCTTTATATGGGCTAGGTGGACTGACACTTGTCGGGTGTCGTTCGTTAGTCGTACTCTATACACCACTGGTGATAATTGTGAGCAGACGACATACGGTCCTCGCCATGGTAATAGCAGTTTTGGGTTGGGCCCATCCGAATCCTGGTACGGTCTGTACACGAGTACTTCCTGTCCAGGTTTGAACACCGGGTACGGTTTAAGTTTGCTATTTTGTTCTGCCTGCTTGTCTGCACGCTCGGTTAAGTTTCGGCGTGCGAGCTCAAAGGCGATTTGCAAATTGTCCCTTGTGTTTTGTGCGAGTTCGTCGGTGTCTGCTGTTCTTCCTACATGAGGAATACCGAGGATTATATCGACTGGGAGTCGGGGTTGTCGTCCGAACATTAAGAAGAATGGTGTCTCATGCATCGTTGCACTAAAGCTAGTGTTGTGCGCTAGCTGTACGAACGGTAAGAGAGTGGCCCAGTTGCTTTGATCGATTGCACTGTGCATTGCTAGCATGCTGTGCATCGTTGAGTGTACCCGTTCGGACACTGAATTACCCTGCGGCCGGTACGGCGTTGTGCGGGTCTTTTTGTATCCGAGTATTTGTTGCAGCTGGTATATCACCTTATTCTCGAATTCGGGCCCTTGATCACTATGCAAGGTTTCTGGTGGGCCGAAAATGCTGATTATTCTCTCGATTATGGCATTGGCTACTGTTTCGGCCGTTTTATTACGTACCGGCAGCAGTACCGCAAACCTCGTCAGGTGGTCCATCATGGAGAGAACGTATTTGCATTCGATCCCTGCGGCTGAAGTTGATACCGATTTGTACTCTACTAAGTCAACCGATATTCGTTGAAATGGCCGCTCGACAGGTAAATGGCCTGTCGGGAGCTTGGGTCTGTTGTGTGCTGTTTTTCGTCGTTGACAAGCTTGGCATTTTTCGCACCACTCTCGTACGTCGCGGCTGATGGTGGGCCACCAATATTTCTGGCGGATTTTTTCATAAGTCGGGCGAGATGCGAGGTGTCCTCCGGATAGAACGTGATCGTGGTAGGCGTGCAGAATTAATCCAACAAGGGCCTCCGGTACTACGAGTTGATCGCGGAAGGTGCTTCGTTTTCGAAGATATCCCGGAAGGTACGATTTAAACAACAGCCCGTCCTGCACTGAATAGTAAGACATGGTTGTTTTCGTTTCTTTTTCGGGTAATGGTGCGTCTGCGTGCTGTATGTAATCGATGTACCGCCCGTACTCTACTCTTTGTGCTGAGCGGAGTTTTTCTTGATCGACGGACATGAAAACATTTGTCGCGCTCACGAATACTGATTTCACACTAAATAGCTCTCTATCGCTGCGTACTGGTTCTAGGTTATCCAGTTTGTCGGCTGAGATCTGATATGGTCGGGGGACACGAGCTGTTTGTAGCTTAGGATCATCTGGTACGTTGCGGCAAATGGGCGCGAGGGACGGCCCAGCTACTTCTTGCTGGTGCTCGAACGCAAACATTCGTGAAAGCGTGTCCGGTACGACGTGCAGTTTGCCTGGTTTGTGTTGGACGGTGAAGTCAAAAGACTGTAATGCTATTGCCCAGCGTGTTAACATGTTCGATGTATCTTGCATTGAGTATAGGTATCGCAGGGCCGCGTGATCTGTCACACACACAAAATGTCGTCCCCATAAATAAGGTCGCCAGTGCTGGATGGCCAAGACCACAGCATAACATTCTTTGAGCGTAGCGGAGTAGTGGCGCTGGCTGTCGTTGAAGCGTTGACTAAAGTATGCGATTATAACGAGGTCATCGTCTTTCTGCTGGGCGAGGAAGGCACCTGCACCTGCTTCTGAAGCGTCAACGTGTATCGCAAAGTCTTTAGAAAAATCGGGAAATTGAAGTACGGGCGCCTGAGTGAGTAATTGTTTCACTGTTGCGTACGCCTGATCGTGTTCTGGTCTCCAACGTTTAGCGACTTCTTTGGCGGCCTCTTTTTTCGTGAGGGCTACCAGGGGTGCTATGATACCGGCTAAGTTAGGTATAACCTTGCGTACAAAGTTAACCATTCCTAGCACTGACCGCAACTCCTTTATGGTTTTAGGCGTCGGCAAGTCAACTATAGCTTTTACGCGATCCTCACCGATCCGAATACCGTCGGCCGTCAGTATGTGTCCTAAGTATTTAACTTCTCGGGGGCCAAACTGTACTTTCGATGGTTTGAGGGTGAGGCCGGCTGCTTGCAAGGCTTTGAACATATTTTCGAGTAGCTGTAAGTGGCCTGTCCAGGTAGATGAACAACATATACAGTCGTCCATATAAACCAAGAGCCCACTTTTTGGACCAAAATGTGCAAAAGCTAGTGACATGATTCGCGAGAACAGAAACGGCGCGTTAGCTATACCGAACGGTAGGCGTTTGAAAACCCACTTTCCGTTCTGCGTGACAAAAGCAGTTTTATCTTGTTCGCTCTCTGCTACTGGTATTTGGTGGTAAGCATTTTGTACGTCACACACAGTTATATAACGTGCTCCTCCGACCGTGTCAAGGTGGCTTTCTAAGTTAGGCATAGGCCACGATTTTTTGATCAGATTCTTATTTATGGTCGACCTGTAATCTACGCAGAACCGTGGAGTGCCGTCTGATTTTGCGACAATAGTTACTGCGGAACCCCAGGGACTAGGGCGCTGTTCAATGATTCCTTCTTGTTCCATCTGGTTCACGCACTTGTCGATAGTTTCCTGTACGCGAGGGTTTGCACGGTACGGGGTTCTATTTACAGGCCGTGTTCCTGGTTCAAGAGGAAACGTTGCTTCGGCCAGGGTACATTTACCTAGCTCTTGAGGCGACAAGGAAAAAACGCTGCGATATTTCGTGCATAGAGTCAGTACTTGTTCGCATTCGGCAGGTGTAAACGTGGTTTTATCAAATGCTCGAGTAAGTGCTGCACGAAGCTCGTTACGCGTGGATTCCGTTGTCTTGCTGTCTGTTTGAATTGCACTGGTCGTTTTGTTCAGGGCTACCGATACGGGCGCAATGTGACCTAGTAAGGTATTGCGTTTCAAGTATACGTATTGGTGGGACGGGTTCGCGATCTGGACTACTGCTGTTTTATCAGCGGCCGACCAGTGACTCACTGTACGAGCAACTATCATATTTTGAAAAGCTTCAGGTACGGCGGACGATTCGATGTCTTCGAACGTGACGATGAGTGGTTCAATGAGTGCAGCAGTGGTTTCTGTGGGTGCTGTCGCTGACACTACTTGTACTGCCATCTCACTCTCGGGGGGGATGCAGCATTTGTGTCGCAACAAGACAGGCACCGACTCTACATCAGTGTTAACTGTGACCACGGAGCACTGAGCTGTCGCAGTGTTCTCGGGGCGCGCTGTAAAGTCTACTCTACGATGAGATGCTTTGATCGTCACTTGAGAGGTTTTGAATGACAATTGCTCTGTACTCCAGTCGAGGACACCTCCGAAGGCGCCCATGATGGTGTTATCGAGTAGCATAATGTCTGGCCCTAAAGAGGGCAATACGAGCGCTTCGACTGGTAGGGTAATATCTCCTAGCGTAAGTTGAAAGCGAACATATCCTAAAATTTTGAGAGGCGACCCATCAGCACTGCTGAGGTTGATCGCTCCCGGGGGCACTGCAAAAATTTGAGTGTCTTTCATTGTGGGATGTGTCTGTACAAAGTGAACAGATATGCATGGTACATCGGTCGCGGTGTCAATCGTGACATTGTGCGCCGGATAATCATTAACTCTGGCGTTTACTCGTACGCGCTTTGACGTAGAGCTGAGAGCTGTGGGATATCTGGGATACCCACTCATGGTAGACGCGTGGAAAGCATCAAAGTGCGTTTCCCGGTGAGCGTTGCATGGTAATGAAACATGATGTTTAATTTTCTCATTTAAATTGCGGGACGCAGCAGAAACATACAACGCTTGTGGTACCATGGAAGGTGAAAACGTATCATTCCGACGTTGACTACTCTTCTCGACTCTGCTTGCTGCTTCTACGGCTGGTCCAACTCCACGCGGTACTGCTAGAACACTCGGAACCTGCTGCTTATTTTCTAAGTCTGTTACAGTATTCGACTGGTTGTCTGCATGTACTTGTTTCGCATGGGTACTCGCCAGAGGGGTGGAGCTCTTTGTTCGGCCACACTTATCCCTCCTCTTACTACTAGGTCTACCGGTACTTGCCACGGCTACGCTAGCTGATCGTGCTATCGTTTCTACCGCGGGTTTGGTGATCCTAGTTTGCCTACTCCCCGAACCGGTTTGAGGTAACCGGCGCGGGCCCCCTCACGGTTTTTTTGTGACTACGATGCCATCGCGCTCGTGCATTTTGGCGAGCCTGCAGTCTGGGCGCGAGTGCGAGTTTCGGTGGCGGCACATCGGGTAGTCGCATTCGTCGCCCGACGTTACTTTCGGCTTCCTGCTCCTACCCGCATCGCTACCCGGCGACCTGCCTCGCTTGTCGGTCGGGCCATAAGTCGCTGGTTCGAAGGTCACCCTTCGCTCTCGGCCTCGCGCCGCCGTCAGGTTGGACGAGATGGCTTTCTCAAGTTTTGCCATCGACGATATGAGCTGTCGGTTGGGCCCGGGAGATGTGCCAGCGACGGCCGAAGCATATGTGGTCGGGGAGGGGGTGGGGGCCGCGCGTAAGGCGTTGGTCTCATGTTTCTTGGCGCGAGTCCGTGAGGCTTGGTATGTGAGAGAGGGGTCTTCGCGAATGAGTTCTAGACGTACGTGCGGAATTAGGCCGGCTTCGAAAGATGCCATGAGCGATGTTTGCCATGCATGTTGGTATGGCGAGACGTTGACAGGAGCGGTTCGTTTTGCTTCGGCTAGGAGGCGCGCGTATGCTTGAGTTACACGCAGTCCGTAAGAGTCGACGGATTCACTACTGCCTTGCTTTAGGGTAGAGACGGTGCGAGCGAGGAGGACGATGCGGTTCACGGGGCTAAACAGATTTGTGAAAGCATTCACCCACTCCTTCCAGTTGCGTGGTGCTCTGACGTCTACCGCTTCCGTGTTCAGTTGGGCCAGCTCTTTGTCTGTGCGCCACTCTAACGTACCACACTGGATTTGGTTCATGGTGCTAGCTGCGTGGTCGGCTACCAAGTATGCCAGGTATCTCACAGCGTGGCGATCGATAACCGAGTCCGAGGCGCCGTCAGGGACGTGCAAGCGAATGTGAGCGTGAAAGAGCGCCATGATTTCGGGCACATCTTCAGTTGGCAACCCGTGCAACTTGAGCGAAGCGGGCATATCCGATTTTTTTATCGAATATTTTGGGTCTTCGTTGTGGGTGTGGGTTGGGCTCGGGGGTGCTACAGCAGAGGTTATACGTGCTGTGCGAGGTGCTTCTACAGCAGAGGTTGTACGTGCTGTCAGGGGGTTTGTGGGCAGTGCTTCTACAGCAGAGGTGTTACGTGCTGTCAGAGGGTTTGTGGGCAGTGCTTCTACAGCAGAGGTGTTACGTGCTGTCAGAGGGTTTAGTTGAGATTGGTCAGGGTGAGAGGTACGGCTGCTGTCAGAGCTACTCGACTGCTGTTGTATAGGCGTAGCAAGAGTCGTGGAGTGTTGCACGCGTTCAAAAACAACGTCGAGGTTTTGCTGCGGCTGTGGTACTTCTCTCACCTCATCGACCTTCTCGTCGGAAGGCCCACTCACAGGCTTCCGGCTGTCCGGCAGCACCATCTCCAAGACCCACGACGGCGGCGTGGTGCCGTCGAGCATGCATTTCTTAAGAAACGCGGCGGTCTCGACGCGGACGGGGTCGTGGCTCGGGAGGGCGCTTGGCGCGGCAAGGATGTCCTCTGCTAGGCTCGAGCCCTCCTCAACGGCTGATGATACCGGTGTCGTGCTCGGCGCACCAGCCTCATCTGCAGCGTCCCGCTGCTCCTCGTCGTCTACGGCCGGTCCGCCCTGGTCGGTGGGGGCGAGGGCCGCAAAAGAGTTCCCCGCCAGTGCGGGAGTCGGTTCCTCCGGAGAGGGCGATGCCTTGCGGGCTTTCCCGCGGCTCTTTTTTGAGCGAGCTCCTGAGCGTGGCATGTTCTCTGCTTCTATTTTTTTTCCCGACAACAACTTTATATAGGGTTTTATATAGGTTGTTCCGACGGTGGTCACCACTATGGAACCTGGTCTCTCACGGGGTCCCGGAGTCGAAGTGGTGAGGGTGGTCCCGGAGGTCTGGTACTCGTCGCGGATGGTCGGTAGTCGGAGCGGAGAGGTCGTCGCAGAGCTGAAGTCGAAGCGGAGAGGGCGTCGCGGTGCTGAGGTCCCTTGACGATCGTTCTCAACAGCGAACGCGACTGATAACCTTTCTTTCTTATATGTAGCAAGGAGATGCTAAGCCAGAGCTAGAGTGACGGTGGGCATATGCCCTTCGTCATGCGGCGGGATCATCTTTCGGTGGCTGACCTTCCGGGGACGGGTCAACGCCGTCTATGACGGGTGACGCCGTTCGCGACCCGGGATCGTGTATTGCCTGACCGGTGACGTGTCCTCTCGCGCATGCGTGTACGCGATCTACGATCGGTATCTACGACCCTGTCTTCCACAGTACATGATATATAATTGGAGTTGTTATTATTTATTATTTATCAGCTGATTATGGATTAATAATTTATATTTACGTTCGTATTGAATCTTTTGCGTGTTACTGCTTTTGTTGTTGCCCTCTTGACTTTGCGTAGGAAGTAAACAGGATGTACGTATACAAGGTTTTTCGGCGACTTATTACACCGCCTCGCTAAGTGACGCGATTTCAAGCTTCGTGAAAGCGGTGCATTGTTTGTGTGTGTGAGCTTTTTGTGTTGCGTTTTGTCGATCCTGTTGTTGCGGGTGTGTGGTGTTTCAGTGCTTGTTGTGATCTCGCATTCACCAGTAAAGAAGAGGCTGGTTATCACACTCAATAATCACAGATACAGTAATGAATGACAGAGAGTGGTTGACTGAAAAAATCGAGCTTTCGTCTCAAGAAGCCCGAGAAGGATCGACTGTAGTCTAAAACCAAGTAGTTAATGTCGCCTGGAACGGCTGACAGAGCAGCAAAATGGACATTCCGGGAAAGTCGTTAATCGAACGAATGAAGCGTTTTCAGCGAAAAAATAAAGTATATAAGGGTTATATAGGGTTATACGTACCTGGCACGCATTATACTGCCTGCAACACACCGGGCATTTGTCCGACGCAGCTCCAACCATTAATCACCGAGCATCTTCCTTGCCAGGCATGCGCAACCATCTGCCTGCTGCTTGCCCAATGCAGTGGTGTATCGACACAGCGCAACAACCGCTGAGAGCACAGACTCGAGAGTCGAGAGGTGTAGCTAGAGTATGATGACGCGGCTGAGCGGTGTTGGGGTGTGACATTAGGCCGCTGCTACGATCGTGCGCTCTCGTCCGTTTGGTGTCGTGCAGAATGTGTTGAATACTCGTACTCGCGCTCGTGCGCTATGCTGGTGTCATGGACCACGAGAACAGGACAGCTCGTGTATCATTTCAATTCTAGCACACCGGGATAGCAGCAGCCGCAGCAGCGCCGGGTGAGGCCGCCGCGGTCTGTGTGTCGTGCCCCGGGCGTGCTCAGAGCGTAGCGCGCCTTCACGGCGGCGACATACGCTAAGCGCAGCAGCAGCAGCAGCAGCAGCAGCAGCAGCAGCAGCATCACACGACGAGAAAAAAATCGAAGCTGGTCGCAAAATTGAAATAAACTAAAACAGAAGCTGTTGCTCTTGCCGGTGCTGGTGCTGGGTGCTGCTTGTTTTCGTTGCTGAAGCGGATGGTGCCGCTAGCTGTGCTGCTGCTTGCTGTGGTGGGATACCTGCGGCGGCACTGCGGTGAACTCTGCCACCGCCGCCGTTGCTTGGCTGCCGTTGTTAACGTACCTGGTACGCTGTTTTTTCGCTCTTTTTTATGCTTGTTTCGCTTTCCTTCTTTCTTGGCCTTGTTGCCGCACATCCCGACTTCCCCATCAATTTTGGAGGCGTCGCCTGCAGGATTTTGTTTACTTCCAACGCAAACACACCAAGCCCATGATGGGAAGGGAATGCACGTTTGTTAGCGGAAGGAAAATATTTTTCCGAATAACGTTTTTCGCACACACTCCAATAGTGCGGTAGTGCCCGGAGAAAAAAGCGTCAGAAACCGTACGGAACCGCGGTTTGTCCGGTTTATTCATACGGTGCACCGTAGAGAAACGGCGGTTTCGTTAATGCACGGAGCAAAGCTTGAGAATCGTACTCGTACGAATCCGCGGTTTTGCACGGTTTGTTCATGCAGTAGTGCATCGTAGGGAAAAACACGGTTTATATGGTTTTCCCCACGGGGAGATTGGCCCATACCACACCGTAGCAAAAAACGTTCAACGGGGAACCGCACCGAACCGCACCGTAGGATTTATCACAGCACCGAGCCGCACGGTAAGATTTGCTTTATATGAAAACTGCACCGAACCGCACCATAGTATACATGAAAACACCGAACCGCACCGTAAGTTATGTCACAGCATGGAACCGCACCGTAGGATTTACAATATCCGAACACCGCACCGAACCGCACCGTGAGATTTCCTCTTTCTGAAAAAACGCACCGCACCAGATTGTAGGATTTTCGATTTGAAAAAACCGCCCCGTGCACAGACGGATAAACGTAAAGAACCCTGGCGAAAACGAGCGGCCGGTGTATATATCAAGCAGCTTTGCAAGGATGAGTATCGACCGACCTGAAATTTTTCGAACGCACAGCATCCTGACGCGTTTAGAATATTTTTTAGTTGAAAAAAATGAAAAAAATAGGGAAAAGGGGGACCAAAAAAAAAAGCTCCTCCGTCCCCACCTTAACCTTATTTCTATAATACAGATATCCAAGCATAGCTCCCCTGCATATCGTTCGGATTCGACGTGTGCTATCACACGATAGAGGTTACACTTTTTTTTCTCTTTTTGGGGGGGGTTCTGAATGACGGGGGCTCCTTAACCCTTTTAGCACCGCACTCCCCTTTTAGCACCGCACTCCCGACTTGGGGACAAAACACTCGGAGTTGGAGTAGGAAAAAAAGTTGGGGTTGGAAATGGGTTATAACCCGTTTTAACCCAAAATCGCCGGAATACTCGTAATGTAATTCTTGTTGAGCAATGTGACGTTTTGTGTACGTACGGCATGGGTTTGTTCATTTATCGGGTTTTGCTCTTTCAGTTTCGTCAAAAACAGTTTTTTGGGCGAAGCGTGGAGCTCCTCAAGCCACCGCTCTCAGAAGGCGAAAAAATAGCCAGTGCACCTCTACCTGGTACCGTAGAATGGGTCGGTCGGGATCGGGTTCTGCTCGGGGGTGGTCGACGTTAGGCAACACGGCCAAAAAAAAAAAAAAAAACTTACTGGAAAATATGTGCCATCAAAAGCTTCAAATGGGGCCTCGGGTTGCTTTTTTTGCTGCTTGCCGTCACTCGGAGACCAAAATATTTGCGAACCGGGTGTGTAATTAATGCTTTGGACACCTCGACCCTGCTCCTGCTTTGCACCCTGATCTCTGACCCGGACCTCATGCCACCCTGAGCTGGGCCCTCCAAACTGAACCTGGGCATATACGGCAATTCGCCACCGCCGGGGCCCACCAAGCACCCTCATTCCACCCAAAACCAAACGCACCACAATCGAGGGTTTCCACGGAACGGCCACAGGAAAAAGCTAAATCCGCTGCAACCAAGACAAAGCAGATGGTGTGCAGTACCGGCGGGGCCCATCAAGCACCCTCATTCCACCCAATACCAAAGGCATCACAATCAAGAGTTTCCGCGGAAAGGCCACAGGCAAAAGCTAAATACGCTGCAACCAAGACAAACCGGAGGGTGTGCAGAGTCACATTTCCATACCCGGTGTGCAATTAGCGCTCCCCCCCACCCGACTGGGTTTCAGAATGGAGGAGGCGGCAGATGCTCAGGTGGCCCTTTGCGTGTGCGTCGGCGGGATGTGCGAGCGCAAGCGAGACTTTTCCCGCTTTTGGAGCGGAAGTTCTGCCGGCCGCCGCTTCTCGCCCTTTTCGACAGATGCCTAATGGTCGGGGAGGATTCTGTATCTTGAACGGTACCACCCTCTGTTATCCTCGTTACGACTTCATTCCCGTTTCGGGGGCAACTTGTTTCCATCTCCCATCTCTGCCTCGCCCCCCCCCCCCGCCCTCGTGCTACGTTGCATCATTGTAGGGATGCTTATCCCCCTCCCCTCGCCCCCCTAATTCCTCTCTCTCCTCTGCCCCCTCCCCCGTCCCCCCCCGCCCGCCCGCTGTCCCCCCTTGCGCGGGCGCCGCGGACGGTGGTGACAGGTGGCCCGGCGGGAAGTGGACTACGCGGTGATTCCCATCGAGAATTCCTTGGGGGGCTCCATCCACGCCAACTATGACCTGCTGCTAAGATACGAGGTGACGAAGGGAGGGCAGCGGGCGGGTGGGCCACGGTGGGGTGGGGTCGTCGATTGGGCAAATGCCCACTTTTGATGTGTTGTGCGTGGATGTTTTGTGGTCTATGTTGTGCGTTGGTGTTTTTTTTGTGTGTTTTGGGAGGGTGTCGGTGATTTGGGTGTTTTCGGTGTCATGATTTGGGGTATTTGCGTCCATGATTTGGGTGTTGTACGAGTATAGCGTCCGTGTTTGTGCGTATAAGTCCATGATTTGGGTGTTTGCGGTTATAGCGTCCGTGCTTGTGCGTACAAGTCCATGATCTAGGTGTTTGCGGTCAAGATTTTGGTGTTTGCGGTCAAGATTTGAGTGTTTGCGGTCAAGATTTGGGTGTTATTTGTGTCGTCCATGGTTTTGTGTCTTCTAAAGTGCACGATTTGGGTTGCGTCTATGGTTTAGAAAAAAAAAAAAAACACGAAGCAAAGCAAAGCAAAGCAAGCACCTGTTTCATTCGTTCTTCGGCGGCGCCGTCCACGTGACTTCGTGGCGCCGCTATAGGGCGACCCGCCCGTAGCGATACAGGCGGGATCCTCGGCTGCTCTCGTGTCCCGCGGCGAAAGCTTCGGGGCCGAAGCGGCGGAGGAATACAAGAAGCGAAGGGTGCGAGACTAACATCGAACACGCGGCGCTGTGTGTACAGTCCTGCTCCCCGCCCCATGAGCAAGTCCTGAAGATTCAGCCGCGACAGCGTTATTTTTTATTTTGTTTTGTTTTTTTGAATGTTAGGTTCGGTTTTATTTCCGCTTGTTTTTGGTGTTGGTGTGAAACCGTCAATACACTGTCGGCTGGCGGCGGCGGAAGTTTTTTCTCCCCGGGAAAGGTTTTGTCTTTTTTCTGTTTTCTTTGGGGGGGGGAGGGTAGTTTTTTCGGGGGGGGGGGGATTCATGCCCCCCCCCCTGCCACCCACACGTTTCTCGTTTTTTTCTCCGTGTTGGTGTTGCTTTCCACGCCTCCTCCCCACCTTGAGCCCTCTTTTCCCGCGAAAGTGTCAAAAACCTAGCTTACCCCTTTGCCAAGATAAATAACATGATTTTGCTCTATTATCGAGGCAAAATGTAGTCCGGCCCAAGAACGTAGATGAAGATTCAGAGGGGTTTTGTTCGAAGATGTCGGTTGACGGTCTAGTTTTGACCCGTCAAGGCGTCTTTTGGACTTGTGTTACTAGGTTTAGTTTGTGGAGTCCCTTGATGGCTGTCTTGTCCGTCAAGAGTACCGTCAGCCGACATCTTTGGTTTAGTTTAACACCTTTTACAACTGGAAACCCGTTTTTAGGGACAGAATTACTTGGAGTTTTTATGGGGAGGGGTTTGGGGGCTTCAAAGGGGTTAACGTTTGTACGTAGGACAATATCTCCATCCCGAATCCCCCCCCCCCCCCCAACGGTATCGTATCGGCAAGGCACCCCTCTCGATAACGATGCCACTACCGCTGTGTAACCTGGTACACGCATAGAAGTTGCACAACACGAAGACATCCTGTCGAGTCCCTCTATACTCCCCAATCCCTTTCCCTTTCCCTTTACCTTTACCTTTCCTCTCCTCAAATGTTTTTGTATTTTTTGTTGTTTTTGATTACGGTCGCCGGGTGGTGTGGTAGTTACCTACTCAAATGGACGTTTTTTATTGTCGGATGGGAATATTCTGCCCAGTCCGTAACCCCTACGCTGTTGGTGTTGGTGTTGGTGTTGGTGTTGGTGTTGGTGTTGGTGTTGGTGTTGGTGTTGGTGTTGGTGTTGGTGTTGGTGTTGGTGGTGTTGGTGGTGTTGGTGTTGTTGTTGTTGTTGGTGTTGTTGTTGTTGTTGTTGTTGTTCTCGCATTATCTCGCATGATCAAGTCCGTTGTCACAGGACAGGCTCCACTCACTCTGTAAACAACCCCCTACTTTCCTAAAATATTTCGGTCTCTTTTTCTGCAGCAGGCCAATGATTTATTCGTTTTTGTGTTACGGTCCCTGAATCACGTGGTGGCTAATCGATCGATTGGTCTTTTTTTTAACGGGAATCTCCTGCCCCGTGTAACCCCCACAACCCCCTATAACCCCTATAACCCCGTATAACCCCCAAAGCCGCTTTCCTTCCGTGACGCCGTTACGTGATGTTTTACCGTGGGTCGATGATTTTATTGTGTTTGTCACGGGTCCCCGATTCACGTGGTGGTCGATCGATCGATTGTTCTATAATTTTTTTCATGGAAATATCCTGCCCAGTCCTTGCCCCCCAACCCCTTTTACTTCCCTCCCATCCTTGTTTCTTTTTGCTGTGGGCGGATGGATGCTTCTGCTTTTTTTGTGTGTGCCACGGTCCCGGTCACGTGGTGGTTGATCAATGGACTGCTTAATTGGTGGTTCGATGGGTGGAAACATACAGCTTTTCGTAATCGGCGAGCATGAGTTCCGGGTGGAGCATTGCTTGCTGGCGCTGCCGGGGACGAAGAAGGAAGACATAAAGAAGGTCATGAGCCACCCGCAAGCGCTGGCGCAGTGCGACGGTTACCTACGAGGGTGAGAAAGGGATCAATGGGGGGGAGGGGGCGGGAAGCGGGGCGGGTGGAGAGAGAGAGTGATGATGGGGTTTTCCGGAGTGCCTTCCGCCAAGGATAGGCTTTTGGTCGCGACCGAATGTTTTTGTGAAAGTGTTATGCGTTGTGGTGTGCGTTGTGCTGTGTTTTATGGTCGTGACGGTGTTTTTTTTTTGTTGATAGCGCCAAGAAAATTCCCGACGCTGTCACTTGGGTTTATTATTTTTTTTTTTTTGAATTTCGGAATCTATCGCGATGTGACCCGCCGGGCTGTAGTGTAGTGCCTGGTTTGTGTATATTTAGATATAGTACGCATGGTTTGCGCACATTTGAAATCCCTTCTACAGCGGCCGAGGGAATTTTGCTCGTGCTTTTGGCTGTGGCGCACGCAGTGGGTCCGCCGGTACAGTACGACGCACGTCTGAGTCTCGACCGAGCTCATGGCGCATCCTTTGAGCGTCCAAAGTGGCGCGATATTTTTTTTTTTAGGGGATGGCGTTCCCCCTTCGGCGAGCCGCGCAGAAACGTGGAAACCCCATAGTTCCAGTTGTAGTGAAAAAAATAAAATAATTATCTCGTACTGTGTTTGTGTTACTCCGCCCTTCAAGCTCTTTACTTTGTGGCAGCCACGTGCATCTATGTGTGTGCATGTTTTATTTGCGTGTTGGTGCTGTTCCATGAGGACCATCTCCAATCTCAAAGCTGCCCAATTTCGCTTTGAGAAGGAACTCCGTGCATGCTTGGCAGGACGATGGGAACCCACACGTCCTCTGAATTCCAAAAGCAGCCGCGCAGCCACAGCACACGCAGTTTAGTACGCAACGTTAGCGGTACAACAAGCGACCGCGCTTCGAGTTATTTCCTCTTGTGACAGGGCCCGGTGCGTTTGTGCGTATTGTGTGTCGCGCTCAGCAGGAGATTCGATCCCGACCACGTTGCCACGTCCCAAAATACCAACATTAAACACAGATCGTTGAAATTTATAATACAGCTCACGGTTAATGCCTGCGTTCCCCCTTTTCAACGTTAGACGCCCCGGGGATATCATGCCGTCCGCAGTATTCCGAAGGGGAGCATGTTACCAAATTGTGTACCAGGTATGCATTAATAGTACGTGCCTAGTATGTACCAGCACGTGCTGTGTTTTAGATATTACGGCTGGTTGTTGTTCTTACTTCCTTTGCTTGTACCGTTTCTATCGGGTGCGCAATTCGATGCGAGTCGACGAGGAGAGAATGGGCTGAAATCTTCTCACGATAAAAATGTACTTCGAAGTAGGTGTGTATACCGTGGTGGGGCGGGGGGTGGAGGAAAAGAGCCTGCTAAGTGATCCCGGATCTGAGTTAGGTCTAGAGGGGGAGAAGAAAGAGAAATACAAAGTGCGAAGATAATTGAAGGGATACAAAGAAGAAAAAAAAAAAACGGTGGTAGATCCAGTCTAGCCGAAAACGTTTTGTAGTAGTGGTGCCAGCTTCTGGACAAGCCGTGGTCACAGGTGTCGTCCCTTTCCACCCCCCCCCCGGTCCTTGCCTCCAATATTTATCGCGCACAGGGTTCAGCAATCCCACTGTTCGTCAGTTTTTCATCGAGTGTTGCTAACTCACGCTCTCGCGCTTCCCGCAAGTCAATTTGTGCGCAAGAAAAATCCCCCACGAATTTATACCTTATTCGCTATCAGGGCGGATAGCGCATTACGGTATCGGGTTTGTTGGGTACAGGCTGAGAGTGACTGTACGGATGTGGAGGCCTCGACTGCCCCAGATAGGGTGGTAGACCCGCTCTGTTGAGGCGCCAGCCGTGCATGAAGGGGGTATGATAAGCCACTCCCGGATTGCGGGTAGCAGCCGTGCCGGGCGATTTTTGACCGCCTTGTCTAGGGATACCGCCTTATCGTCACCGCCTTAATCGAGGACCATTACCGTACCTTCACTGTAGCTCGCGAAGAAATTACCTCTTTTACGGTGTGTCTCAGCCAGTGCGAAGCGGTTTTTGACGGCGTTGTTTAGGGATACCGGCTTATCGTCACCGCCTCAATCGAGGACCATTACTGTACCTTTACCGTAGCTCGCGAAGAAACTACCTCTTTTACCGTGTGTCTCAGCCAGTGCGAAGCGGTTTTTGACCGCCTTGAATAGAGATGTTCTACCGCCTTAATATCGGGAACCACTCTACTGCTGCACCCTTTTACAGTAGCGAGCGAAACAATTATCCCTTTTCACCATCCTTCGCGGAGGCCTGTTCGTCGGAAATATTCTGTCCAAAAAGTCCCCCCCCCCCCCTCCTATTGTAGGAAATCAAAGCAAAGCAAGCACCTCTTCAACTTGTCCTTAGGCGGCGCCGTCCACGCGACTCCGTGGCGCCGCTATAGGGCGACCCGCCCGTAGCGATACAGGCGGGATCCTCGGCTGCTCTCGTGTCCCGCGGCGAAAGCTTCGGGGCCGGAGGTGGCGGAGGAGTTCATCAGAGAAGAAGGGTGCGAGAGCAACATCGAAAACGCGGCGCTGTGTGTACAGTCCTGCTCCCCACCCCATGAGCAAGTCCTGAAGATTCAGCCGCGACACGTTTACTGCGTACTCCCTTGCTTGTCCTTTTCTTGGTTGTGTCGAAATGTTCTGTTTTCTGTTTGTTTGTTTGTTTGTTTTTTTGCGGCAGTAAAATAATGAAAGACTATTAATAGTTCCAAGTAACTCGTCTCGAAAACGCGGGTAGATAACCACGTGGGCACGCCAGTCTCGTATCGCTGTGGGTAATAATTCCGCGTCGGATTCGAAGTGCCGCCTGAAGTCGTCGAGGATGCAGAAGTGCCTTGGCATCTTATTAATAGGCGATGCAAGCACCACTTTGTTTCGGTTTTCCGAAGTCTGGCCCCTCAATCTTAACGAATGCCCGGATTTATGGCAGCATGCGAAAACGGCGCGATTACAGTCCGGATGAAGGAGGAAAACTGCAGGGGAAGGCGTCGGCGCGTCGGTCGCAATCTACCCAAAGTTTCGGATTTCCGAAGTCTGGCCCCTCAATCTTAACGAATGCCCGGATTTATGGCAGCATGCGAAAACGGCGCGATTACAGTCCGGATGAAGGAGGAAAACTGCAGGGAAAGGCGTCGGCGTGTCGGTCGCAATCCACCCAGAGTCTCTATATGAGCTCGCTTCTCGTTCGCTGCCATCGCGAAAAAGCAAAGAGCCGAGCTATACAGTGTGCCATTGTACCTGTGCGCGGAGCTCGAAGACACGGTTCGGTTAAACAGTCGTCCGCATCCCACGGGGCAGGGGTTGGTACGAAGTGCGCCAGTTTGCCTCAAATGCCACCGTCGCCACATGCGATTGACCGTCGAACCGATGGAGCGACGTGGTAACGATGTCATGTACTGGCTTCTCAGCGGACGGGTGATTTGGCCACGAACGGCTACCCCGCGACATCAACGGTGTAGGAGGAGTGCCGCCTGGAATATCCGAGGAAGCTACGCCGGGGGCAGCTCGCTACGCACGCAGGCAGGCAAACCATGCAGCTTTTCCATGGGGGAATCGAAACCGAACCAACTATAAGTCAAAGTGGAAGCTTGATTTTAAGTGATGAGGACGGGAAAGGGCCCGCGGAAATGATTACCAGACAACAATGAGCCACGGCGGTGAGAGAAGGGCAACAGGAACAACAAGTATGGGTGTGATCTCACGCCGCAGCAGAGAGGACTCATTGATGTCAAACTCTATACTTGGAAGTATCTGGCAGAAGGTGCTAAGTGAGCGACGACGGAATGGTACACAATTAGTTTTGGAACCAAAAGGAGGGGATGCAGAATGGCGTCCCCGGATTTGGAGAAAGCCTACGTTGTACATACTAAGAGAAAGACAAAAGAGATCATGTACCACTTTCATCGCGAATGACCGACCGTACGTGCTACCGCGCAAAGAAAAAAAGTGGCAAGTAGTTAGGAAAAAGGAGTCCATCCCGTCCCCGCCGGTCGTCGTGCGCCAGGCACGCCGACAACGGCAGCAGTTTTCTGATTTGTTATTTTTTTTGTACCCTGGTAAGTGTTTATGTTGTTTTTTTACCGGAGTAACTACCTTCTGCGACGAGGTGCAGCGTTGGTACTCGAACAAACAACGCCGAGGTAGTGCCCCTAGGTGAGATTCTCTGGCTATTCGCAGCAGAGAGGCGTTCTTGATCCCAAACTATATACCTGGTACCTGGTACGAGGAATCAACGGTGGGGTTGCACTTTTGGGTTCAAACGTAAGGTTTCTGACCTTTTGAGCGTCTTAAGGGAGGGACTACCGGTCAGTCTTGACACTTTAACGAGTACGTTTGTGTTAGGGACTATCAGCCCACAGGAGTATTAATGGGAAGTCTTGGTCGAATTGCGCGAGCGAATGCCTTCGAAGTCATGTTTCCGGTGATGTTCTTGAACGGGCATGTTACAGCAGCGGTAAAGTACGTCTAAATTTTTTACAAGTGCGAAAATGATCTTACACTAATTCCAAGTACTTTCCCCCCGAAACCGTGGGTATAGTTCTAGCGGGGTTAGGTCTCAAGTCCGGTTCTCACCGCTCGGCGGTCGGATGAGAGGCTTCATTTTTCGTTGAAGTAGAGGAGAGAATGGGGTGAGAGTGTGAGCCTCGATGTTCAGTCTCTCCAAGCCGATAGTCCTTGATAAGGCCTGCGAAGGTGTATGTAAATCCTCTACAACTTGTAACCGTCATTGCTGGTAGATCCTAACATCCTAACGAACACCCTCCCTGGCTCTTCACAGCAGTGAGTGGTGTATGTAAATCCTATACAACTTGTAACCGTGGTTGCTGGTAGATAGATCCCACCGAACACCCTCCCTGGCTCTGCACGGCAGTAAGCGACGAGACCGAAGGTACGTTCAAGACAAGGTTGGACCTAGGAGCAAACAATGATGGTCCCACTGGGGAAACCCGAACACCGGCAACGCAAAACCTGTGCGAATAACATGCATATATTGTACCAGGTATATGCATATTTTTTTAACGCATATCCTCCACACCCAAGTTTCACACGCAGCTTGCAAACACACACCTGGTATGACCTTCGACAAAAGAAAACCCTCGATCTCTCACAGCTAAACTCTATTTTTTTTTCAAGCTACCCTGCACCGAACAGAACCCCTGGAGTCACTTTTGTCCTCGAGGTGCAGTCACCGGTGCGAGTGGCTTAACGCCTTTACAAGTGAAAACCCTTTTTGCGGACAAATTTAGTTGGAGTTAGTATGGGAAGGGATTCCGGCGGTGAAAGCAGGGGTGCCCCCCTTACGGTAGTACTGGTAGGAAGACGGAGGGGGCGCCCGCTATCGCTGGGTTTGCGAAGAATGCTATGGGGTCAGAGTTTTGGTGGGAAGACGGAGTTAAATAATGCACGAGACACGCGTGAAATTCATTGGTGCGGTAAGCTTGGCTTTTATTTTTTACCCACCCACCCACCCGCCGGAGGGGTAAAAATGAAGATCGAAATGACATGCTTCGCGGCTGACGTTTGTCGCGAAATGCCAGGTTCCGGCCCGGGTCTCCCTCTACCTTGTGCCACTCTGTCCGTAAAATATAAGCAGCATGTGTTATTTTAATATTAGTGTCTGAAGGTTGCTTATATTTCCGTGTACCGTGGTGCTCAGGCAAGCGAAAGCATAGTTTATATAACCCTTTTAGAGCCCCAATCCCCTCCTTATGCTAGTTCAAAAGTTGTGTGTCCCCAAAAAAGGTTTCCAATTGTGCAGGGGTTAATGTGGGGTACATAATATGGCTGTCTTACGCCCAACTTGTAGATTTATCCTAGTATACTAAATTCAAGTGTTTTGTCCCCATGTCGGAAGTGCGGTGCTAAAACGGTTACAAGGTGTCAGACCAGCTGTACGCATCTCCGACGCGGCAAGGTCCTCTGTTACTTTACTCCCTGTCTCTATTTGACCCACTTTTGTGACTGCGTCCACGTTTTTGGATATAACTAACTTGGAACCGGTGTAAGAGATTTGTTTGTCGTTCTGCAAGGGCTCAACACCATTTTTCATTGAATTTTTCTAAATACGTCAGCTGCGAGTTGGCTAAATTTAAGGGTCGATACTCATCTTTGCAAGCTGAGCGATACGCCGGCAGCTCGTTTTTACAGACATAATATCCTTTGATTATATGTACATCACTCCTATGGATGTCGCCAGGGTGGACAACAACAAAGTGCTATCAATAATAGTAATGATGGTAACTGCACGTACTTCATCCCAAGGTACTAATAATAAGTTGTTGTAATTCGTCAGTGTTAATGGCAATATATTAAATACAATTTGGCGTCGTGAAAGGTCAGATTTTGGTACGACCTACTACAGTAGTGGCTGTCTGTCTGGGAAGCGTACCACGAGGGGAGAACATCCCACGCTTCCCTCGGTGAAACACGCCTACGTATATACGCGGTGTGAGTGTATCGCTCTTGGTGTCGTGGGAGCCGGCGACAAGAACTTTCCGTGCCGACATACTCTTGTAAACACGTTCGGGACTACACCCCTTACTTTTTGTCTTTTGTTTCTGTTTTTTTTTTGCTCACCCCATCTATATTATCATAGCACGTTTTGTCTCTCTTTGTCCGTCCCTAGACGTAACTCAGATCCAGGGTCACTATAAGCAGGCTCTTCTCCCCCCTCCCCACTACGGTGGGTGCGTTCATTTTCATTGCGAGAAGAGTTCAGCCCCACTTTCTTCCCTCGTCGACTCGCATCGAGTTGGCTGCAATCAGTGCGCCGTTCTCGGTGCGTACGGTAGTTCCTCTATCTATGGGAATGCGCTGCTGTGGGGGGTGCGACACGTTGATTCCCAAGAAGACCAGCGCTGGTGCTGCTTTCGCGTGGAAACGAGCTTCTCTCATCTGCGGCGTGGAATAATCTTGTAGCCCACTAAGCTCTGCGGCACAGCGGGGTGTTTTGACCCATTTGGCGTGAGGAAGGCAGGCCAACCCCCTCCCCCCCGCCCCGCCCCGCCCCCTTCCCTCCCACCCCGCCCCTTCCCTTCCCCCAAACATTACTTTACTCCGCTAAGCTGCGACATACCGAGGAGTTTCAAACCCCAAATGGCGTGATGAAAACAGACCGAAACCCTACCCCCCGCCCCCCCCCCTTTCCTCTCTCTCCTCCCCTCCCCTCCCAATTCAGTCTGGGCGTGGAGAAAGTCGCGACGTACGACACTGCCGGCAGCGCGAAGATGATCTCTGAGGGCAAGATGCAGGGGTGCGGGGCTATCGCATCCGACCTGGCCGCTGAAGCGTGGGGCATGGATGTGATCGCGTCCAACATCGAGGACGACACCGTGAACTTCACAAGGTTTCTGCTCCTTGGCCGACAGGTGAGGGGCTTTTTTTTTCTCGTGTGAGCGTTGGAGTTGGGTGGTGATAAGAGTTGGGAAGGGAGGGGGGCTGGTCGATACATTCGTTTTTTTTTGTTTTCAGGGCTGTTCATGGGTCATGACCCGGCCCACGCATCGGGTCAGGAAGTTTTCGACAACTAGCGGGTCGAGGAGTCGGGACGCACGCTACCGTAGAGCTGCGTCATTTTACTTCCGAGGCGAGAACTAATGTGCGTCATGCTAGAACAAAATCTCGTGTATAGGATGCCCAATGAACAGTCCCCTGGCTTTGCATGCATACAGCAATAAAGTAGTGCAAAAGCACGCTCAAAATCACAAGATTTTGGGTCAAGAAGTCCAGGCATATTCGTAAAATGTTTTAGCCAAGAATCGCTGCAGTACTGCACCTATATGATATTAATAGCATGCGTGTCGGGTAGGGTAAGGAGGCGTTCGAAAAATCTCACGGGCCGGATGGGGTCGGATGGGGTCCTGGAGGACGGGTGCCATGATACGAGGGGTTTGCACTTTTTTGGGGCGTAGATAATGTCAGAATATCGGGGGTTTCCTCATTCTCTCAAGTCGTTCTCTCAAGTCATCGTCGGTACTGCTGCGGCTACTGGTACAGCATGTCGTTTGTTGTCGTTGGTTTGTTTAGCAAAAGTTATCGATTGTGTGGGCATGGCCCACTACTGCTGTTCTTGTTTAGCGAAGTGATGGATTGTGTAGGCATGGGCCGCTACTGTCATTCTTGTTTAGCAAGAGTTATCGATTGTGGGGGCATGGCCCACTACTGCCATTCTTGTTTAGCGAAGTGATGGATTGTGTAGGCATGGGCCGCTACTGTCATTCTTGTTTAGCAAGAGTTATCGATTCTGTGGGCATGGGCCACTGCAAGTACTGTCGTTCTTGGTTGTGGAAGTGATGGATTGTTGTGATGGTGTTGTCATGGTGTTTGTTTTCTCTTTGTCTCTTTGTTCATCGGGTTGGGCTTTTTCCCATTTTTTTTTCTACTTTTTAAATCAGTTTTTGCCTCAGGAGGCAAAGAACTCCCACAACCAGGAAGGAGCCCCAGAAAATAACCGGTGCACCTTTTACCGTGGCTTGTGTGTCATGGAGTCTTCGAAATCTAACGGGTCGGGTGGGGTCGGGTCATCCTAGCCCGATGCGATCCGCGAAAAGCCCCGTCTTTTTTTTTGGCGCGGCAACTTTGTGCCGGTCACGCTCTGATCTTGGTAGGGCATGCATGTACGTAAGAGAAAGGGCGGAGACGCGCGCGGCGGGTATACAACAAACTCACGCGGGCATGCATGCACCCCACGCAAGCTTTTTTTTTTCCCGCATAAAGATGTGTACAGCCCGCCGTTAGGGCCTTGTTCTGCCGTAGGATGGACGTCACGGGCTCTGATGAGTTTGATGGGAATGAGACGGAGGTGGCCCCGTCCCAGACTGTATGAAACCAGACCCCAGCCCCCCGCTGCCGTTACACAATGCTCCTCTGTGACGACTCGCTTTTTAAGGATTTCACGTGTTTCGGTGAGGCGTTATACAAGCGGAGGCGACTCCCTCCGTTTTTTCGCGCACCTTCCACATCCGTCCGGCGCCGCTCCCCCCACCAGAGGCTCTTTGTAGGATGCATCTCACCGTTTGTGCGACCCGCCTAACACCTCACACCGTTCCGCGCTTGGCGCAAAAAAAGCCTACCTTTTCGGTGAAAACCCAACATGCTCCGTTCCGGCGTTGTAGAGATGCGAGGGTCTATGGTCAGACAGACTACGGCCATGCATGACAATGAGAGCCCCCCCCCTCCCCCCCCCCCTCCGCCCCCCGCCCCTATTTCTCCAACCTCCCCTCCCCTTGCAGCCAGTGAGCGCGTTTCTCTCACCCGACGTGCCTTCCAAGACAAGCGTTGTTTTCACGCTACCCAACACGGCGGGAGCTCTGTACAAGGCCCTGGCGTGTTTCAGCTTGAGAGAGGTGAGTTGGTCGCGGGGGGGGCGGGAGGCGAACGGGGGCTTATATTTGTTGCTTGCCTTAGTCATTAGAACATTGACCACGCATCCCTTTCGAGACGGAGCACCGTTCCTACTCCTAATAAGAGACACCTCGAACAAGTCGGCGCCAAGTACGTTTCTTCCCCTATATTACGTTAAAAAAAGTCATGTATCTTATTTTTCTTCTTTTCGTCGGGGAGGCAGAAGCGATCGGAGGGGGGGGAGGTGGTCATTTCTTTTGTTGTTGCGGGAATTTTCGAGTTCCGGTTATGGTTTTAGGGTAGCTGTATTATATGTCATGTGACCCAACGTTCTGTTCTGTTTGGGGTTTCAGTTTGAGAAAGGTGTCGGTGGGGGTCGGGGAGAGGGGGTTCATTTTTTTTTTTTTTCAGGTTCCGTGGATTTTCGGCTTCTCCGGCTATTTCTTCAGTTCAACTGTATTTATAGCGTGTAACCCAACGTTCCGTTTCCGGTTTCGCTTTCGCGTTCTTCCGGTGGTTTTTCTGTTTACGACTTTCCCGCAGATCGACTTCTCCAAGATTGAGTCGCGGCCGACCTCCGCGCAGCTTCTGCAGTACCTCCGTTTCCAGCAAGCCGCGAACGGCAGCGTACGTTCTTCGACGGACGAGGAAAACCTGGCGGGCAACGGCGAAGTGCGCCGCTTCCAGTACTGCTTTTACCTGGTGCGTTTTGGTAACGTCGCCATCCTCTGTTGTCTTCTCTCTGTCGCTGTTTCGCTCTCGTTCTGTCTTTCTCTGGCGTGTCTTGTATGTTTTGTGTTTTTCGTTATGTGTCTCTTGCCGTCTGTTTTGTCTGCATCTCTCGTTCTCTCACCTTTTCTCGTTTTTTTCCGTCATCGGTGTCCGTGGCGCTGCACTGGCCATTCCGTAAACCCCAGCCCCCTCATGCGATTGTCAACACGCGCGTTCCATGATCTCAAGACGTGCGTATATCTAATCCACCCTAACACACTAATAATAACACACTAGCACAACACAGCCTCTTCAACCCAGCGCTACGAGCCTACCTCCGGCATTCTAAAACCCAACCCGACTTAACCCAACCCGACCCAACCCCATCCCAACCCCACTTACCCACAACACCACACCGCACCCAAACTCAACCCAATCCAACCCAATCCACCCCAACCCAACTCAACCCAACCCAACCCAACCCAACCCAATCCAACTTAATCCAACCCAACCCAACCCAACCCAACCCAACCCAACCCAACCCAACCCAACCCAACCCAACCCAACCCAACCCAACCCAACCCAACCCAACCCAACCCAACCCAACCCAACCCAACCCAACCCAACCCAACCCAACCCAACTCACCCCATCCCACCCCACCCATCCCCATCCCCATCCCCATCCCCATCCCCATCCCACTCCAACCCAATCCCAACCACCCCAACCACCCCATCCCATCGCAACCCCATCGCAACCCCATCCCGTCTCACTCAGGACTTCTTGGCGGGAGAACTTGACGACACCGCTCAGTCTGCCCTGTCGCACCTCCGAGAGCTGGCGCCGTTCTCTAGGGTGTTGGGGTCGTACGCACGGGGCAGCACCCTGGTGGGGCCGATCGGCGAGACTCTGGCGGCGCTTGCAAGGAGCAACAGTAACATGGTGAGCTGACCGGCAACAGCCTGGTACGACCAAGAAGGCGGTGGGTAGCGTAGGGCAGGGAAGGGGGAGGGGGGGGAGTTTGCTGTCTATTGATACAGGAGCGATGGGGGGTGTTTTTTTCAGGGCTTTTCCCGGGTCATGACCCGACCCGCGGATCATGTCAGGAGTGTATTCAAATCTCGCGAGTCGAGTTTGGTCGGGTCAGAAGGTGTTTTAAATATCGTGGGACGGGTCGGGTCGGGACGGGTTATCCTGACGACACCTGACCCGTGAAAAAACCCCTGTTTTCTTTTGTGTTGTATTTTGTACCACGTATTGTCCAATTTGAGGCGCATAGGGAGGGGGCGGCCCCTTGCTTTTAAGACCCCGGCAAAGGACTCACGACGAACGGAGAGCAAGCATGCTGCGAGCATTCGTTTTTTGTTTTTTTTTTGGGGGGGGTAGGTGCAGAGCTCGTTTACTGTGGCTGTTGCCGTGTTGTCACCGAGGGTAGAAATATGCAGTAGGCTTGAATGGAATGGTGGCCTCGTGCGTTCTTTTTCTTCGTACTTTGAAACAAATGCTCGAACCACGTTTGTTGTCACAAACCTACAGAAGGTTTGTCTGATTGGGTCCTGATTTTCGTACACTAAGTGGTCTGGTCTGCCTTTCGTGCCGGTATGCGCCAGCCAACGATACCGGCATTATATCGGACACAGGCACTACTGGGTAGGAAACACCGATACTTGGTATTATACTAGTAGAAGCGGGTTCCAGTCGTGCCAAAAAAAAATTACCCGGCTCCATACCGGCCATAGGCAATATTCAACCAGCACTATATGATCCATAGACACTATTCAACCAGCACTATACCGGTCATGGGCACTATTCGATCAGCACTATACCGCCCATAGTCACTATTCAACAGCACTATACCGGTCATAGGCACTATTCAACCAGCACTATCGGGAGAGACCCCCACTACTGTGATAGTATTATCGTCCCCCATCGCTACGTGTCACCACGCGCTTTACGAATTATCGCTCAGGACGCCGTGAACGCGCTCGGCGCTTCTGGTTCAGCCGTCAGGGCTCCGCTCCGGCAGATGGGGAGGCGTGGCGACCGTGCCAGCAGGCGGCTTAAGATCGGCGTGATCGGATTCGGCAAGTTTGGCCAGTTCATCTCCCAAAAGTTCGTCGCGGAACACGATGTTTTAGCCATGGGGCGCGGGGACCACACAGTCGCCGCCAACAAGATAGGTAAGCCGTCCGTGTTTTAGGGAGTGGTGCATCGTGTTTTTGGCGTCATGTATGGTGGGTGCACAGTAGTGATAGGTGGGTGACGGGGTGGGGGATAAGGGGGAGGCCGGGGGGGGGGGGGGACGCGATCGCCGCCATCGAAATAGGTGCGTTGTGGATGGTGGTGGTGCGCCGTGGCTGTGCTGGTGGCGGGCCGTGACTATGTTGGCGGTGATGCGTATTTGGTGGTGCATCGAAGGTGTGATACAACGGTGACACACACCCAGTAATACGCGCGATCGGAGTATCACACAGGTTGCAACGATGAGTTTCGACGAAATCTTCGATCTCACAGGTGGAGTGTATTTCATTTTTTTTTAGTAGTGGGTATGATAGTCGTGGTGCGTCGTGGGTCAGTGGTGGTGATGTGGGATGGGGGTGGGGTTGTGGTAAGCCCAGCGGATTCCACCTCTAGGCCTGCCGGGCCCGACCCCGGACCCAACATCCGAGCGCCCACCGCACCGCCATGGTCGAGCCCCCCCCCCCGCTCCTCCGCCTCAACCCCCTCCGCCCCCCTCTCACCCTCCCCCTTCTACTCCCGCTATGACGCTGTGTCTGTCTCTGTCGCTGTCGCCTCCTCGTTGTTCCCTGTGTCTGTGATCGTTCCTGTGTTTTCTCATTTTTTTGAAGGGGTCAATTTCTATCCCCAGTTCGAGTCGTCGGACTTCTTCGCCAACGACTTGGATGTGGTGGTGTTCGCCGTGAGCATCCTGTCGTTCGAGGAGGTGCTCAAGAGTATCCCGTCCAAGTTCCTCAGCGGCAGGCTGGTGGTGGACGTGCTGTCGGTGAAGATGCACGCCAAGCAGTCCATGGTTGACATTCTTCCCCCCGACGCGGACATCTTGTGAGGCTTTTGTTGTAGTCTTGGGGTCATGGTTACCGAAGAAAGCCTTTGTCGATTTTTTCCCAATTTTTCATGTACACACACTTGACACTCAATCTCTGAACTATTATCAATCGTATACGTACCCGGTGTCTGGTTTCCGCCTCCACGTACCCCGTATGTACCGGGTATTCTTAATCTGCGCGCCTCATTCACTTTACGAGTACAGCATTCATATGTGCATCCTCCTAAAACTCCACCATCTACCGCTGATTGTAATAATATTAACATATCTACCGTTCGTTCCAATGATGTAAAAAGTTGTCTGCAGGTACGCTCATCCAATGTTCGGGCCCTGTACATACCTATATATGTACACGCGTCCATAGAGGCTCTTCTATTTTCAGCTTACTGCGATTCTTTTTTGTAACTCTTATCTGCATGCAGGTGCACGCACCCGATGTTTGGGCCCGAGTCGGGCGTGGACGGGTGGGGGGGCTTGCCGCTTGTCTACGACCGCGTGCGCACCACCGACCACGTCCGCACGGCAGACTACCTGTCCATCTGGGAAGGGGAGAGGTGCAAGATGGTGGAGATGTCTTGCGAGCTGCACGACAAGTACGCGGCGAACACGCAGTTCATCACCCATCTCATGGGCCGCATCTTGGGGAAGCAGGTGACGAGACGCTGATGGAGAGGCGGGGTTCATGTCGCGTCTCTCTTTTCCATAAGCAGTTCATTACAGCCAACCCCCCTATTTGTCATACCTGCTACATCATACCTGCTACATCGTGCCTCTACATTGGTATGATTTAGCCCTTTTCCAACTAAACATAACTTTTTTTATTCTAACTCCAAATGTTTTGTAACCAAAAACGATAGTGCGGGGCGGGGGAGGGGGAGGGGTGCCGTTAATGGCATCTTTAGTTGTACCTGGTATGGTTTAGGTGTTTTTTGGAGAATGAAGATGGCGCTATTGGCCTTTTTTCGAGCATAGCGATGCATAGTTGGGATGAAACATAGCTGTGACGGTGTCGTTACCATGCATAGCTTGCTGTGACGGCCAAGCTACTATGACGGTGGTGTGATGGCATGGTCGCTGTGACGATGTCGTTTCTGTGGCGGCGTCTATTGTTGTTCTCAAATCAACTTACCGACATAATCTAGTCGTGGTCACAAACCAGGCTCCAATAACTCTGGAGTGGAAGAATCACCGCAGGGCAAAAAAAAACAGGAAAAATCTCATATGTCGTCCTCGTCTTTGTCTTTGTCGCTGCATCGTGCTTTGCGCTTGGTGGTTGGTTCTTCGTGCCTGGGCCTCGTTCCTTCCTTTTGAATGGGCGCCCGGCGCGGACAGGGGCTCTCGAGGACGCCGATCGATACGCAGGGGTTCTCTAGCGCGCTTCGCCTCATGGAAACCACTTGCGCTGACAGCTTCGAGCTGTTCTACGGCCTTTTCCGCTACAACCCCCACAGCCACTCTCAGCTAAGGAAGCTCAGGGAGTCTTTCGCGGAGGTGGAGCGGCAGGTAAGTTTCGAAGGGAGGGTAGGCGGGGGGGGGGGGGTGGGGGGGAGGGGGCGTAATCATTTTTTGCTTGCCTTCGTCGTTTGGCCATTGACCACTCATCCTTTTGGAGGCGCATCACCGTTCCTACTCCTATTAGAGAGACCTACATTTTTTTGGCGCCCATTACGTTTCTTCCGTATATTACACTCAAAAACATGTCGTCTTATCCCGGTCCTGTTTGGTCGTCTGTCGCGACCATCTGTGTCCCAGGAATCCGATTGTTTTCTCGCTACGACCTAGTGTCCCACACGTCACCATGTCACGGTCGTCTGTTTTCCTCAGAGGCTAATGGGGTGGGGTGGGGGAGCGGGTAGGGAATAATGGTGAACTTGATTTGGTTCGGAGGAACACGCAAGAAAAGGGAGTAGGTAACGTCGTTGCTTTTTCAAGCGGTAGAAGTTGACGAGTTGGTCTCGGTGTTGGCTTGCTTTGCTTTGTGCGCGATTACTTTTATCATTTCGTGTTTTCACAGGTGTGGGTCTGTGTATTCTTCGGGGACGATTCCAGTTTCGAGTTTTTCTTGAGTTTTGCTCTGGACGAATGTTTGGCGGAGAAAAATCAGAATGAATGAATCTCTCATACCACAGCTGTCCACGCTGTCTGCACGGGCGCTTTGTTATCCAAGTAAACCGCCTTACCGGATCCAGCACAGAACAAGATCAAAACATCGTATTGAGGGTGTTGTGTGTAGGTGTTGCTGCCGTAACTCCCCCCTCCCTCCCCCCCCCCCCCCCCCCCTCGTTTGCTTTTGTCTTCAGTTGGCGGCCAAGGAAGCGTATCTCGCGGCAAAAGCAGAGATCGCGGACGACGACCGGCGCCGAATCCTCGCGGAGTTCCGCACCCTGATCCAGGAGGCCGCCACAACCGCTGCGCACTCCGCCACCGAAAAGGTTGCCGCGAGCACTGCCGCCAATGCTGCCGCCGCCACCGCCGCCGCCGTTGCCGCGGCCGAGAGCGCAGTCCTTGCAGCCACCGCGCAAAACCCTGAAATAGCGAAAACAGCAGGGGCGGAAAATAACGTCGAGAGCGATCGCGCAAAAGCTAAGGTGGCGGGGGGCGGGGAGGCTGGGGTTTCGAATGGGCATGGGATGTCGGCGGCGGCGCCAAGCGCGGGCGTTGACAAGAAGGAAGGGCGATGACTTTTTTTTTTTTCGAGTACGGATCTGTTTGTACGAATGACTTATACCAGGTATTAATATGGTGCGAAACTACGATGGTAGGTGCGCGATAAATAAATAGAGGAAGCTCCTTTTTTTTCTGTCGTGTTATATTCGACCTGTTCTAGTTATTTATGAACACTTCAGATTTGTTACCTCCTCTCAATGTCAACGAGCGTTTCTCGAGTTAAAACCGCTCTACGTTTATATTTGATTTTCCTTGGGGGGGTTTTGCCTTGTTTGTTGTTTTTATAATACTCGTACCTTGTATTTGGTTTCCGTTTTGGTTTTCTAGCCTTCTGTTGTTAGCCTTTTTTCGTGGGACCCGCAATCCCGGCGCTGCTAAACCCCGCGTAGGATCACTTGAAATAGTGATTGCTGCGAGCGGTATCGCTCAAGCTGAAACGCTTTTTTTGTTGCATTCGCGGTTATCTGATTGGTTGGGAGCGAAGGAGCAGCAAACCGCGTGTTTTTCCGCGCTCAGGGGTCAACCGAGGGAACAAATATCTTATTGTAGGAGACCGATCTTTTTGAGCGCGTGGAGACCTTTATTGGCCTTGATACACTAGTCTTAGTACGGTGATGCTGCCGGTCAATATGTCACGCCGCCGTCTCCTACGTAGCATGTTTGTTGGGCAGGGGCCATGATAGTTGTGTTGTGGTGTATAGTGCCTGGTACGTAAATAATACGTGCTGTTCGTTGGGTTGATTGGTGTCCCGCATTTCGAAGATTGATGATCCCTGCATAAGAGACCCGCTTTCGAAGAGGGGTGGTGCGCTGTAAAACTATGCTTACGGTAGCTGCTGCTGCTGCTGATGCTGCTGCTGATGCTGCTGCGTTTGGGAAGTATAGCGCTTGACGACTTTTTGAGCGCCGCTTTTGTCGTGTAATTTTGGTCAGTGTCAATGTGATGTACCTGGTATAGCTTTACCAAGTACCTGGTATAGCTAGGCATCGCGCTGCTTGGTAGGCACTACCTGGTAGCTAGAGCTATAAAAGTAAGTATAGTGTATGTAGTCTTCGGTTGTTCTTGATGCTGCTGCTGAGCTACAACTAGTCTTATATACAGAATGCGATATACGACACCAGTTAAGAATGTCTTATTTCTGGCCAGGCTGGAATTATTATGTACGGCGGGGAGTGTATACAAAACAGGACACATGTTCGTATTTTCGTCTAAAAATCGAGCCTAAAATTCTTAGCTGCCAAACTCTTCATTCGTAAGCAGGCGTGGAGTTTTTCTCTTGAGTGATTTCGCGGTAGGAGTTGCAGTTTTTGGGGCGATTGTTTCTGACCGACAGGTTGACCTCCTCAAGCGCGGAAAGTGTGATAGTTTTTTACGATAATATTTGTTTTAGGACTAGCGCATAGAAACGCTGATCGGGTTACTGCGCGAACGAATGTCGTCGAAGCCATGTTTCGGCCGTGAGATATCGATATTGAGCTATCTCCTCATGTTGGGAGCGAGTCGTTCTGCGGTAGCGCGAACAACTTTTCTTTTAACGAAATCGCCGGTTTCAAAACCAGTTCCCCGGTCGAATCTCCTCAGATACGGTGTCCCTCGACACCCCGACGTCATCGCTCGATCGATAGACCTTTGCACACAGGAAAATATGTGGATACTTTTGTTTCAATAGTGTCCTGTCCTTGTGTCGAGCAGCCATGGAACGTTCGTTATAGAGAATCGCTGGTTTTGGGGGGGGCTATCGTGGAATCAGTCGGGCTCAGGAAATTCTTGAAATCTGCTGCACCCATAGCGTGTGATGGCTCTCTTCTTGTTGTTCTTGTTGCTGCATAGTTTGCTGCTCGTTCCCATTTCGAAGCTACGAGCATGGCATTGTAGTTTTGTTTCATTGATAAAATGCTTCTGATGATTGAGTTGCGAAAAAAATGAAGTTAACGCTTTTTTTCTCAAATGGAATGCGAGAGGTACTGCTAATATCCCTCGTCTCATAATTTATCGTCCTGGTTGCGTTTGTTTGAAGGGTCTCGCGTCAAAGTACACTCTCCGGTCAGGTCCCCCAGTATCTCTCCAAAGAAGGGTGGGCAAAGCATGCAACCTAGTCCAACACCCTTCCCTGCCTAAAGACCCTTTGTTGACCGTGAATGGGGAAAAGAGACGAAGAATGACGACTATGTATATAGCATCGTCCCCGCGAGGGTTAAACATTAAAAATGTATAATAATACCAGGTAGTTTTGGGTTCCCGCACGATAGTATGTGGACTTTATGCTACAGAGAACCTCAGTACACAGGGGATTATGACTTCCTCGCAAAATCGCTACTAATGATTATACTTACTCTTCGGCTCTTGTCTTTGGTAGACGGCTCACGAGAATCTTCCTTGTGCAGAGTTCGAATTTCACCGTTTTCAATCGCAACCTCTCACATGCTACGTTTACGACAACTGCTTGCTGTGCAACGCCACAGCTCCCACTGCACGCAATCCATAACATCTTCACCCCACCATACATTATATATTTTTATATTATTACTCCGTTTTATTTTCGCCTTCCGACAACATAGCGTAGATGCCTTTCCGATGTGAATCGAATATCCTTCCATATACAGCAGCAGTAGTACCTAGTATGAAGTCGCATGATCGCACCATAATGCAGTGGTATCTTCCGCTAACCATTTGCCCATTTCCTTTCCCCACATCTTCTCATTTTATCTACTATTTCGTTTCCCTTTAGACTAGTCTATATGTTTCAGCTGAGAGCCTACCTTAGTCCTCATCAAAATTGCCACCCCAGGCCAGTGGCCGTACTCCTCTCGATTCTTCCTCCCTTCCCCTCGCGGCCTGACGATCCCTCAGAGGTAGCCTATACCGATGAACTCTGCGCGAAATCGCGACCTGAGTGGTCATAGAGATGATTTGGAGTAGTCGCTCCTTGCACACGCCTTTCCGCGCTACGGACGATGCGTCTGTCCCTCCAACGATGCTTGCCGCCACCTGATTGATCAGGTCGCTGCCTTCTTTACCGAGGCGCCCAAAGCTTTCCACCGCGAGGGTGGCGAGTTTGTAGCTGCGTTCGTCTTTTATATTGTATGTGACCTAAACCTCTTGAAAACCCTCCACCCCCCCCCCGCCCCCCCCCGCCCCCCCCCCCCCCTTTTTCCTTTTTTTTCTTTTCCCGCTCCCTCTTGCTCAAACGCTCCACCTAACATCGAAATCCATGCCAGAGTAATAAACACTTCCAAGCACTTGATATCACCTCATTGTCGTTCTAGAGCCATCCATGCCGCTGCTGCAACCCCCCCCCTCACCCCCCCTTCAACGCCCCCTCCTTCCCCACCACCCGCACCATCGCCTAGTGTAGAGTTATAGGTGGGGACACAGAGTGCCCCCTGCAGGTCTGCCAATTGAGCAGGTCCTCGGAGAGTACTCACTTTCTTTTCCTTGGTAGATACGTAGCTTTATTCGATTCCACTAGAGCCCGGGATAGCTTCTGAGATCGGAGGCACGTGCCTCCGATCTATTTCCTAACTTTCCCGAATATAAATGCCAACCTTATCATACGAAACCCATCCAAATGATCTCAAATTCGGATAATTGCAATACCGCACAGCCTTCTGCGCGTTGAAACATACACGCAGCAGTTACAAACCAGCCATTTATATGGATAGCGGGTTGTCGTTCGATGCCTCTTCGGAAGTGTATTGGGGGGAGGACTTGGACCGTGCGGTTGGGAGTGGCAAGCTTAAGGGAGGGAGCAGTAGTGTTTTGGGGGAGGGATAAATAGGGCCGCAGGGTCACAGAGAGAGCGAAACGGCGGGGACTCTTTCCTTGCCACGGCCGATGGCATCAGGCAGCAACACCGCACAATCTTCTTCGCGTCGAAACGTACGCGCAGCAGTTACAAAGTAGCCATTTATTATGTGGACAGCAGGTTGTCGTTCGATGCTTCTTCGGAAGTCTATGGGGGAGAGGACTTAGCCCTTGCGGCTGGAGGGGGCAGGGCCAGGAGAACAGAGAGGTACATCTAGTATTCGTAGTTTTTGGTCGTCGGAAACATTGTTTCACGCTTTTATCTGGATGTGTTCTTTCACCATGTTCATGGTTTTTGACACTCACGCTACATTGTCAGATAAATGGCGGCAAATAAATAAAAAAATAATACTCCGGAGTAATAATAATTACAGGCCTTTCGAGGCCGTATCTTAACACTAGACATAGCTCACCACGCGTATAGCAAACCCCTACATCTATGCGACCTAAATATGTTGTTTGAAAAACCCTTTCGCCCCCCCCCCTTCTCCCTCCACCCCCACCCCCACCCCCTCGAACGCTCCGCCCTCACCTTACTGGTTGTACGACTTACGGGATATACATGATAAACTGGTGCATCCTTTCCAAAAACGTAATTTTTATCCCCTTACGGGATTTTTTATTGTTTCCACGCACAGATTGAGCTGCCCCGCCCGTCCCCCCCCCCCCCCCCCCCCCCCGCTCCCTCTTGATCAAACCCAGGCCCCCACGTCCTTCAAAACTCCGCCCTCCCCTCACCGGTTATTCGACTTACGGGATTCACTTGATAAACTGATGCATTTCCTTCCACAGCTGTCAGATTTTGTCCCCCTCAAAAACGGGTTTTATACTTTCCGCGCACAGACTGACTAACATCACCCTGTTGACCCTGATAGCTACATATTGTAGTTGCAAGGTGTTGATTGTCCTCATGAACATGACGGTTATGATCCATCTTATATCATGGAGTTCCGTATGTTGGTGAGGGATTCATGTATGAAGTGTAAGGGGACTGTTTGGCCGGATGTTTTCCGGCATGATTTGCCATGAGCTGTCACTCGTAGTTTTGCTCCATATGAGACCGAGTCATACTCGACGGCTGGATAATATGAGAGTTCTTTGTCACCGTCTGGAGTCATCATCACGCCTTCCCGCGCCAGCTACGTGGACACCTTTAGAGATCTATCAACACGAGGGGAGTCGCCGACCTATATCCTTAACGAGAACACACAAGCCGTAATACGCGCGATCGGAGTATCACACACAACTTGCAAAGATGGGTTTCGACAAAATCTTCGATTTCACAGCTGGAGTGTATTTATTTTTATTTTTGGAATATTTTATAAATGTACCCCTTCGGGGTTTAGTTTCTGTGCTGGCTAGTCCTCAGCAGGCTGTGTTTTCTTGTCCCCAGTGGATTGACCGCAGTTTTTTGTGCGCACTTTACTGCGGCTGATGACTTTCGCCTGAGGACCCGGACGGCCACGCGCTCGCGGCGGGACCTCCGCACATGCCACCCGCCGCCATATTATGGGAAGCCTCGCGGTCCAGCTCGCAGAGCTCGGCGAGCAATCCCGAAAAAAGTTCCAAAAAGTTTACTTCACTTGCTCAAAGCTAAAGTCCCTGTGTTAAAGATATTCGCGCCCAGTATGCTGATGATGCAGTCCGGCATATATGCTGGTGGCTATAATAATTTTTGACTAATAATCTCAAGTCGAGTACCTGATATGCACTGACTGGTCAAACCACCGGTGTACTGACCGCTCGACCAACAATTCTCTAGACTTTTTATTTTCAAGTTGAAAGTACTCAACTACTTACTGTATTTTTTTTCAAGTTTAAAGTACTCAACATAAATGATACTATTATTTACGGGGGACCATAGATAGGCTCTAACTTATTATGCATGGGGATGTATCCAGGATGTCCCTTGATAACCACAGAGCACACTAGAGCACCAGAACAAAACAAGCAGCACACTGCCCCAGGGGGTAAAATGTTGGAATCTAGATCGAGGCTGGACCTAGCCCAGGCGATTTCCCTAATACTATGATTAAATTTAGACTGTAAGTTACACCCCCCTATCTGAGCCTGAGCCACGACTACCGTCCCAATGGACACGTTGCTGCTCACGTACTAATAATCCATTCTGTGTCCGACGTGTTATTGAGGTACTAACAGAGTTACTGCAGTTACCCCCACAGGTAAGAAGACAGACCATGATGATCCTCTTTTTGCAGAGTTAGTTGGAGTTCCACACATTCATTCATAATGACCTGTCGCATACCATTTTACTCTTCTAGACGACGGCTGACTGCCGTACAGCGACGCAACCAGACCGCACACAACCCGTAAACGACTGTATACACGACACAGCGGCAGCAGCAGCATATACTACCTGTATCTGGTAGCAAGCAACAGTTGTTCCAACACGCACACATACAATGCAAACAAACGTGGTTGCAGCTGCTTCCTGTAAAAAAACGGAACACAACGTTGTTGTCTGAGCAGGCGGGCAACTACCTTGCACCCTCTATTGGTAAAAGGGGTTCACTCAAACTTTGTAGCTGGATGGATGCTGCACTCTTCGTGGTGCGCGGCGACCGTGTAGCAGGAACACAGGCTCTCGATCTCTCTGAATCACGAGGTGCCCGCTTCCATCCCTGATCAAATATCGATCCTGTTCGCGAATTGTACGAGATTCATGGATTCATTGCGCCGGTTGTACTTTAAATTGTGTACCCCTTCCCCCCCTACAAACATGCCGGATAATAAGTCGTGCAAACCTCCCGACCACTCCTTCAAAGTTGCTGTGCGCTGTGCTGCTGTATCTACTACACACATAGCAGTTGTGAAAGCGGTTCAATAGCACCCGGGGGAGAAGGCGAGACCCTTCATAACAACACCACCATGGAGAAGGTACGATACCCCTCCTTGTTCCTAAGCGTTCTTCGTGGTAGGGAATGGGTAGAAGAAGCTCGGCCGTCTGCATGTCTCCTCGAGGACGTTTCGAACGATGTACGATATCGACACTCATCTTTCTGCTCGTTGTACTGCAGTTGTACTAGTTGCGTTTAGTATACTGGCTGTAGTACACGACAGCTCGTTTTTTTTTTCAGGGACGCCTTCGGACGCCCAAAGCTCTTTTGGTGTTCTCTGTCGTGGGTTTTGTACATGGCATTCCCACGCCATGCCACGCGTTCCCCAACATACGCGGAGGGCAAGCCGATCTCCTTCTATCGTAGTCACCCGACACCTAGTGGGGTAGGGGGTGTCGCGCCGCCATCTCTCTAAAGCACGTATATATACGTTCAAAGCGGATACCGGTGCACGCGTACGTAGTATAACAGCAGGAGAGGAGGTAAAAGGAACCCACAGAGAGGTTGTTTGTTGACGAGCAGACATACATGCCGTACACAGCAGTCAGTCCGCACACGCGTGTTTCAAAAGTCTTCAAACAGCCCGCTTTTTTCCTGCTCCTCTCGTGGATGTCGATGGGCGTCTTGCCTGTCTTAATATCGTTTGTCGTCGTGACGTTTGCTGGGGATGTCCGCGGATTGCGATCTCCTTCGTCGTTTTGTTGATATCGCTCTTGCTGCCGCTCAGTGATCAAGTGCTGTTTTATTCGACCGAAAAACAGGCGTTAAAAAAAGGCCTTAGAAAAATACCGGTTTACCTGGTACATCAGCACTCTCCGTCGATGATTCGTTCGTCGGCTTTCTACAGTATTCATAATTCCCGCTCCTGTGTCGATCCACGTAACCGTACCTATCATGTGTACAGCAGTGATATAGCTGTGTTGCGTGCACTTGGGTAGGGCTAGGGTTACGTGGCGGGTTACCGGTATGAACGTTTGTGTATATACGACGATCAGAGAGTAACTTATACCTCCAAATGACCGGAAAACCCCGCGGGGTTACCCCCGTTGACCATTTATTTCTCTTCTTACAATATTGTTGCGACTGCGTACGTCAGCTGTGAGTATGACACCCCCTGTTGAGTGATCGATACTCATCTTTGCAAGCTGCGTGATACCTTGGCCTCGCGTTTTAACAAGATGTATTCCTCTTTGAAGACGTATTACAGTAATCAATGACTCCTCACGTGGATGCTGCCAGGGTCAACAGGACACAGCACACCATTACCAACAAAGAGCGAATTCGGTCCATAATCATTCTGCCCACTGATACTATATAAGCCTTAATGAGGACACACACCCAGTAATACGCGCGATCGGAGTATCTCACACAGCTTGCAAAGATGAGTTTCGACAAAATCTTCGATCTCACTACTGGAGTGTATTTTTATTTTTATAATAAGCCCATATGGAGGAAGACAAAAGCTGAAAATACCACAACAGCAGATTGTGAACATGAGACTCGGTCTTATGGGAACCACACAAGGACTGCTGCTGTGTAAGCGACACACATGTGACATTGAAACGTGCGTAGTGCGAGCGCGCAACAGCACACATGATTAGCACTGTGTGCGTGTCGTATATACCATTGCCAAGATCTTGCGTTGTTGTAGTCCTGGCACTAAAAGCACCATCCCCTAACCAATGGTACTTAGCAGACCGCATTGCTACGCGCACATGTGGCAGATGCTGCAACCGTTGGTTTTATTCGGCGCTTTCCCACCCTGAACTCCCGATGGAGATAATGTCGTTAACGCCTGCCAATGTATTGTGCTGACATATAACGAGACATTACTGTTTTTTCTTCTTGACGCGCCGTAACGTGTACTACACGGAACGCCGCTATAAAAATAGTAGTGAGCAAGCGTCCCCCGTCCCCCGCCCACAAAATCCCCAACCACTAGTGAACCCTTACTAACTTTTCTTTTAATTCTCGATCGTAAATGTTGTGTATATTTTGGCTCCCACTCCAAAATACAAGCTCTTAAATGCCTTGCTGGCTTCCGGCGCCTCGGAAGCTTTCCGGGAGCCTGTGGACTGGCGAGGCCTCGGACTCAACGACTACCCCTCCGTCATCAAGAGGCCTATGGACCTCGGGACGGTCAAGCGGAGGTTGGAGCAGGGGGCCTACAGCAGCGCCGAGGCGTGCGCCGCGGACGTCCGACTCATCTGGGACAACTGCCGGACGTACAACGGCGGCGGTGTTCCTGTTAAGCTCCATAAGGTGTGTGTGTGGCGCGTGGGCGGGGAGTGGGGGAGAGAGGGGTAGAGAGAATGGGGAGGGAGGATTTGGATGTGCTTTCTGACTTTTGATATATCAGTCCTCGTAATTGTTTTCATATTATACCAGCACATTGTACACGATAGCTGGCACCAAGAAGTACCAGGTATACAAATTACGCAGTTTTCATGGTATCTTTTGTTGTACCCATGAGTACGTAGTTTTCGTGCCATCTCTTGTTGTAACGATTATTATAAAAAATGAAAATACACTCCAGCTGTGAGATCGAAGATTTCGTCGAAACTCATCTTTGCAAGCTGTGTGTGATACTCCGATCGCGCGCATTACGAGTTGTGTGTCCTCATTAAGGATATAGGTCGGCGACTATTATGTCATATCATCACCTCCTGTCTCTAGTTATCGCAATTCCCACGCTCATACTACGAATACGGGTATCATATTCTTACGCTGTCTTACCTGCCCTTATTTTGTCATGTTCCCGCCTTCTTACAGCAGTAGTTTATCGTGTATAAGCTTCCTTCCTTACACGTAGTGAGACACCAAGTTATCGCCTATACCAACATATCTCACAAAAATTATCACTTAATGATCGCCCTCGCGTTTGCACCGACGGACGTCATTGCCTCTCCAACATCCGCTCGCTACACTTCTTACACTGCCCATCGCGCAACGTATTGCTGCTAAACAGGCGGCGGATACCCTGAGCAAGAGGTTCGAAGCGCGCTTCGCAAAGCTCCCGGCAAGCGCCCTTCTCAAGGTCTCGAGAGGCAGCAGCTGCAGTGGTGGCAGTGATGGGGGCGCCGGCAAGGGCCCGGGGGGAAGCCAAACGGCTAATGGCGCGAAAAGCGGGGCAGACATGACCGCCCCGACTGACGAGGAGCGACGCCGACTCGCGTGGCATCTGGGGCGAGCGAGAATGGAGGACGTTACGGAGTCGGTGCACGAGATCGATCGACGGTGCCCCGGCGCGCTCGTGCTGAAGGGGGAGTCGATTGAGGTCGACGTTGACTCGCTAGATACGTGGACGTTCTGCGCGGTGGAGCGGGTTGTCGCACCCATCGCGGCGCTCCGGCGAGCCTCGCGGGCCACTGCGCGACGGGGACGCAAGAAACGGAAGGCTTCGAGTGGAAAAAGCGCGTCTCAGGGGGGGGCGGGGGGGCGGGGCGGCAGCGGGGGCGGCGGGGGACGGGGGCGCGGGGCGGACGAGACGGCCTCAGTGGTAGCGAGAGTAGGTCGACCGTGTAAAAAGGCGAAGGTCGAGGCGTGCGCGGGTTTGTAGATGGGGGTTGGGGGGGGCGGCGGCAGCGGGAGTGGTCGTAAGAGATCGCGTTGTCGTTGCTGTTGTTGTTGTTGTTGTTGTTGATGATGATGTCGTTATGTGGATGGTTTAGTGAGCCGACGCGTTGGGTCCGTGGTCGGTTTTCTTTTTGCTGTGCGCCCGCTCGCTCCGCCCCCTGGAGCGTATCGCGTGCTCCTGTGGTGTACTAGAAGAGTAAAAAAAAATGTCTCGCGGAGACGGTGTACTCCTAAGTAAAGTTTTGGGTCGGGCGGGGGCTGGTATCGCGGGCCGCCCCTTGTCTTAGTCCGCGGTGATCCGTGGATGACTCGCGCAATCATTTTAATACATGGTACTTTTGGGCCCGCGCTGTCTTCTTCTCTTTTATCAAATCAATTGTCCAATCACATACCCAAGCCAAACCTCTCCTCTCCCCTACTCACATAACTTCTGCATGCATCATTATAGACTGAGCGCGGATTGATAGAGACCGCGCACTTTTTCCTTAGTCTATTTACTTATTTTTTCGTCGATATCTTATGCTCCGCACCAACACTCGTTCCAATTGGCGGCAAGGTCGAAATACTACTCTGTGTACACATGGCCCATAGGTATGGGATACCGTCTCGCCTAGGCCCCTGTCCGCGCCGAGGGGGTGTGTTTCAACGCCGCCACCGCTGTTTGACAAAATGCTGATTAAGGCGAGGAAAATTGCCAGACCCAGCATAGTCCCAACTATATGCCTCAAGGCGGCTTTCGTTTGTGGGGTTTGCACATGCCTACTCAATTGAGTCTGAAACGGCGAACTTGATGGTAGATTGATTGATGGTGGTGCAGTTTCGCGACAACAGGCAAACACGCATACATACGTACATGGTGGAGACGGAATTTGGTGTGAAGACCATCGTACGTAGCGGACGCCAGAAAGGAGCTGAGACTATACCGCCGATGTCGTGCTGTCGTGTGGGGTATACATATATATACATCTAGACTAGAATATAGTGTGCGCGTCGCGTATGATAAGTGGGGGTCAGGGTGAGGGGGTGGGTGGAAGGGCGAAGGAAAAAATCGCGAGGGTTTGTACCGGAAAGAAAGTGAATGCTCAGAGAACGGTGTGCGTCAAAGAAACGTGTAGTTGTAGGTACTGCTAGATGGAGGAAATAATTTGCTGCACTATCTGGTGTACTAGGTAAGGGGGTTAAACCCCTCTTTTGTAACGCACCCCGCATTTTTGAGGGCAAACTACCTTGGAATTAGTGTGGGATAGTTTGCGGGGAGCGTAACGCCTTTCTCGCTATTTTTCGTCACCACGTACGTACGTACGTAGAGAACTGCGACTAACGAACACAACAACAACTCAGCTAAACGACTAGTAGTAAGTCTAATCAAATAGTTGTAACAAAACGACTATTATAATTAATAATTAAACAATAGTATTAGTAGTGTCTGACGGAGACAGGCGTCGTTCACGTTTTTTTCGCGGTTTGCGGTCCGTGGAGCCTGTCGAGCAAGCCTTGTTAACAACAGAATGTAGTAGTAGGTAGTTGTTATAGGTTATAGGTACCACAGGACTTAGGTAGGTAATAACAGGTAGTTGTTGTTATAGGTACCACAGGTAGGTACAAAACAATTACTACTACTATTATTATTAAATAATACCCTGCCTGGTAACTAGCTACTACTACTATGATAATACTACATAGTTAGTTAGTAGTGTAGCAGTATATTAGTAGTAGTGTAGTTGTTGTAGTTAGTGTATAAAAATAGTTAGTAGTGGTGGTGTACGATTAGATAGACTATATTACTAATATTAATTATAGACAGTAGTACTTACTCGTATCTACTACTTGTACTACTATATATGTATACTCACAATCAATCATCACACGCGCTCTCTATCTCGTATGATTCCAGGTCATTCAGGGATAAAATATTAGTCTATACGAAGTAATATAAAAAAATCAAAACCAAAGACAAACGACAAAAAAGCAAAACAACACTTACTACAGAGACTAAAAGTGCAATAAATAATACCTGAAACCTTTTTTGGTAATAATAACCAATAGCTGCTGCTGCTTCTAAGCAGCTGCTGCTGCTTGCTTGCTGTTACAGCAAACAAAAAGAGAGACGGACACATCTCCCACTAGTGGGTCTCAGTTCGCGGTCCGTGGACCCTGTCGAGCGGGCGGGCGCCCTGTTAGGTTGCCCTCCTGAGGCGGTAACCGCCACTACACCACGCAGTCAGATCTTTCCTTCCGGTAAGAACTTTCTGGCAACTCCACAGCTCCAACGGACGAACATCTGGCGACCATACTGCAGTCATATGAATCCTACCCCGCACAAGCGGTAACAGATGGGCGTGACCCCTCCCGGCGGAATAGGGCGCAATTTTTGCGCTTCTAAATGTGACTTGGGTAGCCGATTCGAGTCCCACCTTGGGAGTTGTTTTGCTTTTTTTTCGACGTTGCATTTTTTTTTAATAAAACTACGAGCACTGCGAGTACCACCAACAACAATCAGGTAGTTCCTCCATCCAGGTGTTTCGTAGATACCAGGTACCAGAGGTACCAAGCAGGGTACCCAGGTGCCAAAGGTACCAGGCAGGGTATCCAGGTGCCAGAGGTGCCAGGGTACCAGGCAGGGTATATGCAAAATATATTATATGTGTGTGCTCGCAATCTCTGCTAGAAAACAAGAAGAGAGATAATAATTTCATACAAGGGCTCCGCATGGGCGCTAGCATTCGCCGGCGTCCATGCTCCGGGTAGAGCAGGGCAGCACTTCGACAAGTTAAGGTGTAGCTGTCCGATTTGACATTCATTGAACTTTAAAGTAATGCCAAGAGTTTAATACCAACATGAGATTATGAAGGACATAATTTGACAGAAGAAAAGCGTCATAATATACAATAAAGAAGGCAAGGAGAGGCGAAACACACTGCTGTTGTTAAATGCGCCAAGTACAAAAGTTAGTTGGCGTATATAAAAAAAAAATACCAAAAAGAGTATTGAGAGCCGAAACGAAAGAAAACTTGGCATCAATAAAGAGATTGCATTGCTGTCCCCGTGGCGATGGAGGTTCGAAGTCGACAGGATGCAAAGTCGGCTTGCATCAAGCGTCGACATGGGGCCATGTCAGCCGGCGAGGTTTTGGAAGAACTTGTTTATTACCTGAAGGCTATCGCATTGATTGGTCTTCGTGGTCACGGGCGAGGAGACAAACGAAGAAGAGGACAGCTATCTCTCGTTACGGCGGCGTTGTCCAAAAGATAGATACGGGGTGGCTTTGCCCGTACGGGAGGTTGTCGTAGCGCTTCTTTTCTGTTTTTACTCGGGAAGGCGGGATATGTGTATCTGCTGTCTTTGCTTCACGGGTTGTTAATATACGGCCTCGGACTCGCATCTTGCTCTCGAAGCCTGGTGCTCCCGCAAGGAGACACTACAGGCCCAAAGAGCCGAGGACTGGTGTTCCCAGAAGGGGACATTGCAGACCCACAAATGTCCAACGAGGCTACCGACCGGTTGGCACCGTCGGTTTTTACTATTTATCGGGCGCTGTTAGAGCGGGTTCTCGCGCTTTTCCGCCAACGAGCGAAGAAAGATCCGAGGCGAGAAACCACGGGCTTGGATTCGCGTCGTGCTCCCGAGGCCTGGTGTTCCCGGACGGGGACATTGTAGGCCTAAATTCCAACACGGCTTTTGACCCTTCTCTCGAATACTCCACAGACAAAGTGGTGTTATTCTGGCAGCCCCCATCCTATTTTCCACCGTGGTCCCTTTCGTCGTTTGCCGTGGACAACGTGCCATCTTCTTGCGCAGAGCAGTACATAATGGCCGAAAGGACCAAGTTTTTCCTAGACCATCGAGCAGTGGGGCTCATCATGTCGTCGCCTAGTCCAAACACATACAAACGCATCGGTCGAGGCGTGCGCAACTTTGACTCCGGTGTTGGGGACAGGGAGAAGCAAAACGCCGTGTTATCTGGCGCCTACGCCAAAATTCACGCAGAATCCAGCCATAAAAAAATCAACTTTTGAGCTCTGACAACAAGTTTCCGGCTGAATCCAGCCCTCTGGACCCAGTGTGGGGCATTGCTCTCCGGGTGGATGGTCCCAGGGCCAACCCATGCCAGGGGGGAGGAAAAACTTGCTCGGTGAGGCACGTTCTGCCGTTCGCGAAGCTATTCGCGACAATGAGACCGGGTCGGCGCACCCGGCCTCCCTTAGTCGGTTCCGCATCTGCACTGCGAATGCAAGAACCAAGAAATCTCGTCCGCGCCGCAGCCGGGCCGTTAACAGCGTCCAGCGCTCGCCAAGCTTCCCCTTCGGCGTTTCCGACCCATTTCTCGGGCGCGTTGGCCAATCAAAAGCCGTGGAGTTTCGGAGATAGCTTCTGGCGTCGGCCCTGACCTTGCGCTGTCAGAACACGACCCCTGTTTCGTCGAGGATACTGTGACGCTGGACGATGTTTCGCTCACTATGAAAATTGCGTATATCAGTCGAGCAACGCTCGACTCGGAGAGGCACTGGACTCCTCTAGATTTGGGAACCGGCAGCATTGTTTGGGCTCCCAAACGCCTCCGAGGGTACTGTGGGGAACAAAGTTCCGCATATCCTCCGGCCACAAGACACAGGAGAGCTTTGGTAACGTGGGGACCCTCAATGCACGCGTCCAGCGGTAGCTTGAGTTCATCACCGCGTTCGATTGCACACTCGAGTACCACCAAGGCAGCGCCAACGGCATCGCCGATTTTTCTGGCCCGTTTCCGGAGCCTGCTACGGAGTACGACAGCAGTGCCTTGACAAACTTCAACCCCGTGGGGTTGACAAGCCCCAACCCCGTTGGAGATAGCAGTATCTACCTCCTACGCACCCGCGGGCTGAGCGCTCCCTCCTCGCCGATCCCAGGGGCCGGTTTGAGTGGACTCGCGCCCCTCGCCGAAAGCACTGTCTTAGGTGGGCTCGTGCCCCGCACCGAAAGCACAGTTTTGGGTGGACTCGAACCCCTCGCTGCAAGCACTGTCTTTGGTGGGCTCGTGCCCCGCACTGAACATGCTACCTTGGGTGGGCTCCCTGTCACCTTTATCGCATTTCACGATTTTCGCACACACGAGCCACGTATAAGGATTGACGGCCTTTCTGCTTCCCCGGGGAGATTCGTCGCTCGTGTTTCTGCTTCCGTCGCCGCTGCCGAAAGCTGTACCGGCCGCGGGTCGATTTCGTCTGCCGCTGACACCGTTTTCGCTTCGGTTTTTGCCATACCCATCGAAGGCGGCACGGGCTCCGCAGAAGCCCTGGCTGCAGCGACGCCCATCGTACAGCCGACTTATCTATCCCGGAGTTCTACACAGGAGACGGCCCCCGCCGCGACCACCGGTTCGACTGTGTCCGTCTCCGCCTTGCTTGGCCCTCTAGCCCCTCCGTCGTCGACGATGCGCCGACGAACAGCGACAGCAACGGGTAGTGCACCCCCGCTGTAGATTATGGATTCGGGCCCGGCGGGGCGCCTCGGCCATCTTCCAGACGAGGTACAACCCCGCCGCGAGTCCCACGGCCGCGGCCGGCTCCGCCCGCCGCCGCGACCCCTGCTCTTGCCGATTCGCCGGTCTGCACGGTGCCACTACCGTCCGACCGCGATCACGCAGAGCCTATATGGGAACTCCTCTCTTACGGCTCGCGCCTTTTCCTGGTGACACGGCGACTGCACATACAAGGTCGGACGCCCTCGGCGACGCTGCTGAATTCCGTCGCGCGTTATTCACATGTCGATTGGAAGCGAGAGCAGCACGCTGAGCCGACGTGCCACCCCATGATGCGTTACGTCTCTATCGGCCGGCCATCGGTCCTGCCGTCCGGCTTTTTGGCGTGCTACCCCTCGCTCAAGTGTCCATCCCTCTCAGACATCAAGGAGCTGGCGGATAAGGGTCGACTAAATACAACCGACGACGACATCGTCCTACTCGTCCGAAACCCGACACTACCGTCAACAAGGTTTGACAAACCCAACTCTGTGGGGCGAGCTGCTTGCATGCTAAACGACGAGCCAGCTCGCATCTACGTTCCCCTGCTCATGCGCTCTTGGATCATGCAAGCTAGTCACTCGACGGCCTCATGTCACCTTGGCAACAGGCGCCCGTTGCGCATGCTGGAGCGGTTTTATTGGTGGGTGGACATGACTGTGTGCACCCGGTGGTGGCTTCGTCACTGCTTGAAGTGCCAAGCGCGGAAAACCCCACGGCTGACTGTCCGTTGGCCCATCATCTCAATGCCTCTACCGGAAGGTCCAGGTGTCGCCGTCAGTTGACTACTTCGGCCCCCTCCCGGTCATACCACGAGGCAACACCTACATCGTGCTGTTCATCGATCGCTTCAGTCGTCGGGCCGACATGTTCCCCGTCACTGCCGCTGAGCTCACCGCGGAGGGTAGAGCCAATATCCTGGTGAACCGATATATCCCCTTGTGGGTGTGCCCGCGCACCATACTCTCGGACAACGGATTGCAGTTCTGCTCCAAGCTTTCACAAGCTGTACATCAGCTGTTGGGTGCACAAGCTTGCTACAAGCTCCTACCATCCCAACTGTAGCGGGGGCGTTGAGCGGGTAAACCACACTATGGCCCAAATGCTGGCTATGGTCGTCAACGAGCGACAAGACGATCAGGACTTGCATCTGCCCCACGTAGAATTCGTTTACAACAATTCAGTCAGCGCGGCGACGGGTCTGGCGTCCAACGAGGTCCACATGAGCAGACTCCCACGGCTCCCCCTGACGGTTTTCAACCGCACTGGAGTCGTGGGACACCAGAGTCTAGCCCGCGACCGCCTGGCCTATTGCGACTTGGTCACCGACCGATAAAAGCGCGCGAACGACATTGTCCGCGCACACCACGCCCTCACCGTTTCTCGTGTTAACCGCAGAAACTCCGCCCTTGCCGACGCGCTTCGTCCAGCACCTAACTTGGGCATGGGTGTACAATTCTGCCTCTACAATCCACCAAGGTGTGAAGGCGAACACCGACGCCAAGGTACTCAAGGCCAAACTCGCGCTTAACTGGACGGGCCCGTACAAGATTCTGGCAGTCGGTCCCTGTTCCGCCACCGAGACCCCGGACGGTTCGCCGCTCGGGGGCAACCTCCTCTATTTGGGTCTCCCTTGCGACCTGCCCGGTTCGGACGCTCGTCGGCGTGTGGCGATAGAACGCTGTAAACCTTGCGCCAACCCCCACGACAGCGGCGATATGCCCAAATACCTACCGGCGGGGCTGACGCAGTACATGCTCAACATTTTTTCCAAGAAGTCCCCGCCGTACCACGTCACTCAAGACGACGTTTCGACTCCCCTCCAACGGCTGGAGGTGGAGCAGATCACCGGCCATCAGTCGGTACGGGAGCAAGGTGGCGTCATCGCGGTGCTATACAAGACGCATTGGGCGGGGCTCTCCGAACCTTCCTGGGAGCGGAAAATGGACCTCCACCTCTCCCGCTCCCACAACTTGCGTTATTGGGCCGGAACCCCGGAGCAGCACCGCCAAACCAACCACCTCTACCGCCGAATGCGGATCGGGGCGGCACAGCGCGAGCTCTCCCGCAACAACGGGGAACGTTTCCAAGCGCCGGGCTACGCCTGTGTTCCCCGCACCGATTGGCTCCGTCGTTACCACGACACAGTACTCCCTAAGGGAGCCCACTTTTGGTACAGGGGAGACGAAGGATTATGGTGGCTTGGAAAAATCAGCACAAGCACTACCGAGGACAAGGTATACCTGGTCTGCTTTCTGGCCGACCCGGGACCGATTAAACTTCCTTTTCCCCCGGCGCGCTACACGACTTTGACGGGAGCCGTACGAGGCTCTTGGTGCCTGCAATCACACATCGCCAGTGCGTTTCCTCGGAGAATCCAACGTAACGTAGACGAATCTCGATGCGCGGCCGTGGCCAGTTGACTTTCAAGCCGCCATCGCTCCTCGATAGTTCTCCATTTTTTGGGGTCATGAGGTTTGCGTCTTTGTCTTTGGGTTGTTCGTAATGTCCTGAGAGTCTTTGTTGGGTTTTGGGGCGATTCTTTCTATTTTTTTTCCTTGTCCTGCCGAACCCCCTGCTCAGTGCCGGGCTGTGCGCCATCTTTTATCTTTTATGTGTTGTATTTGTTCTACTTCGTTTTTTCGACTAAACACTTTCCCCCCCTGGCGGAGCTGAAGGTGTTGCCACCTTCCATCCCGGGTAATTGTCGTTTCCTCGTCTAACCCCCCGCCATGCCGATCGCCCGCGGGAGGTTTTTCGCATGACTTCTCCCTTGTGTTAGCGCATGTGTTCCCCTCCATATCGACGAGGGCTCACCTCGCCATAGCACATTTTCTGTTATTGGTTTGCCGTAGAGCCTTTCCTGCCCCCCCCCGCCACACCGGCGGTATGCTGCAGGTTCTAGAGCCTTTTCTGCCCCCCCCCCCGCCACACCGGCGGCACGCGGCAGTTTTTTTATGGTTGACTTTTGCCTTGTTGTAGGGTCTGCGTTTCCTTAAACTGGTTTCCTTCGCGTGTTCCTGGCTCCATAGTCAGACTAGTAGAGGTGTGGGAGAGGGTTTTGAGGAGCCGCATCTTCGATTCATGGTCTAGTTCGTAGAACCGGAGTTTCCCCGAATCTCCCAAATTTCGACATATATATGCGACTCATCAGGGTGGGCTGGTGTTAAGATACGGCCTCTCGAAAGGCCTCTAATTATCCAAATTTGATATTGTTTGGATGGGTTTCGTATGATAAGGTTGGCGTTTTATATTCGGGAAAGTTAGGAAATAGATCAGAGTCACGTGCCTCCGATCTCAGAAGTCATCCGGGGCTCTGGTGGAATCGAATAAAGCTACGTCTCTACGAAGGCAAAGAAAGTGAGTACTCTCCGAGGACCTGCTCAATTAGCAGGCCTGCAGGGGGGACTCTGTGTCCTCGCCCAAATAAGCTTACAGGGTGCTTTCACGTTGTTGAAATCGGACGCGTCCCCTCAATAAGTAATATCCGGAGTGTCTCTACCATGACGACTGCTGACAGTGCCGTGTGTATTTCCTACTTAGAGACTAATATTATTTACTGGTGGTAGTATTTTTTCGTTTCGGACTACGCGCATAGCGGACAAGGTCGTGTTTAGTATTTGTCATTTCCGACTGAAAGTCCAACTTCAGGAAAAAAATAGGCGCAGACACTCTTGTTAAGGGTATTAGTGGGGTATTAGTCCGTTTGACCACTTGCAAAAATTTAACCAATAGCTTACCCAAACTAAGCCTTATAACACTCCCCCGCTGAAACGGCGGGATAGCAGGTCGGCCGGATATACGGGCGGACCTGTCAATATCTAAGCTGTTTCATTTCCTGGGTATACCGGGGAGAGTATTTCAAGTTCGACATGGGGAAAGTCTGAAAGTGTTTACTATGGTGGATGTGGGACTCAAACCCACGATAAAAAAAACATGGTCTGTCGGCGACGCCATTTGTTAAGGTAGTAGTGGGGTATTAGTCCGATTGACCACTTGCGAAAGGTTAACCAATAGCTTACCCATAACTAAGCCTTAAAACACTATAGCATCTTCTTTCAGGATGTACTACTGCACCAAAAAATAAGTAATCTGTCAAATATAGATGAATGGACACATACAAACAAGAAAATCCCGGAAAAAGATCCGATAGGAGTAGTATTAATAATAACATACTCGGAGTAGTAAATAATATACCTTTGCAACATTTTTTTCTTCTTCATCCCATTTATTATCCTCGCACCACTCTCGCACTCCCTACCAGTAGTAACTCAGATCCGGGGTCACATAGCGGGCCCTCCTCCTCCCTCCGCACTACGGTAGACGTGCATTCATTCTTATCGCGAGAAGAGACCAGCGTTTTCTTCCCTCGTCGACTCGCGTCGAATTGTACCTACCCACGCTGCTAGGCGCTCTCAGCAGTTGGTCTCTCTTCTTTTTGCTTTTTTGTAAATAAAGTCAAATCTCATCATGGTGGGAATCGAACTCAAAGACAAACAGACGCTAGTAGTATTCGAGGGTGAAACCACTAGACCACCGGGGCGACCGGCTGACAATTCAATAAAACAAAACCAGGACATGCCAAGATCCAAGAATAGCTCGGGCGTATACCGCCCAAAATGAAAAAAAAACAAAGAAAAAAAAGGCGCACTTCTCGCTTGTCTCGCTCAGCGTCTATCCGAGCTCACTTCGAGGTGCGGAACGGATACGGCAGGAGGAGGGGCGTTGGAGCCGCCCCCCGAAGACGACGCTCGAACCAAGCTATTTGACCGAGAATTCCAGTTCCGAGGATCGCATACTGAGGCCGAGACGAAAAACACTCCTCACCGAATCCCCCCGCAAAAAGAATGATAATATAGGTGTCTTCTTGCTGCAACCGTCAGATTCGTCCCCTTCAAGGGTTTATAGTTTCCGCGCACATACTGAAATGCTCGCCCCCCCGCCCCCTCCCCCCCCCGATCCCTCTTGTTTAAACGCACCACCTGAAATCAAAATCTGCCAGAGAAGTAAACACTACCAGCCAGCTGATATCATATCATTATCCATCTAGCCATCCATGCCGTAGCTCCAACTCAACTCTCCCCCCCCCCCCTTTGTTCCCCGCCCAGTTCGTTCAAACGCCCCACTTACAATCGAAATCGGCCAGAGTAATAAACACTAGTAAGCCATTGATATCACGTCATTCTCTTTCTAGCCATCCATGACGTAGCTTTCATTCACCCCCCCTCCCCCCCTCCAACGCCCCCTCCTTCCCCACATCCCGCACGATCGCCTAGACCCAGCACCGCGCGTATTGTAGGCCCCTACATGTATGATTAATACGCGCGATCGGAGGATCACACACAATGTTGCGAACATCAGTGTCGACCAAATCCTTGATTTTAATATTATATGTGACCTAATCCTCTTGAAAACCCTTCCCCCCCCCCCCCCCCAACCCCCCCGCCTTTTTTTTTTTTTTTTTTTTTTTTTTTCCCTCGCTTCCTCTTGCTTAAACGCCCCACCTACTATCGAAATCCGCCAGAGTAATAAACACTTCCACGCCCTGGATATCGCCTCGTTATCGTTTCAGAGCCGTCCATGCCGCTGCTGCAATTCCCACCCACCCCCGTCCCCAACGCCCCCTCCTTCACCCACCACCCGCACCATCGCCTAGACCTAGCACATCGCGTATAGCCAACCCCTACATCTATGCGACCTAAAGCCCTCCCCCCCCGCCCCCGCCCCCCCCCCCGCCACATTCCTCCCCCTCCCCCACAAGAAATATTTATAGTTTCCACGCACAAATAGACCTGCCCCACCCGTCCCCTCCCCCCCCCCTTCCCCCCTCCCGCCCCCCTTTTGATCAAAATCAGGCCCCCACGTCCTTCAAAACTCCGCCCTCCCCTCACCGGATATTCGACTTACAGGATTCACTCGATAAACTGATGCATTTCCTTCCACAGCTGTCAGATTTTGTTCCCCGCAGAAACGGGTTTTATAGTTTCCGCGCACAGACTGCCTAACATCACCCTATTGACCCTGATAGCTACACTGTAGCTGCAAGGGGAGTCGCCGACCTATATCCTTAATGAGGACACACAACCCGTAATACGCGCGATCGGAGTACCACACAAAGCTTGCAAAGATGAGTTTCGACAAAATATTCGATCTCACAGCTGGAGTGTAGTTTTATTTTTATAATATATACTCCGTATATGTTCGGTGTGGTAAGTAAGACGTAGTGGTGGAAACGGTGTATCAACACTCCTACCCCGTATAATATATAAACATGTAAATGACAGTAGTACTGTATGTAGTAGTAGTACGAGCAGAAAATATTAACATATTAATAAACCTGGACCTGTCAGTGGTGGTGGTGCTCTTCTTCTTGTTGCCTTTTTATTTTTTTTTGACCCGCTTCTTCCTTCTTCGTATTATTACATATAGTAGCTGCTAGCAGTAGCAGAGTGTTGGTACGTGGATAACGTAAGATTGATGATAATAAGTGAGGAGGATCGATGCGGATCACAACGAATGTTGCGAAAAAAATGCTATTTAGTATTATGATGAGGCGATCCACAACCAAAAAAAGTAGTGAGTACCCGCATGCGGTTTGGACTACATGCTTCGTGCGGTTTGGCCCACATCTATCTACTATGTAGTATGTAGTATACGCTTTTGCACCACCAAGCTCTCTATATGTCAGAAAGCCAATAAAAATAATGCATCGGCAGGGGGGCCGTACGTAGTCGAATGACCATAGACCCTCCTTGCATCCCCATATATATACTAATGATCGGTCGCCCCCGGTGGCGCATTAGGTTATTATCCTCGAGTCTGGCATTATAGGTCAGTTTCGTGAGGTCGAATCCTCCCGAGTGCATACTCGAGTCTCGTATAAATTCGTGGGGACTTTAGCTTGTGCACAAATTGACTTGCGAAAAGCGCGAGAGCGTGTGTTAGCAACACTCGATGAAAAATCGACGAGCAGTGGGATGTGCTGAACCCTATCTATGGGCGATAAAAATTGAAGGCAAGAACCGGGGGAAGGGATGACACACCACCTGTGACCCCGGCTTGTTTGTCCAGAAGCTGGAAGAAATTAGATGTGTGCGAAAAAAAAAAAATATATATATATAGTCTATACTATGCCGGGACGGAGCACGTCGGGTTTTTCACCAACCAGGCAGAGACATTGCTTGCACCAAGAATGCATCATCGGCAGGGGGGGGATAAAAAAAGGACGGCGCTTGCTGGAAATCAAGCCCACATTCTTCGTTTGATAAAACTCACCAGGCGGGGCATTCATTACTACTTCTAGCTGTGTGTGGTGTTGTTGCGCTAACACAAAACCTTCCTCGTCGAAAATACCATTACGTGCAAATAATATTACTGTACGAACTACATTATATGTCCCCTTCAAGGGTTTATAGCTGCTGCTGCTGCACAGATTGAGTTGCCCCCCCCCTCTACTACCCCGCCCCCGCCCGCTCCCGGCTCCCACGCTTTAAATAATCTCCGCCCTCCCCTCACCGGTTGTACGACTTACAGGATATACTTGATAAACTGATGATGCCTTTCCTTCCACAGCTGTCAGATTTTGTCCCCCTCAGAAGCTGGTTTTATAGTTTCCGGGCACAGATTGATTTACATCACCCTGTTGACCCTGGTACAAGCTACTTTGTAGTTCCAAGGGGAGTCGCCGACCTATATCCTTGTTAATGAGGACACACCCTCAGCAATACGCGCGATGGGAGTATCACACACAACAGCTTGCAAAGATGAGTTTCGACGAAATCTTCCTTGAAACCTTCGATCTCACCGCTGGTCCAATGGAGTGTATTTTCATTTTTGTTTTTATAATATAGTACTACTGTTAATACCGCTTGCTGCTCGTTTGCACAATAACCGTCGACGGAAAGTTGCGCGTTGCGCGTGGCGGGAGTCATATCAATTTTTTGTACGTCGTATCTAGTCATATGATACGTCGTCACTTTTTTTTTTGTTTTTCAATCAGCCGCGGGCGAAACATGTCACACGTCGGGCCTATCACATACCTGGTATCACCGATTCCTACATCATTATCTAGATATTTTAGGGAATGTCTGTACGAGTATAGTCCAGCTCGTGTTGCCGGGTGGGAGCCGTACGATCTCTACTACCTGTCCGCGGTGTGAAATTCTTCATAATAGGATGTTCAACGGCGTCTAAACAAGCGCACCTTCGCGCGTATATTCACGCGCCTTTCGCAAAAAAAGTTTGTATCAGTCTTGTAAACGCATTAGACTACGCATGTGATCAATTGACAAGCGGTTTTGTGGCGAACATTTACTACGCATGTACCGGTATATATCGCTAAATACGCGAAAAACGCCTCCCGGCTTACATTATTGCGCTTCGCGCAACAGACGCCGGAGGCCTAATTACTGTCCAGGAACCTAAATGTTATGGGATAGTTGTAGAAGAGTTAATCGAAACGTCCGAGATGAATGTACGCCTCCCGTGCGTGCGCCCAACCTCAACACTGCGCGGTTTACGGCAGAGGGAGGAGGTGGAATGCAGAAGAAGCGGAATCGAGTACGACAGCCAGCAGCTCCCTACGTGCGTGGCAATTTCCCGTTTCTTGTTGCTATGCTACCGCCGTGTTCGCCGTATATGTGTCACTCGTTGACGATGCCAACGTAACAGTCAGCTACGGCAGCAGCGTTAGTAGCACTACTATTGATAGCAGTAACGACACGGTAGTGGTCAAGTAGGCAGCGTTTTCCATCGAAACGGGCGAGGCTTAGTAGTTTAACTTGTAAGGGAACCGATTCCGTTTTGCTCGCCTCCATTTACGGCGCGGTGGCGATTCCACCCCAGGGTCCCACCAATATGCGGCGTGCCTGCGAAGCGCCGCTCGGGACCAGAACGCATGCGTTCAAGCTTCGCCAAATGCACTCTTGCTGCGCAACAACTTTAGTATTGATCAGGACGCGACGCTGTACACACAGCTGGAACGAACGCATTGCCGGAACGAATTTACTCTAGATACTTCGGTCGAACGTTTTTTTGGGGGGGGTTGGTGTCTATTCGGGAGACCCGTGAGCAGTCACGGCATCGCCACCGGCGCCGTTCCCACCGCCGTCCCTGCTACCCCCACCGCCCCCGCCCCCCCACGCACCCCTGTTGCAGCCAGCTTCCTCTCGAGCACTTCTGTGCGCACGTGGTCCAGCACGATGGAGCGCTTCATGCGCTCCCACAGCACCTGCTTCCGCATCTCGGCCCCAAGGGTCGCGGGCTTCCACTTCCGCTGCCTCGACTGATGGTGCTCCCTCCCCTCAGCCCAGCAGCGCTTCATGGTGACGGTCTGCATGAACATCAGGTCGACCACCTTGGCCGCCAAGACTTCAGCGCCGCCTTCGGCGATCGCCGAGACGATGTACTCGTGGGTCGCCCCGACCTCTGCCCCACCGACCCCAACCCCGCCCCCCCCGATGGCGCCGGAACGCCCATTCCAAGCGCCGAGCGCGGAACTATGGCCAACGACGCGGCCGCGGTTGCCATCAGATCTGCCAATTCCGACGCCTTTGGCTCCCGCCGTCCCTGCTCCTGCGAATGCTGCCGCCATGAAGCCTGCCTCGCCCACGAAGTCTTTTCGTCCCAGTACCCCGACGTCGAAGTGGCATAGCGATGGGAGAGTCGCCGCCGTCGCCGCCGTTGCCGCCGTTGCTGCCGTCGTTGCTGCCGTTGCCTCTGCCGCTGCTGCCACTGCCGCCGCTTCTTCCGCTGCCGCCGCTGCTGCTGCCACCATCTCTGACTCCGCTCGTGCCTCCTCGACTTTCTCTTCCTCCGGCGATGGCTTCTCCTCCGCTTTTTCCTCGCGACCGATGCTTACATCTTCTTCTAAATCTACTACTACACCACCATGCGGCGCCCCCGGGTTGTTGGCGCTGCTGTCATGTCGTTGCCGTTGCGTTGGAGGTGTCACTCCGACCTTTGAGCGGTCCAATCGTCGCGGAGTAGTGTCGCTGTCCTTCGCGGTCTCCGGTCGTGGGACGAAAGCTTTGAGGAGGCGGAAGTGGCCTCGCTGGACGAGGTAGAGGTGGTCCACTCGATGGCCCTCCCGACAAAGAATGTCTCCGTCATGGAGCGTGGCCACGTGAAAGATCGATGTCAGCCGGTCTAGGTCCCTTTCCCCGAGACCCTTGAAGAGTGGAATGGTTTTGAAAAACGTCTGAGCTTAAGGCATTTCGGTAGCGGCGGTGGTGATGGTGGTGGCGGTGGTGGTGGTAGTAGAAGTGGTGGTGGTGGTGGTGGCGGTGGTGATGGTGGTGGTGGTGGTGGTGGTGGTGGTGGTGGTGGTGGTGGTAGTGACGGGTGGTGGTGGTGGTAGTGGTGGTGGTGATGGTGTTAGTGGTGGTAGTGGTGGTAGTGGTGGTGGTGGTGGTGGTGGCGGTGGTGGTAGTGAGGGTGGTGGTGGTGGTGGTGGCGGTGGTGGTAGTGAGGGTGGTGATGGTGATGGTGGTGGTGGTGGTGGCGGTGGTGGTGGTGGTGGTGGCGGCGGCGACGGTGGTGGTGGCAGTAGGAGTGAGGCGCAATGGATTGGATCGGCACGAGGGCGGGCGGGAGTGAGTGACAGGGAGGAAACGATCCGACGGCAATAAATATAATTTTGAAAAGTGCCTAAGTGCAAGACAGCGCGACGCAACTTATCCTCTCCCATTCCAGAATTTAGCGCAAGGGACTGGAGATGACCCCCCCTCCTGCCCCCCCCGTTCTCCGCATCTCCTACAGGTAGGGATGCAGCGGGATTAAGAGCTGCGATCGACAAAGATAAGAAACAGCGCGCCATCGGTCCGACATAATTAATTACCCTACTGACGACCTTACGGACCTTTTTCGACACCGCAAGCTTGGCCTCGGGGTCCTCCAAAGCCTCAAGAATGTCGGCATTGTTGACCCGAAGCAAGATGCACTGCTCAAGGCATGTTGCGGTTACAAGCCGCTTCTCTGGCAATAGGCTCCCGATCACCTGGGTGCATGCGTGATATTGGTTGACCGTGGTGCGACGTTAATCTCGGTGGGCGCTGTGGTGTATAGCGTAAAGGGCATGTGTGTTCGTTACAACCGTAGCTCGTGTCTCTCGGTGGAGAAACTACATGAAGTACTCGAAAGGTATTAGTCTATGAGTCCCCTCAAGGAAAAAAACATTGCAGGACGGAACTTCAATTTGACCACCCTTGGAGACGATAGACCAGTGGAGTGATTGGTTGAACAACTAGTTGATTGATTTATGGATTCATTGGTTGGTTGATTGATTGGTTGACGGATCGATTAATTGATTGACTGATTGTTTGATTGTTAGTTATATAGCACTATCCACTATTGATAGGTGATAATCAGTTTACGAACTCGAAAACATATATTCTGTACGTTAAATAGCACTATCCACTAGACTACAACATTGATTGATTGATTGATTAGTTGATTGATTGATTGATTGATTGATTGATTGGTTGATTGATTGAGTGGTTGATCTATTGATTGATTGATGGTGATTTGCGAAGATATTGACCTGAATGAATTAATCGAACCGAATGAAATATCGAACTAGCCCGGGGTGAAAAGACTGAAGCGATCGAAATGACTGATGGGTTAATGATGACTGAATGATGATCGGATGGCGGCTGAATGATTTATGGGTGATTGTTGATGATTGGCAGACGTGTTCTAGTTTTTCCGCCCGGTGGCGGCGACGGCGGCGCAGTTGTGTTTCTATTTCTTTCGACCGACGGTGGCGGCTGGCGCCTAACAATTGCCCCGAAGGGTATGGGCAAAAAGTATCACACACTGTTATTTCGATATTACATGGACTCCTATTATTCCACCTTTAACACGCGGGGGGGGGCAATTGCACAAACTTCAAACGTGTACGAGATTCATGCAGAGTCGTGAGACACAATAGCTGTCGACGACAACGAGTAGGGAGATTAGAGAGGTGAGGTTTGGGTGTAGTTGGACATAAAGAGCGACAGAAGAGAACACGTGTTTGGTGTGGGTATTCGACTGGAAAACGAAAACATGCCAGCTCGGAGACGACCAGCTCCCTCGCTTCCTCCACAAGAAGAGCGCCCTCCTTGTATCATACTTGTCCACGTGCTCCACCAAATTACTGCCATATGGCGGACGCATGCTACACGACAGAGGTATGGTAGCACTGTTTTTTTCTTTAGGACCCCCTCCAACTCACCAAAAAGACCGACTTTTCGAAGAAACGACACGTAGTCCAACCGGCTACCGGATGAATATTTCTACCGCCTAGATGCGTACCGGTCATGTCTGAAAAAACACAAATGACATATTCCAACGGCTCGTTTTTTCGATAGTTTGTTCGTTGGCTGTGAGCTGAGGAGCCACGTCAATAAAAAAACAGTTTGTTCAAAACACCTAGACTAATGATGATAATGATGAAGGATACTTTGTTTTTTATTCGACATCATTGTGAGAAAAAAAAAACGTCGTAATACACGTCAGCATTTAATTTCCATGTAAGCCAACACGTTCGTGTCTTCATCATGGTTCATTGCAGGATTAATGTGCCCATTAATACTGTTTGACGACAAGTTTTTGACTCATGAAAAACTTCCTAAAAACGGGGCGATCGGTGCATTACGCAGCTTGCAAAAGATGAGTTATCGCTTCCCTAAAACTGTCGAACCCACAGCTGACGTTGTTAGAATAATTCTATAAAATTGTGCGACTCCTACCGTACCACGCGCCGGCACGTACTAGAATCAGAATGTCCTGAACAAGAGGTATTTCTGCCGATCGTGAGTGTGTACCGTTCCGACTCACTTGCCCCTCGCTGATTTCGCCGGCGTGGTGTGCGGTCCCGTGAGCGTCTTTCGAGCTGATACCGACCCTGCCGTCTAGGATAAGCCAGACCTGCGAGGCCATGGCATCCCCCAAGAAACCGAAGCGTGTGTCCGCGCAATCGATAGACGCGTCGCTTGCTTCAGCACAACAAGCTCTGACAAAGCTCGTACAAAAAAAAACAACTTTAATATTTAGGCGCTATATGTAAGAACAGAGGAGAGGTTTACTTTGGGTAGTTGGTCGGCCGTCGTCTGTTGCTCGGGCGTTTTGTTCTCGCATGGTACCCAGCGAAAGCGTGATGCCTTGCAGAAGATCAACCGCGAGAAACCGCGACAACTTTACTCTTACTTTCGATTTACTACGACACCGTAGATCGAGGCACTTGAGACAGGGTCGTTAGGAATGCGCCGGGTCCAGATAATGCACGTGCATGGTCGTGCGCTCTTGTGCCCTCGGTTCGTCGAGCATGCAAAAAAAATCGTGCGTTAGCCGAAACGACCCAGCCTGATACATTCACATAACACAAAAGGTTCCCCTTCGGCTTTGTGATTGGCTTGACTTCCGAGCCATCCCACGGTAGGGTTGCAGCAGAAAGTTCCTGAACTCCTCACATGAACAACTCAATATCTCACCCGAAAAATGACTTGGAAGGCATTCGTTCGCACTACCCAACCAAGCTTCTATGCCTTAGTCCAAAGATAAAATGTAATCGTGAAACTACTTGATTGATCGGCAGTTTCTCACATACATGAGGAACTCAATCGCCCAGGGACGTTTTGGCGCCAAACGTGCAACCCCTACCGTGGGATGACTCTTCCTGGGGGTGTCACGAGTTAACAGAGGGAACACAGGTATCGTTATGACCAATACAAGACACAACGTAAAAACTCAAAAAAAAAACAAAAAAAACATCAGTTGCTACTCCGAGGCCCCCGCGCAAGCAAGCAGGCAAGTAACACTCACCACCTCAAACGAGTGTACTAGGTATAAATTCAGCTTATGCAATTCATACAATTCATACAATTCATACAAATCATACAATTCATACAAACCATACATACAGTAGTCCATACAATCCATGCAAACCATGCGATTCATACGACGACAGTGTAAAGTTTTCCGCACCGTCATCTCCTCGTCGTCCTGATGGAAGACGACTTCGCCTTTGCGGAAGTTCACCAGCTCTAGCTTCGGCAGGAGCGTCCGGCGGAAGAAGAAGTCCAACGAGTCGATCGCGGGGATCGAGGCGAGCAGGCCGAATACCGCGCTGCATCTGCTGTTGTCGTCGAGCCAGTTAGAGCGCGAAGGAGCCGTCCCGCTCTCTCTCTCCTCTCGCAACTTCCGGAGGTAGTGAAGAACTTTGAGCGCGTCCCGACAGCGCGCTTTCATCGCGATGGCGGCGATGGTCGTCGCGCCAAAGAATGCACCTCCCGCCTCAGCAGCGCCGTCGGAATGCTTGCGATTATTATCATCTTCGTCGTGCGCCGCGCCGCCGCAGCCCCCGACCGCCGCCTCCTGTATATGTTGGTGTTGGTCGTGCTGCGCGGTGGGGAGTCCTGTTGTAGCCGCCGTGGGCGGGAAAACTTCGTTCGGCTTGTTGTTCTCTTTCAAACAATCATCGCCTTCGTCATCGCGGTCGTCGTCCTCGTCGTTGTCGTTGTCGTCGTCGTTGTCGTTGTCGTCATCGTCGTGTGGTTGTGCTTCGTGGCGTTGGTCGATAACCTACAGGATGGGGGGGGACGAGTGGGCGAGTGAGTGGGTGGGGTGTGTGCGTGTGTGGGTGTGTCGGTGGTTGGATGATCGAATGGGTGGGTGGGGTGGGTGGGTTGGTGGGTGGGTGGGTGGGTGGGTGGGTGGGTGGGTGGGTGGGTGGGTGGGTGGGTGGGTGAGTGGGTGGGTTGGTGAGGGAGCGGGTAGGTGGATGAGTGCAAACAATTATGAGGCGGCAACGCAAATGGTGGTGAGTGATGTCACCTGCCGAACGAAGCAAGCTTGGTACCCGCCCCAGTTGCGTCGCCAAGGATGGATGCACGTGGCCAGCAGCTAGACCGCACATAATCATAAAACGTGACGGTAATGCAGTAGTACGAGTATGTTATGGTATTCCCCTGGGAGCCTAACAAGGCGTAAGATATGGGATACGGCTGGATATAAAAGGGTTTCACATGCCTTTGAAGGCATGTGTGCGTATAGGAAAAAGGGGATGATGCTTTTGCCTCGCGGAATTGAACGCTAATCAGTTCGTCCGTGGCGTGTGGAACTAATGCAAGAGCTTATCTAGTACAAGTGAATGACCAACGCGGAACCTGCCTAGTAGAAAAACTTGCAAAGGGTAGCCTGTGTCTGAAACAGCCCCTTAATTTTACTGTACATGGCGTCGTCGGCAGGACCGGGGGGGGGGGGTAGGGGTGGGTGGGGGGGTAAGGGGGGGGGTCATCGCGGTGATGTACGAGACACATTGGACTAGGCCCTCCCGCCCGTCGTGGGAACGGGAGATGGACCTCCAGCTCTCACGCCAGCAGATCTTGCTCTACTGGGCTGGCTCTGCGAACCGATAACGCCAAACAAACCGCCTGTATCGCCAGATGCGCATTGGAGCTGCACAACGGGAGCTTTCCGTGCTAACGGCGAACGTTTCTTGGCACCTGGCTACGGCTGCGTGCCGCGCGCTGACTGGTTACGCCACTACAGCACTACAGCACCACAGCACCACGGTGTTCCCCACTGGGGCCCCACTGGGGCCCATTTTTGGTACAAAGCCGATGACGGCTTTTGCGAATCTTATCATAAGTAGGTGATAAAAGTATCACCCTAGGTGATAAAAGTATCACCCTAGGTGATAAAGCTATTATTTTGAAGCAGGGACTATGATGTACTCGAATCGTTCGTAATAATGCATTCGTTTACAAAAAAAAATGACAACTTAGTCTAATACTTGTATGACAACACTCGTACGAATAAAAAAGAAGCAGGCTGCTTCTAAGCAAGCGCCCATTCACACTTCCTCCATTCCCTTACCCGACGTATCACTCCACGCCAACGCTGGGAAGCCGAAGTGGCGGAAGGGACCGAAGGCTTTGCCGTGGGGTCGTAGACGTGCTCTTGTTTCTCCATCTCCTCACCGGTGGCAATCCTGAGCGCATGACGGTCCACCACTCTCTTCATGTATTCGAGCTGTAGCACCCGTCTACGACGGCCTTCTTGCCGTATCCGCTGGTTACGAATTTCCGCCGCGGATGGGCCCGCTGCTGCTCCCGAAGGCCGCGGTCTGGTCGGTGGTCTGGGCGTGTGTAAGGATGGCGGTCGCGCTGCGGCGCTTCCGCTCGTCGGCTGTCGACGATGACGATGCCCTTTTCGCCGCGGAGGCGCTTCTTCTGCCATCACCGCCATCGCTGCTATCGCTACGATCGTCATCCTTGTCGATCATCACCTCAATTATCGCTTATCACAGCAGTAGTAGTAGTAAATGACGCGCATACAGGCTTGCAGCCGAGCGCTGAGGGTGTATGGGTCGTACCTGATACCGGCTGGCACTACAATCGCAGGGGCAACTCTCACCGAGTGACCTTGCACGGTGCTACTGCTGCAGCATGAATATCATGCAAACATACACACTTGCGTCGCACCGACTTCTTGCTGCCACAACCAAGAGAAGTCGATCGCCGTGGTGAGTAGTCGCTGACCACGATGATGGCAACGGGTAGGTTTGGCTTGGTTTGGTTAGGCCGTTGGAGGCGAAACCAACTCTACGTAAGGGCACTACGACTATGAGGTCAAGGAATTACTATTAATACAAGTACGTGAAGGACTAAGGCCAACTGCGGACACCGAACATTTACGATCTCCGACAATTTTGAATTCGAATATCGTACGTATTCGTACAAAGATCCTACATACAACAGCAGTACTAAAGTTTTGAAACAAACTCAACAATCAACCGTCAGCAGCCAGCTGCCAGCAGCATCATACAACACATACAACTACTACTAACTGTCAGGTACCTGGTGAATGGTACATTCCGCGTACACTACATACTGCTATGAGTACTACACAGCAGTGCTCGTCATACGCAGCACGTACATGTGTCATCGCAAGTAAACGAAACCCGCTGAAGTGCTTCGGCACTCCTCGACAGACCCGCTCCTCCTGTCATGCTCTAAACACCCCTCCACCCTCATCTGACTTGGTCGTCTGCCCTTTGCGACCCACAAAGAAATTCACTTCCTTTACGCGGCCGAGATCATCAGCAGCGGTGACAGCGCCGCTACGAGAACTGCTGCCCTCGGCACTGGTCATGCTCGTCATTGTCGTATCATACGTGCAGCTGCGTGTCATGTTGTTTTGCTGCAGCCAGCTACTTGTGAGCAAGCTGTGTTCGTTGTGCTTTGGCGCGAGCTTGAGCTGTGACTACGTATCTTTTTTTCTCTTTTTTACCCTCCGGCGGATGGGGAAACACACCCACTGATAAGGTTGTTCCACAACGAACGGCTGTATTTATGTCGCGTTTTCACGGTAATCCGTTCAAAAGAAAGGCACCACCCGTAAAAGGTCCCCACATACCCGAGTCACCTAATCTGCACATAATTGCGTACCAGATACCAGGTAATATGTGCAAGAGCCGTGAGTAAATAATGCAGATGCCACCTCGACAAAACACGTGTGCAAGAAGAGCCGCAGCGTACATCCCACCCCGACAAACCGCGTGTATCGGTGTGTGTTCGAGACCCAACCGTGCGATATCATACGGCGCCCACCCTTTCAACCGCGCGTGCATGATCTGTGTCGTGTAGAACTGAACAGGAAACATGCGCGGACCACGCAGATACAACAGATCCCATCGGTCAACATCATCTAGAAAATTCAGATCGTGTAGATCCCACCCAGAGCAGTGTGTGGGTCTTAAGATCTCTAGATAATGCAGATAATAATATAGATCACGGACATAATATACGATCTGTTCTGCAGCATGTACAACACGAAATCATCTGGTTTGTCGTGTGGATCCTCAGATCAGCACCATCGCCAGCGTACAAAATCATGTACGGGGACGCCAGGGGATACAGGGCAAAGCGTGTTCGATTCGAGGTATAGAAGGTTGAAAAAAGTTCGATATTATTGTGCCGAAATTTTTTATAAGTTCTATCCAAACTGTTATTTACACGACAGACAGCACAGCAGGTCACGTTTTACCATTCTGACGATGGCGCGGTCCGGGAGACATGCATGATCAAAAGTTTCTCTCTCCGCTCGTTTCGTGTATATGCGTGCCGCATGTCGCCTTTCTCCTCCTATAGGACCTCCTCTTGCCCTGGCGTCTCGCACCCCCCCCACCCCCCAGCTGCGTGAAAAATGCGGCCAACATTAGACGAGACCATAGCGAGTTACTTTCCCTCCGGAGTCCCAGGAAGGGATTTTACCGCTTGACCATTGCAAAACTGATCCCACTTTAAATTTCAAGTAGTTTGTAACAAAAATGTGGCTGCAAATCTAAATAAAAAAGGTGAAGGGCTATAATAGGTAGCATGATGACCCCCCGTAATCCCCCACAAACTTTCTTGAACGATGTTTCTTCCTCTGAAAATCCCAACGCGGTTAATTAGCCCTTTCCACCCAATGAGTTAACTCTTTCCAACTCCAGTTTTTTTCGCAGTCTACTTTCCGTGGTGGTTGTACCGTAGTAGCTATTAATGGTGTGCACATAGTAGAGTAAGTATACGACTTGGCCGAGCTTCGACAACACGGTTGATCGGTGGACTTGGCCGAGCTTCGACAACATGGTTGATTGGTGGCGCGCGCAAAGTCTTCACTGCAGCTCTCTTCTGCCCAACCAACCCAGGATGTTCCAAGGCGGGGCTCCGAGGCAGGTGTTAATGGTAGTGCCCTGGAAGGTTTGTAGAGGCCCAGAGGATTAAACAGGAAAACGCGAAAAGGAGGCCATGTTACTTGGAAGGCCTCGACGTATAGGGAACAGGGGTTGGGTTAATCAAGAGACGAGTCCCCGTCAAGAGACGACTCCCTGTCTGTCGTCTTTCCCGGACCTCTCTCTCTCGCTCTGAAATGGATAGTGCAGCAAGCTTCTCTAACCAAGCAAAAATGAATGACAACGCGGGACCTGCTCAATAGGAAAACTTGGAAGGGGGCACGCGTGTGTCCTAGGGATCCCAGGGAATCCGGATCCTTAATAACACTTGACGTCGACGGCAGGACAGTTCTCGGGAACCAAATCCCTTCTCCTCCCCGGACCTTTCTTCCGTCCGAATTGGACAACGCAAAACAAGGGGGAGAACATTTGGAGGGAGTTGCCCAATTCGGGACCTTGTTCGCAGCATCCGCATGGGGTGGCGCATGGGGTGGCTGCAGTAACCTACGCAACACCCATGGGGTGTCAGAGGAGGCGGTGGTGAACATAGTCGCCCCGAAAAGCTGGCGGGACAGGACTTTCCGGGCGGGTGAGGAACGGTGAGGAGCACTTCTGGGCAGTTTGATGTGGAAGTGTTGCCGGCACACGTCGCCGAAACTGCAAACTCTCGGAAGGCGCAGTGCAGGATGGGGGTGTATCAGGGTATGGGCTATGACATGATAGCTCACAGGGATTGGGCATCAGGTATGCCCGGATACGGAACCAATGGTACGTTGCTTCTCTGGAACAGCTCCCCGAGTCAGCACGCCCGCCGAGTGGGGACGGTCTGTACGGGGGCGACGAGATCAGAGATCACGCAAAGGTTCGACATCAGAGCCTGTCGGGACTGGATGCTGACGCCTGTTTGAGGGCAAGGCCCCGTGGACACGTCACGAGTCATACCGGCCTCGAAATTCGTACCTATGGGAACGTGCTTTCTGGGGATGGAAAAGCCCCTAGCAGAGAGGCGCCCCTGCTGCGGTGTGACGGGCATGAACACGCGTCGCGTACGTTTAGGCCACCGAGCAGTCACGAAAGCAAACCAGCACCAGAACCTAGGCCACGCCTTGTCCCACGCCATCGAGCGGTTGTTCGTTCGTCGTAAAGCGGAAAGTGGAGCGCCCTTTGACGCCCGACGAGGACCTCGGCATGGACGATGTAAACGAGAGGGGGGGGTTATGACATGACCATAACGATCTAACTAGACAGCAAATAGCGCTCTAAATACATGACCAAAAACCAGGCCATTCGTGCCAGGTATACACGATGATACCAAGTACATGCGATGATACCAGGTGCTCGGTATAACGTGGGGTTTTGCGTGACGAAACATAATACAAGAGGGAGGAGAGAAAAGAAAGGTGCGGGCTCCTGGTTGGAAAAAATCAGGAAGAGGTGGAGGATTTTTAATGTCGTACGTCGGCCGCTTCAGAAAGCTCGGCAGTTGTCAACCCGTCTGCCAAATCGCTACCGCTGCCGCCGGACTCGCTTCCTCCGCCGGCGATATCGCCGCTAACCGGCCACTCCAACCCGGAAACTCCGGCCTCGTAGCGCTCGGCGAAAAGCAGTGCTCTTTCGGCCGCTGTCGCCCTTAGGTACGCCAAATCGTTGTCTTCCCTCTCTTCGATCTGAGAAGAATAATAAGTGCAGTGTTAATAGTTGGAATTAGTGGGAAGGGTTGTTTGAATGGAACACCAGGTGGGAAGGGGTGGGGGGGGGGGGGGGGGGGGGGGGGACTAAATGGGGGGGTGAGGGCGGGAGTAGTAGGCGGCGGGCGCGGGGGGGGGGGGGAGGGCGAGGAGGGAGGAGGGGGGGAAGGGAGGGGCTGAACGAGGGAAGGGGCGGGGGGAGGGGAGACTGAATCGTGTTGACGGATGACTATAGAGTAAAATTTGGGAGGAATTGGTGGGGTCGGTGCATTTGGGGTAAAAGTCGGGGAAATAGGCAGGGAACCTATTGTCTGCTAGAAATAAGTACTCGTATTAATTGGTCTAGTCAGTGGCGGCGACCGTCTCGACGTCACTATCCACTTCAATTCGACGCACAGATCGAGCGACGTGATTTGTACGAAATCTCGGCACTGAACTTAAAGGGTGTAATAGGCCTCGACTCTCCACCAAGTACGATCCGTGATTTTCTCTCTCTCCCTCTTATGTTTGTTGTACTTTATGGCCGCGCGTGCAATGGCAGCCAATATGACAAACGCTAACATACCTGGTACACGTTTATCAAGTGCCTGGTAGGTGTGTTTGATACGTACCTCAGGTTCTGTTAGGCCAGTAGTGTCGGTGTCATCTTCTCCGCCCTTCCCCCCACTCCCTTCCTCCCGCCCGTCGCTTCCTTTGCTCTTAATCGCGCCTTCAAGGCCTGGCGAGGCTGCAGCAATCTCCGAATAAACCGTGCACAACCGACGGCAGGTATCAACCTCCAGTGCGGTGTTGCGCCCAGTCTGGGCCAGGTTCCAGCAACGTCGGAGATGTCTCAGGCTCCCGGGTAAGTCATCGTCTGCCTCGCGAGCGTCGGCCAGGTTACGCTCGGCAAGGGCTTCAAGGACAGCATCACCAGCCTGCACATGCTCGGTGTCATACCAAGTGAGCGTTGAGACGAAGAGGAGGGGATTTTGGCGGAGCGGGGTGTATTCGAAAGCGAGTGATACTGAACGCCATCTTTGAGCTGCCATGAACATGATTGAGTTATTAGATGAACTAATCGCAGGAGGAGAGCCTGGCTACCCAGCATCGACACCCCTGCGTCCCCGCGAGGGCACTCGTTGACGCAAGCCAGGGAGGAGAAGGTTGAGAGGGGGTTCGCTCGGGTGGCGACACCATATAGCGGTCCCTTGACATCACGGTGTTCCTTCTACGCGTTACCAGGTGCCAGGTGAGCGGAAAACGCTTGCAACTGCCGCCAACAAATCATGCGACATGCCCTCGAGTACCAGTCCCTTTGGTTCATATATCGTGCGGAAATAGGGGGGCGGTGTTATGGCGCCGGACCATCTCCAAATAGCACTTGTCTCGACGAAGCAAACAGGGACTCATTAGGTGTGCAATCGAAAATCCGGTAGAGTGGTGGCGGGTCCACCAGTGGCGGATGAAGGATTTGGGGTTACCTTCTGGGCCTCCTCGAGCTGGCATTCGAAGCGCCCCTCCGCCTCTGCCAGGTCCCCCGTCATCAGACTTATTGCACCCGCGTGCGCGTGGGCTACGGAAAGCTGCCTTGCCGACTCCGTCGTTGCCTGGACAGCGGACGCACGCCATGGAAGAAGCGACGTAAGCACTGAAAAATCTAGGCACAGGTTCAGTAGACAAGAAACTGAACGTACCTAAGGTACCAATTACTAGGGTTGGAAGTGCCACCTGTTGGAATTTCGAAGAAATCGACCAGTTGGCAGGGGGCCTCCTCTCAAGCCAAGCCCTTTTCAAAAGAACCCACGTACTGGGAAAGACATACCGGTACCAGGATTAGAGTTGTTAGATATGTTTGTTTGGACGCACTGCTTGGAATTGTATATATACATGTCAGTAGGCAAAGGCTTACTTGAGCACACAGGTGGATAACTACGAGATGCTGAATCAAGAGCTAGCCAAAGGTGCACGAACTATTAATAAGGCAGGCTTGCGGCTAAGCCCAGCGGCTCGTTCCCGTCAGGCGGGGCACCGCTTTCCCCACAGAAATGAATGTAGGAAGAGGTTGACGACGGAAAGTAGTTCGCGGTGCTAGCCGTAAAAATAATGGCCTTGTCCATGGAGCCCGCGAGCCACAGTTCGGTGCAAAATAGATATCCTGCGTTGGTCCAACAAGTTATCGTGGCTTTTGGACACCCTCACAGACGTCGGTTTGTTAAACACGACTCGTTGCGTCGCTCGTCCCCGCGCTCGGCGAACATCAACTCCTCCGTAAAGAAGCAATTTTGTTATGACAACAACCAACCTGAGCAGCGTACGCCTGCTGCTTCTTTGCGAGCTGCCCAGCCTCCGCCCAGCCTGCAGCCGATGCCTTCGCGGCTGCTCGAGCGGCGGCGACGGCGGCGAGCGCTCCAGTGGCGGTTTTTGTCGCCTTCCCCGTTTTCAGAGTCTCCTCTCGCGCCAAAATGCTCGTACAGCAGCCGGCGCCAAGCCCTAGCCCCCCCCTCTCCATCATCCCCTGGCTGGCGAGCACGCCGAGTTGCAGCTGTTTTTTCGTTCAATTGCAAAAGCAGATAGGCGCACACATGGTGGTATTCGGGGAGGGGGTTGGAGTGTGTGCGAAATGCATGAAGTGGTTAGCCCGTCGTGACGTTTACCCGGTAGGATGTTTGGGACGTTCGGAATTGTCGGCAATTTTGGGAAAAACTGCAACCGGAGTGGCAGAGGCACCACCAGCAGCAACAGCGGCAACAGCAGCAACAGCAGCAACGTCGCCACTATTATCAGGTGTCAACAGAGATGAAACAAACCAAGCACGACTGGGGCCTTCCGCGTACGGACGCACTGGTGTGGTGCTGTCAGGCAATTAGTCTTTCGGTCCGGCCAATAAAAGACACAGTGTCCTATTTAGTATCTCTCGAGGCGAGGAAATCAGACGTCTGTACTAATCCGCCATAAAAGCCGTCTATTAATACTATACCTGGTACTTAGAATATAGTACAATAGCATGGGCAAGCCAAAGACGACGCCATATTGTAAGAGTATTGGGCGGGGACACAGAGTGTCCCCTTCAGGTCTGCCAATTGAGCAAGTCCTCGGAGAGTACTCACTTTCTTAGCCTTCGCAGAGACGTAGCTTTGTTCGATTCCACCAGAGCCCCGGATGGCTTCTCAGGACAGAGGCACGCGCCTCCGTTCTATTTCCTGACTATCCCGAATAGAAAATGCCAACATTATCATACAAAACCCGGCCAAATTACCTCAATTCGGATAATTACAGACCTTTCGAGGCCGTATCTTAACACTTCTGTTGAGGAATTAGAGGGGTATTGGTCCGTTTGACCACTTGCAAAAGGTTAACCGGTAGCTTACCCAAACCAAGTCTTATAACACTCTCCCCCCCTGAAACGGCGGGATAGCAGGTCGACCGGATATACGGGCGGACCTGTGGTCAATATCCAAGCGGTGTCATTTCCTGGGTATAACGGGGATAATATTTTTCAAGTTCGATAGGGGGAAAGTCTCAAAAAGTTTATTATGGTGGATGTGGGACTCGAACCTACGACCCAAAAAACCCATGGTCTGTCGGCGACGCCATTTGCTAAGGAATTAGAGGGGTATTAGTCCGTTTGACCACTTGCAAAAGGTTAACCCATAGCTTACCCAAAGTAAGCCTTACAACACTCTTCCCCCTTGAAACGGCGGGATAGCAGGTCGGCCGGATATACGGGCGGACCTGTCAACATGGGATTTTGAAGACTCAGCAAGCATGCCAGCACATGATACCTCGCACGCACGACGAGGATGGGACCCTGCGACGTGTGACGGTGCACGAAGTGTGTGAACGACAGCAAGGAAAATCCACCCATCGACAAAAAAAGAAAACAAAAACCCTCCTCCATCCATCGTCTCAGACCCCCCCCGCCAGTCCTCTCCGACTGCCCCCCCGCTCGCCCCCCCAACATGCTGCCCCCCCCCCGTCCTGCCGATCCCTCTCCTCCTGCCGACGCCCCCCCTCCTGCCGACCCTCCCTCTCCCCCCACGCGTTAGGTGCAAATCATCAACAAGGCACTATTCAGCACCCCCCGCTGCCGAGGGGCCGTCCCGCCCCACCCCTCAGCATAACGCACCGTGCACATTTCCCCATCGCTCTCGTTGCCCGCAAATGAGCTCTGGCCAAGAGTTTCCGAGGCCGGACCCGACGAGGAAAAGCGATTGGCGGTCGCTGGTTCCTTCAACGTCGAAGGACGCCTGCGACGCTCAAGCATCTCCAGACCTTTTTCGGCGCGTTTCACAGCCAAGGCCTGTGGGACATGGGCAAGCGAATCAGGAACTAGAGGTTGACCACGCGGTAACTCTGCGAATTTCTTACCGGCGGCATCGGGCTGGCCGGGGGGGGGGTAGAGGGGGGGGCAAGATTCGAAGGTCGTATTTCTCCATTATTGGTTAAGCTGTATTTTATTGTGGAATTGCTGCTCCTCGTCGGCGTTCCACATGTACAAGCGCCGCAGGCTATTTTTTCACATCTCCAGCAAAATAGCCTCCTCGATGAAATCGCGCAGAGAGGGGCTTGGTGGTTTGTACTGAAGCGCACCTGACTGTTCGCGGATATACGTACTGCCTAATGTCGTGCACGAGGGTTGCTCTGTTACCGGTAATGGTCGAGGTTCTGAGATCACCGCCGCCACCGCCATCACCACCGCTGCCGCAGTATACGAACATATCTTCGTTTTCACTCACTCCATCGGTATCCCCTCGTCCAGCGATCGACCACAGGAGCCCCTCAAGAACAGCGTTGTACGTTTTTTGTACCGGGTGGGCTCCCAGCCCCCCCGCCTTGCCCCCGGCGGCAATAATCATCGCCGCCTTCTCCGCCGTAGTGTCCGCCCGCCGTATTCGTCCCCGTGATGCTCTCCTCGGCACGTCCCCGTCTCCCGCCCCCCCCACGCCTACCATTTGAACTCCTGATTCCTCAGATTCAGATGTTGCTGACGCTCTGTCCGTACTGCTCCCTGAATCACCGGCGACGGAAGCGGTGGCTGGAGGTAAGTCAGCGTTCAGTCGAACTTTGTCCGGCTCGTCCTCCGTTAGGGACTTTCGCTCGCCGTTGAACCTTTGTGCTCCTTCGGCGATGGCACAGAGTCCGCGCGAGTTCGCCACCTCCATTGCGAGCGCACTCCACTTGGCCCGCTCGCTTGTGTCGACTCCCAGAACTGCAGAGGTGTGGTTGGGTTGGGATGGGTTGGGTTGGGTTGGGTCGCGGTGCTGTAGCATATATGTGAGTGGGTGGATTGGCGGGTGGTTGACATAGACAGCGGGCAGGGGAAATTGCGCGATGCGTTTGGTAGCGTTCGATTATCTCGTGATGGGGTAGATACTTGCTAGTGTCAACCCGGCGATTGCTGGGGACACCATTCTGAAAGAAAGCGACACGAGCAAGTGTGCACGCGCACGAAGGTTGGGTTGTCGAAATATTTTGAGACACATCGAAGAAGGCAACAGCGGTCGGTAACATAATTTCAGCTATACCTTGGCCTTCTCAACATATGACAAACGGCGGCCATACAGTAAGTAAACTGTTGATTGTCCTCATGAACATGACGGTTATGATCCATCTTATATCATGGAGTTCCGTATGTTGGTAAGGGATTCATGTATAAGGTGTGAGGGGATTGTTTGGCCGGATGTTTCCCGGCATGATTTGCCATGAGCTGTCACTCGTAGTTTTGCTCCATATGAGACCGAGTCAGGCTCGACGGCTGGATAATATAAGAGTTCTGTGTCACCGTCTGGAGTCATCATCACGCCTTCCCGCGCCAGCTACGCGTACATCTTTAGAGATCTATCAACATAAACACACGGTCGTGTGCTGTGTACTCGACACCGGGACCTCGGGAAGCCAGACATGATCCCTTTCGCGCGTTTACCAAACGAGGATGTGATTGGGCATCACGCGTTGTACGGTCCTACTAAGAACTTCCTGTATGTTCCAACCACATCAGGCGTGTCACGCAAACGTTGAAAAGAGACCGTGGTGCTTCTCTCGGCGTGATAAATCAACCGGAAAAGGGATGGAGTGCCGGTGCATCTCTATTCAAGTTTCTTGCATGCTTCAACCGTCACTCGAGCCCATAGCAGAACAACCACTAAGTACGAAAGCGTGTGCATTGACGTTGAAGCTTATACTGCATTGTGCCAGATGGCAAACATATCTGGTAAGGACAAAACTGTAGCGTGTAGACTGTACCTGCAACGCCCTCTCTATCAACGATGAGCGCCACTTCTTCCAGAAGGGTGCGGGCACCGGCAAGCTCCCCGGCCTGGCGCCTCGCCTCGCCAGCATGAAACATGCACCGAGCTAGGGCCAACGGCGGCTCCCCTCCTAGCGCGTTCCGCGCGGTTGCAAGCGCCCGGTCGAACGGTGCTGTCGCTCGGCACGGCTTTCCACTTCGGAGGAAGCTGGAGAGTTTACAATTGGCGTTCATAACAGAGCCCAAGGCCATGCGCATGTGTGTGTACGCGCGGGCACAAGAAGAAGGGTGATATACGCGGGAGGTTAGGGTCACGGCGGCGGTGTTGTCGCATGGCTTCACGGGCGTTTGCAGAGGGCAAAGCCGGGACGCTATTATACCGGCCACCTAACCAACCCGCAGCCCTTACGAATACTGCAGAATACCATCTTACATGATACCGGCCACCTAATCAATCCGCAGCCCTTACGAATACTGGAGAATACCATCTTGCATATGGGCCGGGAGGGCCTAGCCACAGTTTTACGCTAGCGTTAATACTATTAATAGTACGTTATCTCTTGATCCATCGATGGTCCCCCCGGCCCAAACCTCATGGTGGCGTGATGCGGATACGCGGAAAAAAATGGATGAGTCTGGTGGTTGGACAATTTGACATGTAACAGTCTTCAAAGTTTCTTGTTGGGTCTACCGTTACAGAGGTGCACCTGAGTAGCTTTGCCTGATACCTACCGTTGAGCGCTACTTCGAAGTATAGTCTACAGGAAAGGAAGGTTCAAGGGGACAATGATGATAAGTGCCCGGAGGATGGAGGTCTCAACGTGTACTATGCGACATGTATAATAAAGGTGTACAATATCATACATGATGGGACCCCGTGGTCACAACATGTTCAAGCTCAATCCAAGTAAGCGCAGTGGGGCAACTCTGAGCCCCAACCCAAACCACCTCTCATTGTTAGAATGTTGAGAAACAAGAGATGACACGGCAAGGGAGCTGACCCCAGCAGCGCGAACGCAGGTGGTAGCCAATGCACGCACTCGGTAAGCTTGATTGTGCTTGGTGTTGAGGATAGACTGAGACCCTGCATTGTTGGCATGGATTCGGATAGGATACATTAGGTACGACGATCAACACGTGATGCTGCACGCACCTGTTGGTTGACAAGCACGCAACCCTTGGGCTGTGTCGGTACATATAAAAAAGTGTAAAATGGTGTCCGACCCTACAATCGAACTATGAATAGGGTTTAATATGTATCTTTCACCTGATGCCGAAATTGGTATCCATAGCCAAAGCGAGAGCAGGATCTGGGGGCGAGACGCCGCCATCGGCAACGAGTTTTTCTGCTGACTCGTGCTCGTTGCAGGCTGCCAGGAAATTCCCCGCCATTTGATAGCTGGTCGCTCTGTGTGGTGGGTGATCGCAGAAGGAAGGCGGGTGGCGACGTTGTAACTTTTACTGACACGGCCGTCAGTAGTGTAGTGCAGGACACCAGTGGCAGAAGGGAAGGGGTGAGCGTCCGCTCAGCCGGTACCACGGAAGTCTACACAGATTCAACAGGCTGTGGTGTAGAATGGCAGCATTGGACTAGGCAGAAAAGGCAAAGAGCTGCACATGCAATGTGGACGCTGGGCAACCACTATATACGACCCTGAACCTTGCGCTCCCGAAACGGCGAATTGTGTTTTTGAGCTTGCTTGTATTATACCAGGCATGTATCGTTGCCGCGAACGGAGTAAGGCGACCTGTTGACCGCATAATACAGACATGTGAGAACATGACAATGTTTTTTGTGTTTTTTTTTATCCTCCTGGAGATCCGGGTAAAAGATGTACTTCGAGGATACACGACAACATGGCAACTCAATTCGAGGGTTTCTGGGTAAGGGCCACATCGCGTGATGGGTAGGACGTTACTTTCGGCCACCACATCGGGCGTGGAGGTCTGTTCACGCACCTTACACAATGCGCCACCAGAATCATCGCTGGATCGTGTTCGGCTTCTGCCTTGACGAAAGCACGCCGCGAGCAAGCCGCGGCCGCCGTCGGATCTCCTATTCTAACCTCGCAGATTGCGCGGTTCAACATGACGCACAACACGAGTTGGGCATCGCCGGCTTCCTCCGCTAGCTGCTGGGCGCGTTTGAAGCTGGATGCGGCCACGGTGAAGTCACCGGCTGCACCACTGCATGACCCCTTGAGGCACCACGTTCGAGCCGCGAGAATAGGTTCGTCGTATGCGATCCATGCTTCAAGAGCTTGGTCAAGATGATGCTGAAGGCCAGGTTTCGAGGGCAAAACACAAATGCGCGTACGAACGCAATTAGGCTTTTGTTGTCTTGTTGAGCGCTCTAAGAGCACATTTGATCAAGACTGTTCCAGGTACTGCTGTTGTACGTGCTCACGAGAAACACCGGCTGTGCATGGCGCAAAGTTTGAGAGTCGTGATACCTACGACGTGAGTGGTACCTGGCACCGATATATGATACGGATACTGCTGTACCGCAACTCTGTGTGAGTGTACTAACCAGTACAGTAGTTGTATCATTGACACACTTGTAACTTGTAATTCGACCATGTAGGTAAGATTGTTGTGCTGCACGTACACTTCGCCCACGACAATGCTGCTTGTATGACATGTGTACCCGTGCAGTATACCCATCAATCGAGAACATCACACAATCGCCAACTCGCTACGTCAAACCTGAACCTGCTTTGTTAATACCTGTGCTTTGTCGAAGGCGTCGCGGGACAGGAACGCCGTCGCCCAGCGCTCGTGCAGGACGCCGATTTCTCGGCCGTTCTTCCCTCTGACGGCTACCTCCCACGCCATGGCAGAGTACTCATCATGACGCTGCTCCGATTGCTCGCTGACATGCCCCTCCATACTGTATTGCTGAGTTTACACGTTGCCACCCAATCAAACGTAGCTGTAGAGTGCAGTTCCGCGCTCTTCCTGCTTCATGAAGTCGACACAGTTGCTTCAACTTCAGCACGGTTGGTCTCGGCCAAAATCAAAAATACGTTTCAGCTATCACACGAGACCGAGGATTGATTTAATCGAAACTCTTGTTTGCAGGCTGCGTGCGGTACTTCGATCGAGCGATCTACAAGTCTGGGGTGTATATATCATCACGAGGGATATATGTCGGTGATGCCCTGGAAAGCAAGCACCAACAGGGTCAACATGTCAACATACAGCAGTACCGACAAGTACGTTGGTTTAGTTCTGGCTTGGTCAGGCTAAAGCTTCGCAAGTCGCAAGTCGCAAGTCGGCTTCAAAAAGTGACGGTTACACTCGAGTCTTGCCGAGAAGTGCAATTTCCCGACCAATCAGCGTCCTTGAAATCTCTCCTTTTTTTTAATGAGCGGCCTGCGGCGGGCGCTCCTCGTACGACCAAGAAGGTGGAAAATAAAAACAGAAACAAAAGAACACTCTCCCTCTCCCCTCCCCTCTATCTCCTGCCATCACCACCTCACCTTCTGTCTCCTCTCTCCTCTCTCCCACCACCCCATCACCCCACCTTCATCCTCAAGCCATCTCAGCAGGTGAGAGGCACTCAGAGCAGGCACGGGTGTGGTGCAGTGGTTGTGGTTCGGTACCGCCCCATAGAGGGTGTGGCGGGAGGGCGACTGCTGTGTAATGTTGTGTTGTGTACTCAATCATATCATTGGGATGTGATGAACGGGCGTTCGTTTGTTATGGTGTGATGACGATGCTTGTTATCCTGTGGACTCGAGAAAGTTGACGCGAGCCTTCGCGACATGAGGCAGCAGGCCCTGCTCCGAAGGTGCACAGGGGCTTGGGTTTGTCGTGGCCGTGCTTCCATGCCGGTTTGGCGTACGATTGTCCGCAACTCGGTGCCCCCCGCCTGTTCCCTTGGCTGTCAAGCCGCCGGCTGTGTTCGGCGTGGCTTCGCAATTGTGATGCTTTTTTAGTATGGACCCATATTTTTATGGTACAGAATGCGAAATCTGTTGGATGGAGATCGGAGCACCTTGAAAATGTATTACCAGCTTAGCTGAGCCACCACCTCCCCCAGCTCGCGGGGATTAAAGTTTTGTCGCCCAGATAGGTCCCTGGCGAGCTCGTGGCAGGTCGGCGCACATTGCAGACATGGCCGCCAAAAATAACCCACGCCGCTTTCCATTACACAAAGAAGCTGTGAAGGCCGCAGTTTGTGCACCAGTACCACGAAAGTCATCAGCGCAGCCCAGTAGCAGCAGCGGCAGCAGCAGTGGATTATTTCCAGCTTATTTTTACCCTGGCTTACATTATTGAAAACGGTGTTGATTGCGCTTGTTGATAGTAAATCTAGCATGAAATTATATGTATAGGAGCTAGAGTGGAACCAATACTTTTTCTTGCTTTCTTTGTGCACGACCGGCGTCAGCAGCATCAGAGCTAGTTAGACACAGCAGTGTAGCAGGCTGTGGCGAGCAAATGAACAAAGACAGCTACAGCAAAAAACGTCGCGCAATCCTGGCATTGCATAGCAGTGCATCCAATTATTCCTCTTAGCAAGACATGCAACACCCCCTTGCTTTCTGAATCTGACTTGGGTTGGGGGTAGAGTGAGTGGGAGACGTCAGCGTTCGTGTGTTACGTACGTATTGTCGCGGGGGTGGGTGCGGCGTCCAACAAGCCAAATCAATACTTAAACGTAGTCAACTTTTTTGATTCATTGATTTGGTCGATTTCTCCATGTTGCATAATCACGAAAGTAACGTGGTACTGCTGTCTGCTGTAGTACGTTTGCGAACACCAAAGCGTCCTGATCACCTTGCTGGTCATCTTGCCCACACTGCCACAAGGACGAAGGGGGACTGCTGTTTCTGCTGCTGTGTTTTTGTCTTGTGCCTTTTGCTCCCTTGTTCTGGCGGACGATGGAGATTTGTACTACGATTGCAGTACCAGTATTTGCAGTACCAGTATGTTTTTCAGTATGTTAGTTCTATTATAAGTTCAGCACGTGCCGGTATCTGGTATGTACTTTTCCAGTACGATATAGACGGCAATATACTAATTTTAGCGCGGAGTATCCTGTATGTTTCACGTGATACGTTTGACTGACGTCGCGGCGCGTAAGTACCGTCTTTTGTCTCGTATGGACATCTTTGTGACGATGTGACCATTAGCTTAAGGTGCAATGGGGTGCTGCCGTGCTGTCCTCTTGCGTTTGCTTTTCTTTTCTCTTTTTCCTGGTTCAGAACCGTATTTTAATTAAGCATTTTTGTCCACCCCGGGCTCGACTTGTATTTGTGTATGTACCAGTGTAAAAACAGCGGTGTTTTTGCTTGGTACGAAAAGCAGCAGAAGAAGGGGCAGCAGTTCGGAGTCCTGACTCGTGTTGGAGGTTGGGGGGGCAATGCACAGAATGCATCATCCTATCTCATCATCAGTTACCAGAGTATATAATCAATACGTACTACTATAGGTATTACGAGTAGTGCTCGCTGTTGAGTTATTAGAAGGTATAACGTGCATATCATAGATCAATAATATCAGGTGTTGGCTGCCATGTATACAACGTCACGGTGGTGTTCGCACGAGTCCGCAGCGCGTGACTGTGAAGGGGGGAGAGCGGTCGATGGTCCCTGCGGGTGCTGGTTAGCCACGAGTGTTGCTGGTGCTGTCGCTTGCTGTGCCGTTTGTGAAGGTCCTCTTTTTTCCTCCCTTCCTGATTTTTTTGACGACCAGTGAGCCAGCCAAGCAGCCTCCACCCACGTACATGCGTATATTACAGACTGCGTTTTGCAGAACGAGTACGTTGCGAACTCAAGTTGATGCCAACAAGATTACTTTACACCCCTCCGCGTACACATCTGGTTGTTGCACCTTGATGTGTGGACCTCTCCGTTTACTTCCGTTTTTTTTTCCTTCTTTTTTTCGGCTTTTCTGTCCAACCTGTTATCTATCTTATACCCTCCACCACCCGCCATGGACACTCTACACTTACAATCTACAGGTACCTGGTACCCTTTTAGAACTTCATTCACGTTGGTTCGGATATATGATATGACCTGCATTTAGTGAGGAGTGTTTTCTGCAGTTCTAAAAGAGTTTGAACCTCTCCGGAACGCCTGTACTTGGCTTGATCTACGAAATTAATTCTAATTTTCGCGTTTATATCTTATAACCAGGTGTCCCCTTTGTAGTTTGAATATCGTAGTTTGATTAACGTCCTTTGTATCATATATGAAAAAAGTTGATGATTCGCATTCGAATCCTCCCGAGTGCATAACACGACTGCTCGAGTTAGCAAAATTCGATGAAAATCGAAGAGCATAAAAAGCTAAAAAAGTGGGAATGCTGAATTATCCCTATGCGCGATACAAAAGAAGGCATGCACCGGGGGGGGGGGGGAAATGGAAAACACCTGTGACCACGGCTTTTCCAGGAGTGTCCAGAAGGTCGCTGAGGGTAAAACCTTTTACGAGTACATATATATGAATACAGGTTAATAAGCTGGAGAGTGAAAGTGGTGATAAACGTGTGTTTGAGGGCTTTATATATATTCATGAATACAGATTATTATGCTGGAGAGTAAAAGTGATGATGAACGTGTGTTTAAGGGCCTTGTATATCTTGTAGCCTGCTATTTTCGAATTCCCCCTTTTCTTATTTTGGTGTTTGTCCGACTCATGTCCAAGGGTAAAAATCGCACACTTCCTACCTGGTATATATATACAAGAGCAAATGGATGGATCCTATACTCGTAATTGGTACAATAGTAGTTACGTACCTGGTACATAATTACCATCAAATGTGATGACGCACCCGCCCCCCTCCCCCAGGAATCTTCATCTCGACCCGACATTCGCACTTTCGCCATTTTGATTGATCCATTGATCATTTTCGAGTATTAAACTGTAAATTCGTGCATTTTCGAATATCGAATGAGAACGCCGTACCTGATCATTCGTGTCGATATTTGAAAAGTACAGCTGTAGGCGCCGCCGCGGCTCTACCACGTAACCGATTACCGTGAGTCAGACTTTCTGCTACTTCGTGCTGCTCATTTACACCGGCATAACGTACACCGGCATGACGTGTCTTACGAGGTATGCTATGGGCTACGGGATAGCGAGAAACGTAACTTACCTGTTCGTGTCTGCCCTCTGGTATCTGCTTATCTATCCGCAGTACACGTTTGCTTGCCTTTTGCACGTTCCAGACACTACAGTTTATTCTGATAGCTTAGATATACGCCGGAGGATCCGCGGCAAGGCAGTCTGACCGTAATTTATGTGACACTTGTTTTATGATGTCCGTCTTGTGCACACGTCGTCACCTACCTGCTGCAAATCTTTCGCGCGTGCCACGTACGCCGACGTAACGGTGCCCGCTTTGTGTTTTTCGCGATGTATTTTCTGACTGTACGTATTCGTGGATTATGATATGGGTCAGGAAGGGAAATGGGGTGAAACGCGTTATGCTTTTGCCCGCGTGGACTTTCTTCGCGGTTACCGATACCGCTTGAGTCTGATGCCGTATTGGAGCTTTTGCTGTGCCGTACTTGCTTGGCTAAGAGAACGGTTCAAGGGGCTGTATCGCTTGCCGTGCGGGATATGTATTCGCACTCTTGAGGGGCTGGTCGCGAGTGGGCTGGTGGGGGATGATGGTTGGTCTTGGCCCCCCCGTGCCTTTTACGATACAAGTACATTTCTTTTTTCGCATCTCAAGATTGAGCCAAAGGACGCACGGTTCCCATGAAGCTTTGCGTCACTGCTGCTCTATGAATGTCTTCCAGCATTTCTTTATTACGGGGCATCTGATTCTGCTGTCCGTACTCGACGCCAAGCAGTGCGGGACCCGTCTATGAAGGTGGAAGGTGTCTCCTGCTGTGCCGGGCGTTGGGCGTCTTGGTTGAGTTTCTCAAACTGGAAGCCGTGGTAGTAAATTGATGACGTATGCGTGTTCTCCCCCTCCCCGACCACACCACCACACTACCAATACCGCCACTACCACCCCCCCACACACCTTACCATGACCACATCGCCGCCGCCATACAACTGCCGGTGTTGCCCCTCTACTACTGTGTCAACACCGCCGTGACGTCTGTGGTGTTTATGGGACAGGCCCGTTAGCATTGCGACGTTGTCATTGGTTGGTTGCACTTCTGATGTTGTCTTGGTTGTAAAAAGAAAATGGTGTGTCTTGTGTCATACCAGCAATTGGAGGCAACTTGACGAGGGAAGAGAGGGCTGAATTTTCCTCGCGATAGAAATGACGGCACGTACCGCCGTAGTGGGGAGGGGGGAGAAGAGAAGAGCCCGCTTAGTGACCCTACCCTGGACCTGTGCTACGTCTAGAGACTGGGAAAGAGAAATGAAAAGTTTGAAGATGATAAATGGGATGAGAAGAACGAAAAGAAACGATAACCTGGTTCCATTTAAGAAGCATATCGCATGTAGCCATGGCCAATGACAACGTTCTATTGTATCATACGAGCACCAAGTCGCATCGTTATCATCTTGTCGTTGGTCCTTGACTCCTTGATGATTTCGAGCGCCAACGCTTGCACCCAACCAACCAATAGCGGCAAGTTTTATGTCTTTAAAATTAACATTGAGCCAATGCTGTAAGTAGTAGATATAACTATTGCCGGTAAGTAACGTACGTAAGATGTGGCCGGAACTTGCAAGACCAAGTCTTCCTGGATCGCTTGGGTAGGGTTGGGTACTGGTAGCGCCAGCCACGACAAGGAATCCTAGCTGCGCCAGCAGCCAGAAAACCAGATCCGCACAGGGTCCTGGTTTCAGCGAAGACGCGACCACCGCCCCCCGCCCGGCTGGTTAGGAAGGTCCTTCGGAGGCAGCCCCGGAGCGAGCATGTGCAGGCTCCCTGCTGGAGGCACGTTTTTTTTCACGGTTTGACTTGACTGGAGCTAAGAATGCCTTGATGTTGGGCTCTAGCTTCAAAGGATTTGTAAGGAATCTTTTTTTTTAGGGGTGGTATCATAGGTTGACTGGGAAAAAAACGAAAATGCGGACTTGGAATACAGGAGTGTGCGGAATACTCTATACACAGCAGCAATCCTCATCCCTACGTCGTAAGTTGTAGATTTCACCAACAAAATATGGATTGCCATTTTCAGGTACGAGGCATATACTAAGTTTTATCTCGAGCTTGTAGGCGTTTTAGCAAAACGTACATAACTCTTGAATGTGCTGGCATCCTGGTTGCGCTCCCGCTTGCAGGAGGTATGTACTGCCACTTACTTAGACTCTAGCCCCGTACCCAACTCAAACGTTTTTTCTTCGTAGGCACTCGCGGTGTTGTATAGGTGGATACCTGGGATACCTGGTATTGAATAGTAATTCGTTCACTGCTTGAAACAATAAACACACACACCCAAAGACCGGATAGTTTGTCCCGGAACTCGTGGTTGCAGCTCTTACGCGTTCGGGTTTCCACACAAACTTCAGTATGAAGTATTGTTTGGCTCTGCTCAGCGGATTCCGCCAGGGAGAGTCGGTCCGAGTTCGTACGTACGAGGAGTCTGAATCTGCTTTGGCTCTCTAACCTTTTTGTTCAATGCCGAGATTCGAATTCAGACTATCTACGACTGCTGTATTTTGCAACTGCCGTTGGTGGTCGCTGCGTACCCAAGTAGTATCATACATCTGATACCGGTACAGGTACTACCTGTACGCATTTTTTTTGTTTGTTTGCTTATCCCTTCTAGTATCTTGTCACGTTTCCTTTCTTCTTCTCCCTCCCTATATGGACGTTTCTCAGACCCGGGTCACTAAGCAGGCTTTTCTCCCCCCTCCCCACTACAGCAGTACGCGCCTTCGTTTTTATCGCGCGAAGACTTCTTGAGCCCTTTCTTCCTTCGTCGACTCGAATCGCACTGTACAGCAGTGTTTGGAAGTATCAAAACATATATTAATACCGGTTCTACCGGTTCTCTGGTGTGCTATTGGCTACAACATAGCTATTGGCTACAACATAGCTATTGGCTACAACATAGCTATTGGCTACAACATTAGCCTGGCCAGTATAATACCGTTACAACTTTTCACGTTTCATTAAAACATCGAAACTTCGCCCTTGTATAATACTACCCCCTGCAAAATGGTTTACTCTAATTCCAAGGTGATTGTCCCCGAAACTTGGTTGCAGTTGTAGATAGTGAACAATCTTTTTTTGCTCCACGTACATCATACGCATTTTCGGTGAGGATCGAGTGATTTTCTGACCTGGCACTTGTGTATGAAGCATGAGGATGGTGAGTAATATGTGGTTAGAATGGTGTAGCGGCGGTTGAGGAGGAGGAAGGGAGGAGGAGAGTTCTGTTCTGTTGCCTGCCTTGGCCTTTTGATCGTTGAACATGCATCCCCACCGAGACGGAGGGAGCACCGCTCCTACTCCTTGTATTAATAGAGACACCTCCAATATTTGTGCGCTGATTAATTGCGAAGGCAATTGAGTACATATCGACACACGACTTGCATGAAAATACGTGAAAGTGTGGTGAGCTTAAGCTTTATTTTTCCCCATCCGCCGGAGGATGAAAAAAAAAAAAACGCTGCTCACGTTTATTCCATATGACATAAGTCATTCCTTTTACTTGTGTTCTCCTGTTCTCCTGTTATCCTTTGGCTCCTGAGGAGGAGGTAGGAAGGCATCACAGACATGGGTACCTGGTAAACATGTAGGAACTATAGGCTATGATAGGCTATGATAAGTATTATTAATAGTAGGTACTAGTAGGTAGCTGTCAATGTTTGCCACACCGGTCGGGTTCCGTCGGGGTTCCGTGACGACGACAAAAAAGCCTCGTTTGCATGAATGTACGAGCCCGTTCTGCAGCTGGTGTATATTTGTACCAGGTACGGTACGAAGTACTGCCGTAATAGCATCTACCATTTGGCACCGGTCGCCCCGGTCGTCTGGTGGTGACCGTCTAATGCTACTATTATAGAGAAGGTTCCGGGGTTCGAATCCCACGTGGGTCGCACTTTTTTGTTTATTTTGCGAAAAAATAAAAGTGAACAGGAATCAACTGCCGAGAGCGCCTGCCTGCCTGCCTGCCTGCCAGCGTGGTCAGGCGTAATTTCGATGCGAGTCGACGAGGGAAGAAGCGGCTCGCAATGAAAACGAAGGCACGTCCCGTGTTGATGGGGACGGGGTAGAAGAGCCTGCGTAGTGACCTGGCCGTGGATATGACTGCGTCTCTAGTGAGGTAGAAAGAGGAAGAGTGCGAAGATAATGGATCGGATGAGCAAAACAAAAAAAACCCGACGTTGTCGGTATGATATGTATGTACTTCTTATGTTTCCATTTTTTTTTGTACTTGGAAGTAGTCCACCAGACCGACCAAATCCGAAGTACATGTGGCAGTATGTGCAACTTTTTGCGCGGTGGAATTCGTTTTCGTCAAAATCTGAAAACGCCTTAACTGCGGCAGTCTCAAGGCGCACGTTAAGCGGGTAATGTTTATATATTTACACGCTTGCCTGCTCATTTTTGCTAAAACTAAGAAATTTTGTTCGCTTTTTCTCCTAAAAGGGAAAATGTGTGACCACATAATTGACGGCGGGTTTGGGCGTCGGACGGGACTTTGATCAGGTGATTGTTTCAACACTCCAATATCGCAATAATTGACGGAGATGTGAGCAAAAAACATGATCTACAGCCCCATTTTGTTCGCTTTTATTTGGTCGAACCAATCGTATGTGTTCTCTTCGACGGCGGCAAATGGCTCTTTTGGTGAAGGCGAACAGTTTTTGTCTTGTTTTTCAAAATTGCAGATGTTGTGGAAAGTGTCCACGTTTTTGGTCCAAATTGGCTGATACTTGTTCGATTTTGGCCAGACTTGGGAATAGAAAAAGTCGTTGCCTTTTTGATTGATGAATTTTAGTCTGGATTTATGTTTTTTCTCGTTCTCAGCATCGATCCCTCTGGACGTTGCGGTCACTAATTCGTAAGTTTGATGAAAAAACGTTTTTTCAATAGTCATGTCTGAACGTTGTTGGGCGATCTCTTTGCTGTGCTGGTTTATGGGACCGCACCAGGTATTGTGTATTATATTGATAATAGGAGTTGCAACAGTACTCATTGGCTTTTGTAGGAGTACCTGAGACCTGGAACCAGGTTTTACAACTCTGCTGTTACACAAGTATCGCTAACTCGTACTTGATATGCCGGAGATATCACGTACCTGGTACAATTTAATGTGCTGTGTATTGAGCGGCTGAGCGGCACATACAAAACAGCTTCGTACGAACGTGATATTGAAGCATTTCAAAACTGCAGTTGTTATGCTGTTGTTACAACTCTCACCTTCACGGCGATGACGCAGAACAGAGACACTCGATTTTTGTAGATGCAGCATAGATGCAGCATAGATGCAGCATAGATGCAGCAGTACACACCTGCCGCACGGTAGTTAGTGACAACAAACAAAAGTCGTCTTTTTTGCATCATATGCACGCAGTGACCGTTCAAGGGTAACGACTCCGTAGCTCGTAGATCTCATTTTTTTGTGGCCAATCACGACGGGCTCTCTCTTTTTCTTTGTTCGGAGAGGCGCGCCACGTTTCTTTTCTCGCCGTTGCAGCAGGCGTTTGAAATTGTAATGTAGTCGTCCCAAGTTTTAGGTGGATTGTGGCAGATAGATGGAAGGCGCCCTCTATCTGAAGTTATGCCACCAGAGCACCACCAGGTGTGAGATGAAAATATTTTTGTCAAGTAATTCAACGATCCGAGTCTACTGTACCTGCGAAGAGCACCAATAGTTTCGATGGTTTCGCTGTTGTCCCTATCCGGAGGCCGGCGGTGCGTTAGGGATATCTCTGGACAGCGCAGTAAAAATTATGTAGGGCCCTTGCATAATTTTTACCGCACTATTCAGAGCTATCTCTAGAGCAGTGCGGCCTCCGGAAAGGCGTAAGAGCGAGATAAACCGTCGATATTGGTGGTACTCAACGCAGGTACAAAAGACTGGGATCGTCACAAAAACTTGACAATAGTATAGTGTCTCAGTCTACACCCATGCCCTACTGAAGCAGACTGATTTCAAGTGTGGACAAGATGCAGATGTTTCCAATCGTACGTCAGTATTAGAGCAGCGGCATTAGCCTTTCGACTCTGGCTTACCGCACCTCACCCTTTCATTCTGTATATAGTTGAGTTTTTTTTTAGCACCGGTAGTAACGTATATGAGCATCGCGGTGAAACAGTTTAACTCCCTGGGCGACGTAAAGTGAGAGAGGAAGGGAAAACAGTCTACGTTACGCATCGGTGAAGCGTTTATTTTTGGTCGTGTATCGATCAGCTAGATCAAACGGCTAAACTCTCCGCTGAATGTAGTCCTTAGTCCTTACGTTTTTGTTACCGAGCAAGGGCTGTAAAAAGGGATGAAGCACCAGGCACCACCACAAGTAAGGAACACCGCCGTGCCTGGTTTTTTGTACCCAAACACCACGTCAGCTTCTGTTGCTTATCATGCCGAAGTATCTTTAATACCGGTATTTGTAATTTATACACTGCGGAGCTGTTGTTCCTAACGTAATTTGTGTGATTATCTTGCTACATGACGAACAAGCTCCGTTCTTGGCACTTTTTCGGTTTGGGTACAGGCCAAACGTGTACCTTACCAGTTGTTTGTCGTTGCAGCATTGCAACGCCTCTCGTCCCGCCTAGAACTCCGAACAACGTCGATGGCAACCCCTATTTGCATGATCGGTGTGCAAGAAAAAAATTGCACACCCTTGTTACCTTTTACCCTTGTAGTCAATTTCTATCTTGCACGTCGGCCCAGACCCAACTCTAATGCCAATCCTTGGGGGGGGCGTGAGGTAGGCAAAGGGCGGTCTCGCGGCTTTGCACCGTGTTTAGTACCTGGTAGGCGTTCCCCCAAAAATGATCGGCTGGCCGAAAGGCAGGCCTCAACCAATCAGACAAAGGCTGTCCAGTCTCTTGTTTTTTCACGCGCCGATAGTCCGGTAATGCAATTGGCGCTGTCAACGTTCACATTTTTGTTATTTTTTTTGCTCGTTTTGTTTTGCTCTGCTCCTATTTCTCCACATATGTATATTTTCATCTTTTGTGTTGTTGCTTTTACTAATGTGCATATACCTTCTTTTTCCTCCGCGTCTTTGTTGTTTGTTCAGTAACCATGGCCACCGAGGACAAGTTGAACGATTACGACTTCACCGGAACCGACGCCGGCGCGTCGCACACCATCCCCTCCGAAGCCGGACAGATCCGCAAGGGCGGTTACATCGTCATCAAGGGGCACCCCTGCAAGGTGGGTGGGTGGGTGGTTCGGTCGGTAGGCGGTTGGTCGGTCGGTCGGTCGGTCGGTCGGTCGGTCGGTCGGTCGGTCGATTGTCCGTTTTCGCCTTGCTTGTGACTTGCGATTATAGGAGACGGTGCACCGTAGACGTCAGGAGACGCGTCAAGCAAGGGAAAACGTGTGCTGTCCAAGGTGCACAGCCGACTGTTGACACTAGAAAAAAACTAGCAGGTACCATGGGTACTTGGGATCTGGTGTCAATTTGGTGTCCGGTTAGGCAAGTTGAGGTATGTTTGCTTAATATGCTGTCTTGTCAAGGGTGGTGTTGGCAAACCTTGACAAAACGTGAAAACGTCTAGACTCAGTGCCACAGCAAGGTCAGTGCCACGGCAACTAAAAAACAAACTTTTACGAAAAAGAGAAACAGCAACACAGAAGCAGCACACGCACAGCTTGTAGCCTGGAAGCCCGTGTCTTGCAAGCTCGAGGTCTGGCCGGGAGAGCGCTTCGATGTTGCAGTCGCCACTGTGTCCGTAGAGCCCTGTCGTAGTCTCGGCTGGACCACCCGCCGGGGACATCGCTCGGTGCGACGAGAGTGGTCCTCTTTTCCCCCTGCCTTTTTGAAGCTCAGCTCGGATTGTCTTTATTATTACGGAATATTAGCTGGCAAGAAGTTGTGTTGCCTATTGTTGTGCGAGCCTGGCAGCAGCAATCGGCTCGCCAACTGCCACGGAGCCCGCAGATTGCTGACTGGGAACCCAGGGTCTCGTCGGGAGAGTGCTTGGGTGTGGCAATAACCGTCTGGCGTATCCACGGAGTCCTGTGGCAGGCGCTGCGTCCCGCGATATATCGTTGTTCTCATGTGAGACCGTTGTACACGGTTTCTTTAATTTCATATGGGGTATGGCGTTAATAATGTGGATGAAAAAAGTAAATTTCCACAAGTCTTTTCCAAACCCGCCCAGAGCTTCCCACCCAAACGTGCGGATATTGCAGGATCCCTGTTATGCACGGAAAAAAAGCTTGTTGCTCATACTATAGTTATAATATTAATAGTCAACGGTGAAAGTGCTGTCAGCACTTTTCTCCTTTGGAGTTATTTTTGCGGCGTATCAGCTGGCCAGAGAGATACACATTGTTGTGTTTTTTTCAACCATTTCACCCCGGTGACGTCACTAAGGGGCAGTCATCGGCATTTTTCCTATGGGTTAGGGTTAGGGTTCGTTCCATCCATTGTGAAAAACGCAATAATGTAGGGCCCAGCTGGCGGAGTTCCCCAGCCCACTGGAGGGATGTTTTGCCACCCAATCGAAAACGATCGTCGTCCTCGCCGATGTATATGCATCCAGTTGTTGGTTCTTGCGACCCTGTTACGACTGTAACGGCGGGACTGTCAGCCCGGAACGTTCCGGGCATGCGATGTTGCGTTGAGCGTTTTCCTGTTGTCAACCATTTTTCGTCAAGCAAGACGGGAAACTCATGTTGACTTTTATATACTTCACAAAAAGTAGTCGTATTGGTCTGTTGAGCAACATAAGATTCCCCGCTTGGTCGTGTTGATTTTTTCCCGTATTTTCGGTTTTGACTTTTGACGATTTTTTTCCCGGCCGGCCGTATATTATGGCAGTATATTTCGCCGGTGATTTTGTTTCGTGTGTAACTGCTACGATACGTAGTAGAGGGTGGGTGGCATATTGTGGTTTTGTTGCGTTGTTGATGTTGGTTTGTTGTTGATGTTGATTGTCGTTACGCGGCAGCTGCTGTGTCCCACTTTGTTGTGCAAGTGTTACTTGTAGTAGGTAGAAACGTCCCGTCGACCAGCCTGGTCGGCCATTGTGTTCTGGGTTGAACCTCGAAGAGTGCGTTAACGTGTTTGTCTTTTCTGTGTCTTGTGTCTTTTCCGTGTCCTGCGTCTGCGCACCTGTGCGTGTTTTTTTCTGTTTCTCGCAACGTGTTTCGCGGCGCCCTCTTCCGAACAGGCACGCTATTGCTCGACGTACGTACGGAACATCAATTGTACGCGATATTCGACTCGCGTTGCGCATGCATTATCATACAAGAATATTAAAACACACTCCAGCTGTGAGATCGAAGATTTCGTCGAAACTCATCTTTCTTCAGATCGCGTGTATTACTGGGTGTGTGTCTTCTTTGAGGATATAAGTCGGCGACTCCCCTTAAAACTATTAATAGCTTGTATCGGGGTCAATGTTGATCAATTTGTGCACGGAAACTGTGAAGCCTGTTTTGAGGAGAACAAAATCCGACGGCTGTGTTGCATTGTGTAGCGTGTTTTGTAGCCAACTACTGCTGTAGCACTATTATTAATTATTGTCAGCGACTTAATAGTCAGCGAACTGACAGCCCATGCGTTGTGCCTCTTTACGTGTGCTTGCTTACGTACGATTTTGTTGTTTGTATTTGAATTGAAGGTGGTGAACGTGTCCACCTCCAAGACTGGCAAGCACGGACACGCCAAGGCTAACTTCACGGCCACGGACATTTTTACTGGCAAGAAGCTGGAAGACGTCATCCCTTCCACGCACACCACCTCCGTGCCGGTCGTCAGACGCAACGAGTACCAGCTGCTCGACATCTCGGACGACGGCTTCTGCTCGCTGCTCACCGGTAAGTTGTTGTTGTTGTTGTTGTGCTTTTTGATTTGTTGTTGGTGTGTTGTTTGTTGCTGTTGATGGTGTTGGCGGGGGCGTAGTTTTGTTTGTAGCTTCGGGTTGCCCTACTGCGCTTGCTTAGATTAGGCTTCTCTTGACATGTTGCTAGCTTGTGGGCCCATTATGCCTGAGTATTGTCGGGCTTGATTATTTGTGTCCCTTGCCATCATTGCCCTCTTAAGGCCGATTTTAACGATACGCATGTATCTAGTACAAAGCGCTTTGCTCCGCGGTCGGCATCCGCCCGCTACTCAAGCTCAATACAACAAAACTTGAAGCGGACAGAGTTCCGTGATCTGGTGCAACTTACGACGTGCAAATGCCAAGAGCTTCACGCTACGGAAAGATAACCCGGACGTTGCGTTCACGCATGATTCGCATCATGCGTACGAAGGAGAAAAGACGCGGAGAGAAGAGTAATTAGTAATGCTGTTCGAAAGAAAGTAGAGTCTTTCGCGCATCACCAGCTTTTCATGCATAGCTGCTGCTTGTGGCTGTATGCGGTTTTTGGCCGGGCATGTTTCCATGCGTTCGTTCGCTTTGAAAACATGCTCGACGACATGAAGGGTCTTGGCAACTCTGTCTGCTTTTGCTTGCATCGTCTCGCTGTAATCGGCGCGCACCATGTGTTTTGTTTACTTGTGCTGGGCTTATTGCGCTGTGCTGTGCTTGCAGAAGATGGTCGACGACGAAACATGCTAGCTCAGGAGCTGAGTGCTCGTTGTGTGATATGAGCAGATTCAGAAAGATGCGTAAACAAGCGTGTACTGTACCTAAGAAGCAAATAGATGCGCAAATATACTTGCCGAGACAATGTCAGCATGTTTATTTCAGTTTTTGATGCACTTTCGTTTTTTTTCTAAACCAAGTTTCAAATAGGGTTGAATCTGGACGAGTACGAGCCTCAGCTGGTTCGCAAAATAATCGTCCATCCGGCACAGAACCGTCACTGCAGCAGCTTTGCGGGAGTCATCCGCTTAGTTGTCCCGTTGGCGTCGGCCTGGCTCGTAGACAGGTGTCGGTCGGCGTTGGCCTCCAAGGCTCACTTTTCGGGACCAATGGCTAAGGCTCGCCGCAGCCCAAAATAATTGGGGTCAACGCCTCCACTACTGGAAACCCATCTTGGCGACAAACTTGCTTGAAGTTAGTGTAGGGAGGGATTTGGGGGCTCTAAAGGGGTTAAGGCACGTTTGAAGGCAAAAGCATTAGCGGCCTTAACGAGCCTTAAGCAGATAAATAAGCACGAGCCTTGAAAAAATCCTTGTTGAGCCCCAAAATCCCTCCCTACACTAACTTGAAGTAAATTTGTCCCCGAAAAGGGTTTCCATTTGTAGAGGCGTCAAGTGAGCGTTAACGCGTATCTCGCGTTAGCACGTCTACGAGTATAGTAGAGAGGGAAGTGCCGGGCTTGTGACGTACCAGGTGTTGATTGGTATTTTTGCCACATAACTCAATCAACGGGTGTGCCGTTTAACGACGGCAAGAAATATGTTTGGGCACCTAGCGAGAACAAAAAACAAGCCTATGTGCGTAGCAACCAAGTCTACGAGGTGTTGCGTTATCACCGCTCAGGCTGGTTTTATACCCCGGTAGACCTCGCTGTGGATGCGCCGCGCTCATGCAGGGGAAAAAAACAAGTATATACAGCTCTTGCAAGCGGTAGCGGTAGATAGTAGTGTTGCCGCCGCTGATCGAAGATAGTTTTGAGTTTCACATTGTAATTTTCAGCATCTGCGCGACAAAAGGACATCTTTATCCAAGTAGCCAACACACCAAGAGAGTACCGACTGCGTGCCAAGTGGTGCACTGTGTAACTGTGCACTCTGTTCTTGCTCAGCAGAGATGCGACTCTCGTTATACTGCAGGACCACTGGTTGCCCCGGTGGTCTAGTGGTTACCCTCGATTTCTACTACGAGTAGAGTTGGTGCTGTGTTCAAATTCCACGTGGGTGGGACTTTTGATTTGAGTTAAAAAAATAAAATGTCAAGAATCGACTGCTGAGAGCGCCTAGCAGCGTGGATAGGCGCAGTTCGATGCGAATCGGCGAGGGAAGAAAGGAGTCAAGAAGTCTTCTCGCGATGAAAATGAAGGCGGATACGATAGTAAGGATGGGGGAGAAGGAGAAAGAAAGGGTGCGAAGATTTTTGAAGGAAACGAGCAAAGCAAAACAAAAGGGGCAACCTAACCTTTCACATACAAACCGCCGTGCATGGTGTGCATCCATGAACTGCCAACTTCACGCCACGATTATCCCCAAAGCTACGTTCACGAGGGCAGAGAAACAACGCGCTCGAGGCCTTGGATTCCCGCATTCCCGCTAGTGCGAAAGAAATACATCCCATCGTCTTCCTTCCCCTCTCCCTCCTCATCTTCGCTGTCTTCTCCGCTGTCAACTACCTGGACCGGACGCGCATGGGCACCCCCTCTTGCTGAGGCAGGACCGCTCTCTGAAGCACCCCTCGTCGCTGATGCACAACCGCGGGTGCCCTTGTCCGCCAGAGCTGGTACCTGCGAACTGGCGTGCTTGCGTCTGGCGTGTGTCTTTCTGCGTAACACGCACACCCAGTATGTAACCCCCTGTCCCCTATTTTTGGGAGTTCCAGTCTAACGGTGTGTTATTTTTTTACATGATAATCGCCAAAAACGTGCCTGGCAGGCAACGAGCCTTACCGCAGTGAAAGGCTGGTAAGGCTCAAAACAGCTCTCAACACATTTACTACTGGAAACCCCTTTGTTTTTACAAATTTACTTGATGTTAGTATATGAAGGGATTTGGGGGGCTCTAAAGAGGTTGAGCCACGCCCTTTTTTTTAAAGGGCGTTACGAAGTACGAAAAAATTTAAGACAAGCCCTGAATGCCCGGGACCTAGGTGTCGCATGAGTCTGTTCCCACTGATGTGTTTCGTGTGTTGCGATTGATTCCGCTTTTCTGCTTGCCCCATCCGTGCCCGACACGTCGCGCTGCCTACGTACTGGTATCGGTAGGTTTTAACGTGTTCTTCCCCCTTGCTCGTATTTTGCGTGTCTCTTTGCTTGTGTCGCTTTGCGTGTTCCGTCGATGAACAGAGGAGGGTGACACTAAGGACGACCTTCAGCTGCCCACCTATCCTGACGGCTTCGGACAGGAGATCAAGAACCAGTTTGACGACGGAAAGACTCTGGTGAGAGAGCGATGTGTGTTGTGCGTCCGATGTTGATTTAGTTTCCGTCTCCTTTTCCGGGGCGTAGTGATAATAACTGCGGCTTGCCAATCTCCTATTATGTTGGCAAGAAGCGCCGAGGGGTCGCTACGTGTTGTCGCTGACTCCGCTCTCTCTCTCGCGCGCGCTCTCTCCCTCTGCGCTCGTGCTTGCTCTTGCTTCGTTCTCTGTTGGCAGTGCGTGACGGTGATGGCCGCCATGGGGCACGAGCAGATCGTCACCTACAAGGAGGAGTCCGGCTAAAAACATACCAAAACATACCAGTATGTGCAAACGTGCCAGTATGTGCAAACGTGCCAGTATGTGCAAACGTGCCAGTATGTGCAGACGTACCAGCATGTGACTAGCAGTTGCCGTTTTCTCCTTGCAGTCCCTCCCTCCCTCCTTCCCTCCCTCCTTCACTGTAAGCCGGAAGGGGGGTGACGTGAGGTGACGTGACTAGAAAAATGACAACAGAAGGAGAGGAGGCGGGCGAGGGAGACAAAACCTTTTGGTCCGCTTAATTGTTTTTTGCTTGAGGAAGAGGCCTCATAATATTTGTTGGTGGTGTGCGGCAGCAACGACGGCGGCGGCGGCAGCGGCAGCGGCGGCAGCGGCAGCGGCGGAATAGTTACTGCCTGGGTGCTGTTTATTTTATTTTTTGTCGGTTGTTCGGATCTACGTCGAGTCAGTCGTCGGCTCTGACTTCGACAAGTGAACACGAAGCCGTGTCGGGGTTTACTTGGCTGTGAGGTGGGCAGGGAGGGAGGGATGAAAAGAGAGAAGGGAGGGAAGAGAAGAGGAGAGAGAAGAGGAGGTGATTGGAGGATTGCGGTAGACAGCCGCGGGAAAAATATGACAGGCGACGTTTTGATTTCACGCTCGTGAGGACAGAAAAGAATACAAATGTTGAAAGATAACGACTCGCAGCGAGAGAGGCAGGACTGAGGCAGACAGACAGACCGACAGGCAGACGTGCGTACTCACGTATCATATCTGGTACGTGCGTTCGCATCATACCTACCTGGTACTAGCGCTCGTATCATACTTGGTACGTACGTACGTATCATACGTGCGTGGGTTTTGTGCTGTGCGACGGTCGTGACGCTTTTTTTTTACCACCGTTTTTTGTTCGATTTGACTGTTTTAGAGACCCCATTGCCGCTCCGCGCTCGAATTTCTGGGGGGGCGGGGCATAAACACGCCCCGCGTTTGCTGGGCGCGGGCGGGCATGGGCTTGGGTGGAGGATATAGTGTATTCATAGCCGGCGCCGCGGGGTGTCTTGGGTGTTTGGGTGCGCGCGCACACCGAAATGGCTAGATATTTTTGCGGAGTTTTTGTCCCTGCCGCTCCGCTCTAATCCCGGGTTGAGCCTGGAAAGGAGACCGGGGAGGGGGGGGGGGAATTGTGTGTGGGAGGTTGTTGGGCGTGAGCAAGGGGGAAAGATATCCGTGTTGAAAACATGGATCGTAGATCTTGCGCCCTGTCGTTTTTGTCTGCCTGACGGGTTTCGTGGTGAGGTGCTGCCCCCTGTCTGCGCAAGGACGAGGCTGCTAGGACGCCAGGATAAGCTCGCAATCCCGGGTGTTGGTTGATGGCAGGATCTGGGGAATTGTTTACTAATGGCGTGGAACCGGAACAGGAAGCGTGCGGCACAATGGCGGGGTCTGGCGGGGAGGGAACGTTTCGCGAGAGAGGGAGAAGGGTGGGAGAGAGAAGGGTGCGTTAGCAGAGGCGCCTACAAGGCGCCCGTCAAGCGGTAGATTGGACGCGTCGTTTGTCTACTGACCTGTAGCAAGGCGTCATCACAAAAGGCCTTTTTCGGTGTGACGTGACGTACGTGCTTGGTGCGTGTGTGTGTGTGTTTTTTTATTGCCGACGGTATCGTCGCTGCTGCTACTGCTACTGCTGCTTTGCTGCAAGAGAAGCATGCGCTTTCACCCGACCGCCGCCGTGCTTGATGCGCAAACACCTTGTAGGCACAGTCTAGATCCCAGGGTATGTTTCTTTGCTTTTCGATGCATTGCGTGCCCCCCCCCGCCCCCCTTCCCCCCAATCGCACGGGTTTTCTCTGAACCTTCCCAGGCATTGCCGTACCGTACCGTGCCAAAACCGTTCGTTTTCCGGTCACGTTTGGTTTTACCATTCGCGGTACCCCCCCCGCATGTCATTGTCAGTAGTCATATTTATTGAGGCGTGTGCGGCCGACGGCGGGCGCCTCATGTTAAATTATCGTCCCTTTCTTGCGTTCGGCCGCGCCGAGACGCGTCGGCGCTCTTCCCTCCGTGCTTGTAGCCCCCTCCTTACCCTACCCTACCCTACCCTACGCTAACTTTTGTTGCGCTGGGGGAGGTAACGGCGGTTGCGCGCTGTATCTGCCTTCCACGGGCGTTTAAGTCGCGGCGGGTAGGTTAGCTTCCCGGGCTGAGTGAATGAGTGAGTAAGGCGGCCGTTTGTACGGTAAAATACTTTACGTACCAGGGGAATTAGCTTTTTGGATTTTTGTCGGGGAGGGGAGGTTGGAGCGGGGGGGGGGTGGGGGGTGGTGTGTGACCGGACCCCTATGTTCCACGTCGTCTGCGTTTCAGATATAACAAGAATTGGCGGCGTGTTTTTTTTTCTTGTTTTGTACTTTTTCGGGCGGGCGGGGCTGGCACTTTGAGCGGGGTTTGCCGGCGAAACGTTCAAAAACGAACAAAACAAAAGAACGAAAAAAACGGGGAAGGAGTAGTAAAAAGCAAAAAATAGCAGGCGCGAAAGTTTGAGGTTTGAAAATAATGATACGTACGAATGACGCATCGATTAAGTACGGCGGGTGTTTTATGGACATGTTTTATTTGATCGCGGAGGGATTTGGGGAGGGGGGCGGGGTTGGGGAAAACATCAGTTTGTGTCACCCGTTTCTTTTTTGTCCTCGTGTTTTGCGCTGAGGTCTTTAGCGAGAACGTTGGGGCGTGCCGTTGGTACCGACACGCTGTTTGTTTCCCGACCTTGCTGTCTGTGGTGCTGAGTGCTTGAGGCGGGTATGACATTCATTCCTGGCTTGTTTTGCTCGGTACCCGCCTCGCCGCCCTTTTTTTTTTTCGTTGTGGCGAGTCTCTTGATAAAATTAAGGCGTGTGGTGATACGGACGTTTTTCGTCCGCTATTTCCCTGCTTTCATTGCCTTGCTTTGCCTTGCTTTGCCTCGCCTTGCCGTGCATTTGATTGTCTGGAGCCAAAGGAAAGGGGGAGGGTCGGGGCGGGGAGAGAGAGAGGGGGGGGGGGGGGGGGGGGGGGGGGGATGGTTGATGTCTGTTTAGGTTTGATTGGTTGAGGGAGAGGGGAAAAGGTACGTACGTAATGCGATTGATCGAGAAGAAAGAAATGGGGCAGAGAGTGTGAGAGAGGAAAGGGATGGATGATAAGAGTTGTTGAGTGGTGGGAAACAGAGAGGCGTGGGGGGGATGGTCGGTTGGTAGGTTGGTGGGTGGAAGAGGAATGGGGGCGGAGGGGCGAGATTGATTTATTGATTGGTTGATTCATGCTATCTATGGCTGGGTAAGTGATCGAAAATTGATTGATGAAACGAAGAACCCTTACAATTTGATACCAAAAATAGAGTCGGCAATGATGATGGGTGGGGCGAGTTTATGAGAGCTCGGTCTCTTTCCCCGCGCTGGGTGCGCACGACCCTTTTGTTTTTGTTTGCTTTTTTCGTGTGATTTCGCTTTTACCATATACTTCGAAGTATGTACTAACGATCCGACTATTACAAGTGCTCCTCGTACTGCGCTAGCCTACTACTCACGAGTTTTTTATGCTTCGGAGGTTTGCCGTTTCTTACCGTTATTTGTTTGTGGCTCGTATATTTTTGTGTTTTGTCAATGATTTCACCGTAACCTCATGCAGGCAAGCATGGAGAAACAGAAATAAGCATTAATTGTGCACGGCGAAAAGAGACTGTTCTTTTTCATTGGCGGGGGGCGGAGTGGGAGGGGAAGGCAAGGGGTGGATGCCTCTCACATAATATAGTTTCCGCATACAAAATATACACGTTATTAGCATGCTATCAGGTGGTATTGATTAGTTTGGGGGAAGTCTACACTACTACTTACCCGGTACCTCAGATTTGCAAAGATGTGAAACACTGCGGCGCGGTTCTTCGCGTTAGGTTATGTAGCACGCATTGCACGTGTAATAAATAGAACTCACGGCTGACGTCCTTGATATTTTTTACAAAATAGAAGAGAGTAAAAAAAACGCCGTCAGTTTTCCGATCGGGCAAAAGTTTGTTGCTGTCTTCGATTTGGAGAAGATAGATGCTTATCTGGTCGAGCTACAGGAACAAGTTGCGACTTCTGGCGACGTATACGAACTGGGTGTACGAGAATACTGAGAGTGTTTAACTAGTAGCGACTGCGATGACCTTTGCAACTTATGCCAATCATGCCAATCAAGGAGTTGGTGTGACGTTGTGTTGCAGCCACGTGCGCCAGGATGTTATACGATGATGCGTGGTGACTGCCCGGACCGGTACCGCGCGCGGGGTTCAAGGTGTAGGCAGAGGTCGCGCTGTCGGAAGGCTCTCTGCCGTACCAGTAAGAGTTCAAGAGGGTAGATTCCCGAGATGGCAACACCTACCTTCATATGCGTACGGCAAACCCTAAAACCCAAAACAGCATACCTCTATGAAACCACGGGAACACCTTCCCATGTATGCGGAAAGCCCTAAAATCCACTACCTTGTGCAGCAAACATCATAATATCATAGAGGTTGCTTAACGCCATGCAAAGCACAAGTTAAGTCAAAACCATCTACCACCTGTCGATCTGTCTGTGTCGAGCGATATGTCCCCCGGTCATGTATTCACCTGTCGTGTTTGCATATCGCCCCGCAACGCGCTTGCTTGGTGCATCGTTGTTCGATCTCATGCCTGCTTCCACCATCGGTAGTCTTGAGTTTGATAATCTGGTGGTTGGTGCTGAAGAGCTGCGTACAGGTTGGAATTGCCCCGCCCCCTCTCTCCCAAAGAACTCAAGAGAACGAGTTAAGCCGGTCCTGGAAGTAGGAATCGTGGTTGACGTGTTGGCCGAGGGCTCCAGCAAGCTGTAACATGGTGAACCCAGAGCGTTCCGCACGCATAGATAGGCAGAAGTTGTTCCCATGCCGGGAACCTAGCATAAATCCGCTGTTACGGAAGAGAGCCTTCCGACATCTCGATCCCTGCCTACACAATGAAACCCTCCGCGAAGTGCTAGTCCAGACACACAGTCGTCATTTACCACGCACTAGCGTATTACATCCTTGCGCACGTCGCTGCAACCCCCCCCCCGCCCCGCTGCCCGACGCATAACTGTCGCCGGTCCCAAACGGGAATCCGGGTCACGGCCTGGTAACAGCGCGCGTCTTCCATCCAAGCGCTCCTTTGTTCTTCCTCGGCTCTCCGTCGCTACAAGAAGACCTCAACCCCTCGAACAGTCATGATCATATCATTCTATAACAATAGCCCACCCTGAACAGTCATAGATTCAGATCACACGACGATCAAAGGATGGCTAATGATACCGAGTGTGCTACAGGAAACTTAGCCAAAGACAAGAAAATAGGTTTTTTCAGGGTTCGTGGCATGCGTGACGTCACGCTCCTGCCATGCAAACATCGGCAATAATGGGGGATGCTCAAGCGATGTTGACATCCCCATCGAACCACTGCTTGTTTTTGCTTGGTTTGTGTCCGATTTCCTGTGTTTTTCTGTTATTTTGCAGAACTTCCCTGGAGGTGAATAAAACATTATGAATTAAACTGATCCAAACCAAAGGAGCGTGTGTACCCTCGTGCCTTCCCAGCACCGACACACCCCGCTTCCGCGGGAAGGTTCCTCCATGCTAAAGTCAGCTTCTCCTGTCGGTAGATCGTGTAGCTGGCGCATTTCAGAACACCCCGCGGCCGGTTTGACTGAACAACGAGTACAAACTTCTTGGAGTATTAGCCGGAGTTACAAGCAAGGAGCGTGGTTAGGAGGTCCCTGGACCTGCCGCCAGCGTCTGCTGTGCCGCTGCCGACCATCAGTAATGCAGGGGGGGGCTTCATTGCCTGGGAGTTGGCAACTTGTACCGGTGGGTAGGAATGCAGTTTCAACATGGACCATCGATCACCCCCCGCAGTCAAGGGGCGGTTGGACAGAAGGAGAGGGTGGCTTCAGGAGACGTTGATGGAGGTAGGTCTGCAATTTTTGAGCGGCAAGAGTGCCAGTTGGGCGTTGTAGCCGGTTGGTAGATACCGGGGCGGAGGCATCAGGATCCACGCCTCGGGAAACGCATGGAGGAGTAGCTGAGAGCTGCGGGAGCGAGCCGAGTGGTGGTGGGGCTGTAGTGTACGAAATGTAGACGCCGTACTGACGGGGGTGGTATCCGGGCGGAGACTGGGAGGAGCTTAGTCGCCTCGAAGTGACACACGAGTTCGGGAAAAGTCGGCAAGCCCAAGGCGGGGCATAATTATCCCTGTCAGCAGCGCGCGAAGAGCGGGAAAGGCGGACCTATGACGGAGGGAGGCGTATATATCTGGTTGGCGGAAGGCCCATTTGGTACCGCCGCCAACAGGCGTCGGGAAAAGGGGGTGTTGTAGCGACGAGGCGCTGACGAAAATCGATAGGATCGGGAAAAAAATGCCCGAATGCCCAATGAGCACCGGCGCTCACATGCATCGGGTTGGGATAGTTTTGCAGCAACGAGACGCCGAGGGAGAACAAAGGATCTATATGGAAGGCGCACGCTGTTACTGGGCCGTGATTGGGAAACGCGCCGAAGATTACCAATATGCGTCGGGTAGGAGGGGTGTCGCAGAGTCAGAGCCATACGCCCGGGTTGGGCACCATGGTTCTGGTACATCGCACCCAGCTCTGTCCCCAACACGTACCCACTAATAAACCTGGAGAATCTAACCGTTGGTTGTTTTGGGTTGGTATGTCACCTATATTAATAGTCACCTTTCGCTTTTCTTTTTTTCTCGACTCTCAACGCATGAACGAGACAACTACAATAAAAATCGAATAAAACAATCCACCAACCAATACCGAGCGTGTGACACAGCGGCAGCAAGCAGCATGCAGCGGCCTCCAAACTCCGACCAGTCGTCGTCCGACATCCCGCCAAAATCACATGCAGTTCGTGATTCGTTGTTCCCACCGCACCACACGCACCTCTCTCTACTACAGGTAATGGTATACCTTCCGATCGCGTCTTCCTCGGTAAATAAACGAACCGCTACTTATATTTCCAAGCAACGCGTCGTCGAAGGCAGCCAGCCGTTCAGATAAATCCACACCAACCACAGCCGGGAAGAAGAGTGACCGCGAAGAAAGAGGGAGGACCCGACAATTGCTTTTGCACCCTCTTTCTCTCCCTTCGAAACAAAGAAACGACAGCAACAATCAAGAATCAAAAGAATCAAGCATTCAACGAGAAAAAACGTCAGCCAGGCCATTCATTCCTCAGACGAAATAATCCTACTAGTAATGCTATTTTTCACGCACCGTCGGGCGCAAGTACGATAAGATAGCATCCAAATTCAATTTTCAATGAGGGTACTAGTAGGTTCATATTATTCTGCCTCTGCTGCTGCGGTCGTGGCGGCAAAACAACATTTCCCCTCTTGCGAAACAATTCCTTCCCTCGACCTACATTAATTACGATGAGGCAAGAAAAAACAAATGGGAAGCTTTCGCCGACGACCATAACTTGAAAGTGGCAAAAAAAAGGTAAAACACAGCAGCACCACCAAGTAACACGATAAATCGAAACTCAATAAACTAGCCATGATACTAGTACGAATGCATCCTATAATAACCTAATATACCGGCGGAGGGGAGTTGGGAGGGGGGGGTATGAATGGTCAGAACGTACTGCGAGTTCAACTCTGTGCCTCACGGTTCACTCGGTCCCAAGTCAGACCATCCACGCAACAAGAACCACAGCATGCGGGCGACGCAACCTCGTCGAGGACTAAACGCGCACCCCATACAACCATGCAGCAGCAGCGGTGCGTGTCCTACTACACCATCGCCTCCTGTTCTTATCATACACGGGTCCCCCCCGGACCAGCTTCACTTTGAGAAAATTGGCGGCCATTTTTTGGGAAACTCGTTTGTCACGATAATCACCCGCTCCCCGGCCGAGCTACAACAGGACTCGTGTGCAAGCCCACTGCACCAACCAACCTTCTACCATCCCCCCCCCGGAGCGGGCGAAAAACAATCAAACCATACTAATAATTGACTATTAACACTAAGTTACACTAATAAGTTAGGCCAAGAGGTTGGCCGCACCAATAATAGAGCGAAGACCCGACGAAGCGCTTCATCAACGAAATGAGAGAAAAAAAGGTGGGAGTGAAGGCCCCCCCCAACCACCCTCCAACTTTCCCCTCCCGCCACCACCCCCATCCCCTCCCCGTGCACGAAAAAAAAACGAAGAAACGGACGTAAACAGACGCGAAACGTACTGCTGGAGACGGAGCACGATCGAACGCGCACACAGACAGCTGCTTGTTGCTGAGAAACGGTGGCTTTGCTGTCCGGGAAAAAACGGAACACAAAAAACCGAAACGGCAACACCGAGCCGTGGAAACATGAATCCATCCACCTGCGCATTTACCCAACCATCAATCCACCATCCGTCCATCCATCCTTCAGACTAGATGCCCCCAATCACGTCCCGAGCTGGGTGCGGTTACCTACTGCGCTGGTTTTGCCTCCGCTTCCGCGAAAGGATTAAAAGAAATGTGCTTTAAAAAGAAAACGGCGATTTCTCGCGTCGGATACGACAGAAAAAAGGAAAACAAAAAAGACTGCAAGAGTAGCACTAACCCTTGCACTTGCACGTATGTAGCGACGATCCCACCACTGTTTTTCGCTCTTCGGAGCGAGCGCGCGAGCAAGCAAGCAAGCGAACTCAAACGATGCCTCCTCTTCGTACAACTCCCATCCGCTGTCATCCACTCGATGAAACCGTCAGTGTTATCATCATCGCCACTGCCACCACCCACCACCACCACCACCACCACCCGTCACTACCACCACCACTACTCACCACCACCGCCATCCACCACCATCCATTCGATACCAAAGAAGCCTCAGGGAGACGCTCGCACACTCAAGATAAGGACTCTCTCCCCTCCGTTCGTTCTGCATCGCGTTCTGAAACCCACGTAATGCACGCACGAAAAAAAAAACACACGCAAACAGAACGAAGAAAAAAAAAAAGGAGAAACGCCAGAAAAAGAGACTCACATGCCCAGACACCCCGATTGAACACATACATAAAAACATGGGCGGGGGCATATGTCGCTCTCTACCTTGTCCGTTGGGCGCTTGCATTTCCACCTCGCCAACACGTCAAGAGTTAATGCCGAGCAAACGCCTCCCCGTCTTTGTTCCTATCCGTCCCTCCTACCCCCCTCACCGCGACGTGACGCGACAGGCGTGCCGACACAGACTGAGACAGACAAACAGACAGATAGATAGACCGACAGGCCGACAGATAAGCAGCCAGGCATCCAGCCCCTGTAGGCGTCGCGCGCCGTGTTCGATCCGCAGCGCCAGCCGCCGTGCTATCATAAACGCACCCATCAACAGCGGCGAAATGTAGCGGGGTCGCAACATGAACGACAACGTCCCGCCCGTTACGGTGGCCCTCCCCTTCCTGCGGAGCCTCACCTGCGGCACGTGACTCCTTCCGTCCCCTCACTCCCTACCACTACACCAAGGCTAATCAAGCCAAGCCAAGTCGAGCCAAGCCATGTTAAGTCAAGCCATGTCAAGCCAAGTCAAGTAGTCAAGTCAAGTAGTCAAGTCAAGAGTGGTCAAGCCAAGTCAAGCCAAGTCAAGTCAAGTCAAGTCAAGTCAAGTCAAGCCAAGCCAAGCCAAGCCAAGCCAAGCCAAGTCAAGCCAAGTCAAGCCAAGTCAAGCCAAGTCAGACAAGTCAAGATAGTCAAGACAAGTCAAGCCAAGCCAACCTCCACGACCCCTCCGCCCGCCCCCTCTCCTGCCCTACCTTCGACCCCACCCCCCCTCCCACCCCTTCCAACACATGAATGATGTTCGTCTGCCCCTCTTCCTTCTTTCCTACGCCACTCCCCCCTCCTTCGCCTCTTGGTTGTTACTTTTCGCGTCTCTTTAGAGCGTACATGTCCTTCCGGTTTGTACAAGGTGTCGCTCCCTTCTTTCCGCTCCGCTACTCCCCTCGCCCCTACTTCCCTAGCTGCCCTCCCCCCAACCCCTATTTAATTCCGCCTTCGCATATCCTTGGGGTATTTTCTTTACATCCAACGCAGGCAGGGCCGAAGAGAATATATGTAATAATCATAAAATACACGCCATACTAGATAAGTGTCAAGCCATATACATATATAGCTCCTCTCCTCCCAACCTCTCCCCCTCCCCCCCCCCTCTTTCTTGACTACCGAGCTATACAGTGGTCCGATTACTAGCATCCTCCGCCTAAGTGCACCCAGTCCCCTCCCGTGCCCTCCCCGGTCCCGTCCTTCCTCCCCCCTCTCCCCTCTCCACCCCACAACGCACACTCCAACTGCAGCCTACTTATACTCGGTATGCAACTTTTCTTTCAGGGAGACGGGGGAGGGTAAAAACGTGAAAAAATCGACGCCGTGAGCATGATTGAATGGATGGAAGAATCGACGTCTATCGGCCAGAAAGAAAAACAACCAGGCGCTACCAACTCCTGAGGACTACATCGTGGGCAAAACGAGCCCCCCCCCCGTCCCTCCTTCTCTCCATCCCTTACCCCCCCCCCCCCCAAATCCAGCCACCTTGAATACAGACCTGAAGGGCAAAGAGCGACGCAACTCCACCCATGTTTCGTCGTAATACAATACATGCCTCCAAAAACAGCGGAACTCTCTCCCGCGCTCCCCCTAACCTTTCGCTTTTCATGCGCTAACATCACACTGGGATATTCCCCCCACTCTCCCCCGCCACATCCCCTCGGCGCGATCATTTTCGGTGAAGGCGTTGCCAAGAAGTTGCCAAAAAAAATCCCGAAAGAAACATCAGGTATACTACGAGAGAAAGAAAAAGAGAAGAAATAAAAAAAAACTTGAGAAATAAAAAGCACTGTAGTTCCGCTCGCGTTATCTTTTCCTCATCCTACTCTTTGGGGAGGCAGGAAAGTGTCGCAAAAAGGCCAAGCTGAAAAAAAAGCAACCCACAAGCCGGTTACAGACGGCAGTCGTGCCTTGGGCTATCGCCTAGCTGTTGCTGCTGTAGCTCTACCGACAATAATCATCGCAGGCACAAGACACCACGAGACTGCGGTTTAACCCTTTGACTGACCGCCCGTCTTCACGAAAACTAGCATATGAATGAAGGGCAACAGAGGCCTTGACCCGTCCAAACAGACCCTCCTTACGTCCTTGATCGCGGGGTCACTTTCGCGGGTCGACGCAGGCCTAGGCCTTCAGGCAGGGCAAGGCAAGGCAAGGCAACGCAACGCAACACGAGGTAACGCGAGCCCGACCGAACCCGCATATTTAGGCGCCCACGAAAGGAGAAGGCAAACAACCCACTGACAGCCATCAAGTGAAGCAGAGAGGTGGGGAAAGCGGGGGATCCTTTCCAGGCCGTAGAGGTAGCCGTGGGGGGGGAGGGAGGGAGGGAGGGGGGAAGATCTAAACATCCGATATCCAACCAAAGGCGTCTTTCGATCCAGTACTTTCCGATAAGAGGCCTTCCGATAAGGTTCCTTTCGATAAGGCGTCCTCCGATAAGAGTCTTCCGATAATATGTCTTCCGATAAGATGTCGTCCCATACAGCGCCATCCGACGAGATACTTTCCGAAAAAGTGCCTACCGATAAATTGCCTTCCATCCGATAATGTGCCTTTCCTATGAAACGTCTTCTGGCCAAGGTGCCTTCCGATAAACTGCTTCCCGACAAGACCCCTTCCGATAACATGCCTTGTGAAAATATACTTTTCCATCGAGAGCAAAACGCCTTCCGACGACACGACTTCCGATAAAATGTCTTTCGATAAGATACCCCCGATACAAGGTGCCCTCCAATAACGTACGCGCCTTCCGACAAAAGGCGCCTTCCGATACCGTGCCTTATGACACAACTTCAGCGGCCACCTCGTTTCCGTTCCTATTCCTGTTCCCGTTCCCATTCCCGTTCCCATTCCCGCCCTTGTCGGCGGCGTCACCGCAATGAGGATGCCGCAAGTCTGGTGAGTGGCGCTCACCCAGGGCGGCGAGTCCGAGGCCCAGCGCCTCCATATCGAGACCCTTGCCAGGCCGACCGTCGATAGGGTTCGCGGGGCCCGTTGCAGGAGAAGGGTTCTTGGACAGCTCCGTGAGCTTCTTCTGGAGCTGTACGATTAAAACCTCCTGCGAGGGCGAGCGGGCGGGGCGGCAGGCAACGGTCATCGTTCGAAAGGGGACGAGTAATTTTTTGGGGCAACACGTACGGAAAAAGAAAAAGAAAAGGGAAACGGCGTTGAAAAACGAAAAACGAAAAACGAAAAATGAAAAAAACATATTTCGTTTGTGTATATACCACCTTGTTGGGCTCCGAAGAAAACAAGTAGGCAAAAGGTTCGAAACAAGAAAAAAACAGAAAAAAGAGGGAATATTACACTTGACCGCACCTGTTCTTCCACCTTTCGAGTTTTCGCCGCAAGCTCCTCTCTGAGACGAACATCTCCAGTCTCCGTCGCCGACCCCTCCTCACCGCCCCCTCCAACCGCACCCCACCCACCCCCACGCCCACTACCGCTTAGACTCCTTCCGCCAGGACTCCCACGACTGTCTCCGCCCGGGTGGGCGATCCCGGGGCAGTCCGGAGAGCCGCATCCGAACCCGCCGCCTAGGGCATCGAGCCGCTCCAGCAGCTCCGACGCTGACGGTCGTAGCTCCGGGTCGGTCCTGCAGAGGAGCTCCGCTAGCTCGGCCACGGCGGGGCTCCTCGCGGCCAGGTGGGCGGGGGCCGCTCCGCCGCCCCCGCCCCCACCGTCGCCACCGCGGGGGCGGCGCATCGCCTGGAACGCGTCGGCGCGCTCATGTGTGGTGGTGAAGCAGCAGCACAGCTCGAGCAAGATGAGACCGAGGGAGAAGAGGTCGGAGCGGACCCCATACTGTCTCCCCTGAAGCTGTTCCGGGGACGCGTAGCTCGCGGTCCCGACCCCGGTCGTGTGGCCCTCCTCGTCCTCTCGGCCCAGGACTCGGGGGGGCGGAGGGAGGAGGCGCGGGACGAGCGCCGCTTGGTCGGGACGCGCCACCGCCGCCACCGCCGCTTGCCACTGTTGCTGCTCGGCCGCTGACGTTGTTGGTGCCTCAAAAGCGGCTGTGGCGGCGGCAGCGGCGGCCGCGTCGGGACATTCGTCGTCGTCCTCGGCCCCGACACCTGCCGCGATGACGGCCTCCGTTCGGGAGAGCCCGAAGTCGCCGATTTTCAGGCAGTCGTCTTCCCCTACGAACACATTTTCCGGCTGCTCGACATGAGTTCATTTTTGAGAGGCAGCCACGCGAACGGGATATTTCCGTGTGGGGTGGGCGGGCCGGTGAGTGGGTGGGTCGTTGGGTGGGGGTGGGCTGGGGTGGGAGGCGGATAATACACACGGCATTGAAGGAATACATCACAAAAAATAAAAAATAAAATACCAAATATTCATACAAGTAGAACCAACTAGCCAGTCAACAAAGAAGGGGGGCGGGGCCTTTTCGACAACGCACCTTGATATCGCGGTGAATTATCCCCTTCGAATGAATGTGGGCCACCCCCTCCGCGAGCTGGCGGAAGAACTCCAGCGCCACGTGCAAATCCACATGTCCAGTCCCGCGCCCGCCCCTGCCCTCGCAACGGCTCCTTAAGTCCGAACAAGAAGGAGACCGACATTTGGAAGACCCCTCGACCGCCACCGTCTCACCACCATCTTCTCCACGTCCCGCGGTCGACGTCGCGTTGAGACCCAGCTCCGCCGCCTCGCAAGCTTGTTTTCCGCTCGTATTACGCGTCGGCGGAGGGCAAAGGGGGCTCTCATCATCAACGCCGCTGGCGCTACCGCCGCTACTGCTGCCACCACTGCTGCTACCGCTGTCGCCGCCACCACCACCACAACCACTACCCCTGCCGCTGCCACCACTACCTCCATCGCCACTTCTTGTCGACGAATTCTCCGAAGTCTCGTCCGAGATTCCGGATGAAGCCGAGGTAACCGGGTCTGTCCTAGGAGAGGTCGCTGACGTTCCGTGCGCCTTCATCACGTCAACTACGTCCGGAAGCAGCCTCGGTTTCTCATCCTCGCCGCTCGAACCGTCAGACACCGCCCTACTATCCCGGCCCGTCGTTGTCGTCGCAGTTGTCGTCGTCGCCCGCGGCGAGTTAGCGCCGGCCTCGAACAAGATGCCACTACCCGCCTCCTCCGCCTCCGACGACAGCCGCGCGTTGCGCTTGCGCAGCCATTCTTGCAGGGTGTCGCGCGGGCACAGATTCATCTGGATATACAAAGTCACCGGATACTGGGCCATCTTGTCCGGCGAAACGCTACGCCGAGTCAGACGCCGCTCGCTCCCGAGGCGGCGACCACCTCGGCCCCTGCCACCGCCGCGCCCAATGCCGGCACCACCACCGCCGCCGCCGGCGGCGTCAGAGGAATGCGCCGGGCCCCAAGCGGACCAGCCCTCGCCGTTCTCACAGCGAGGATCTCGGACGCTCTGCTTCTTCGAGGGGTTCTCGCTCCCGCTCAGGGAGGAGTTCCCGAAAGAGACGAGGTCGTCCATGTCGATGGAAGGGTTGCGGAACTGCCCGGACCGATGCCTATGCACGGCAGGGGAAACCCACCTACTGGAAGGAGGGTGCATTCGCCCCCCGCCGGCTCCGCCGCCGCCGCCGCCGCCGCCGCGCAAGCGGGCGGTTGCCGCTGCCACCGAACCTGCCGTGCCACCCTCGGTGACGCCGTACGAGCAGGCGTTATCGTCGAAATCGACGCCCGCGCACGAAGACTCCTCGCTCCACTTGCTGGTCTCGCTCTCCCCGTCTTCCACCGACCAGCGGCTGAACCCCCTCTCGCGCGGCGCGTGCGCCGGCTGGGCTAGGTACGTCCTGGGGGACAGGACCTGGGGAGACATGGAACCGCGGTGTTCCATCCCTCCCCCGACCCCACCCCCACCGCTGCCCCACAACAGCCCCCCGCCTCCCCTCGGAGCGGCTCCGTGGCTGCCACCCAGCCCCCACGACTTTCTCGCGCCACCACCGCCGCCGCCACCACCGCCGCCACCACCACCGCCGCCACCACCACCGCTAACGACATGCGCGTTGTCGCTGTCGGCGCCCCAGCCCCACCCAGAGCCGGAATCAGACGCGGAATCGCCTGACCGCACTGCCGCCTCCGGTCCGGGTCCATTCATAATCTGCGACAGCCGACGCGCCGGCACAAGGGCGTCCATGCGCGCGCGGAGGGGCCCGCCTGGGACGGCCGATGCAGCGGCGGCGGCTGCAGCGGCAGATGTATCCGGGGAAGCTTCGGCTCCGCCGCGCCCGCCTGGTCTTGCACCGCCTCGGTGTTGGTCGGCTCGCTTGCCGTGTCCCATCCCGTTCTCCACCCAGCTGCTTTCAAGCCACGAGGTGTGGTAGCGGACGATGTTCTTGTGGTCTAGCTGGGCCAAGCACTGGACCTCGCGCATGACTGCCTGGGCGCTGGGGTGGGACACGCCGATTCCGCGGAAAACTACTTTTTTTATGGCATACCTGGGGCGACGGGTAGGTAGGTGGGGGGGGCGGTACGCACGAGGGACAAAGTTAGAGCATTGTAGTAAGGAAGGGTTTCTTCTTGTCTCGTCCCCTCTCCGCTTCTCTTCTCCCCTCCTCCTCTCTTCTCTTCTCTTCTCCTCTTCTCTTCTCTTCTCCTCTTCTCTTCTCCTCCTCCCCCCCCCCGTTCCCTTCCTCTCTCCCCTTCTTGCTTTTCTTTCCCTCACCTCGTCCCGTCCAGGCGGTGTCGGGTGCGGTAGACGTCTCCAAAGGATCCCCTTGCGATCAGCCCTTCCTCTTCGAAGTCCCGCAGGTACCTGTCGCCACGCGTCCGCACGGTCCGGGCAAAGAGCGGAGCGGGTGAACACACTAAAAAGAGAGGTCGTTGAGGGCTGTATAGACCATGGCCCAGCTTCGCCAAAACGGCTGAAATATGCCTCCGCCCTACACACATTTCACTACTACCATTATCCTTCTTGCCCCCCGAACCACCCTTCCGCCACCCCCCCCCCTCACCTCGACGTGCCGAGCACCCGTAGCCCCAGGGCCGTCGCTGCCGCAGACGATGAGCCCCTCTCCCCCTCGGCACCGTTCGCCGCCGTGGCCGCCGCCGCAGCCGCCGCTGCCGCGCCCCTCGGCCAGGCGCCCAGCAGCAGCGGGACCCCCCTGCCCCCGCTGTCTATCTGGCGGCGTACAGCCTCTACGACGGCGGTGCGGTCTAGAGGGGCGCGGTAGGAGGAGAGGGCCACTGCAGGAACGAAGCCGAGATCGAACAGGAACTGGATGGAGTCAAGAACTTTTGCCTCGTACAGGACTAACACCTGGTACAAAAGGGGGAGGGAGGGAGAGAGGGAACCAAGGGATGTTGCCGGCCGTGATAAGGAAAGGGGGATGGGAGGGTGTCCAGCAACAGCACTGCCGACCGACGTTTGTTTGTAGATGTTCCCTTCCGTAAAGTTCCGTTATAAACGCCTGGAACGGAGGGAGTTTTTTTTTTCTCACACTTCTACTTTTCAGCTTCTGGACAAGCCGTGGTCACAGGTGTCGTCCCTTCTCCCCCCCGGTTCTTGCCTCAAATTTTTATCGCGCATAGGGTTCAGCAGTCCCACCACTGCTCGTCGTTTTTCATCGAGTGTTGCTACCTCACGCTCTCGCGCTTTCCGCAAGTCAATTAATGCACAACAAAAGTCCCAACGAATTTATACGAGTATGCACACGGCGGGGCTCGAACTCACGAAACTGACCTATACCAGGCTCGAGGATAACCTGATACGCCACCGGGGCGATACGCCAGGCATCGTCTGTGGCAGGTTGGAAGGTTGACTGACCAGAATGGTCGTCTGGTGTCGATCATGGCTGGCCTTTGAAAAATGCATGGATACTTTATTGGAATCGCTTTTGAGTCAAGCGTATTTAACTGCTGAAAGTCAAACGTGGGCAACCACATCCAGGGGCAGCAGAGAAGATCCTACAAACAAATCGCCAATAACAAAAATAGTTGACCACACCAGGGTACCGGCATAATTCACTACCTGGTAGGTAGTCTACTCACTACGTACATCTTGATCATACCAGGTGTGTACCGTATGGAGTTTGGAGCCTTTCAGATCAACGCCTGTGGCAAACACAAACAAAACATCACGGAGCTACGCACGCACAACAGGGCCGTGGTTCGTAGAGCTCCTTGTAGATATTGCTTGACATGAGCGTAGGATGTAAAGCCTATCATACCGGCATACACTTGTACTTTCCAGCTCCTGGACAAGCCGTGGTCACAGGTGTCGTCCCTTCCCCCCCCCCGGTTCTTGCCTTCAATTTTTATCGCGCATAGGGTTCAGCAATCCCATTGCTCGTCGATTTTCATCGAGTGTTGCAATTTGTGCACAAGAAAAAGTCCCCTCGGACTTGCACGAGTATGCACTCGGGGTAATTTGAACTCAAGAAACTGACCTATACCAGGCCGTATACCTGGTACCAGGTACCTGGTACAATAGTTGTTGTTGTTCTCGCATAATCAAGTCCGTGGTCACAGGACGGGCTCTAGTCACTCTGGAGCCGAGGAATACCCCAGGAAAAAAACACAAACAAACCAAGGGTGGTTGGTGCCTGTGGCATATGTCACACCCCACCAGATTGTACGCACGTGCTCCTAAAAATTCCAAATGCCCGCCCGTTGGAGCTACGCAAAACACTACACAAAAAACACCAGTCACTCTCAACACACTGCGCATCGTATACGAACGGTTCATGGGACTGGCCATCACCCTAGGACCCCGCCTGAGTTTACTTGGTACCAGGTAATGTTTTCCACCGAACGAGTACGAAGTCGATACCTGGCACTCGGCTTCGCAAGCCGCGTGTTCCATGACATGTTCCTCGCGCATTTTCAGGTATCACGAACAGAAACGACTCTTCTCCCGAGGGTATGCACCAGGGGCAGTTGGATACCAATTAATCAAATTAAACACCAAAAATGGTACGATTGTACAGCATTAACTTAAGAGCCCCCAAACCCCTCCCTATACTAAATCCAAGTGATGTTGTCCCTAAAAGCGGGTTTCCAGTTGTAAAGGGGTAAATGCGGCAGCAATATACAAGACTGCTGACTGCTGGCAAATGTGATGCATACCAGGTACATCGTACGATAAATACCGGTATTCAGACAGATTATAGATAACTAAGCAACGCGGTTATCTTGTGACTTTTGCCGTTGATATTACTGTGACTTCGCGCACGCGCTCACTCCAGATCCGACTCCTTTGGGTGAGTCACACGCTTGCTTTGGGAACTACTCCAAGGTTTTGTCTGAGTCAAGTGCTTTTACGCACCTACTAGTTATACACTTGGTTACGAAACGCGGTAGTATTGGCTTTGAGCGCGTGCCTATATTATAAAAATAAAAATACACTCCAGCTATGAGATCGAAGATTTTGTCCAAACTCATCTTTGAAAGCTGTATGTGATGCTCCGATCGCGCGTATTACGGGTTGTGTGTCCTGGGTATAGGTCGGCGACTCCCCTTACAACTACAGTTAGTGTAGCTTGCCTATATATCTCGGATGGCACTCTGTCCTACAGAAAGCATGTCGACATCATATGTATACGGGCAAATAGTTGGAATACTATCAATAAGTACGTCGTATAATAGAAATCATGTCGTATGTATTTGGTCCAAGGCACGTGCCATTCGCATGTGGGCAAAGACGGGGTGCATTCGCGCATACGACACAAGAGTGTTTTAGCAGTATTACAGGAAACCATGCCAAAGGGGACTCAGTGGGGGGCCCAGTTGTTTGTTTCCACATGAACTCGCATAATGAAGTCTGTACAATAGTCACAGGACAGGCTCCTGTTACTCTGGAGTGGACAAATAATACCCAAGGAAAAAAACAAAACATACCTGTACTGGTAGTGTGCTACACGTATACGAATATCATACCATAGACGAAGCAAGTCGCAAGTCGTACATTCACTACAACAAAAAGATGGTGATATCGGAAGTCAGCGTACGTAGGTACATACCAGGTACATATCAGGCCCATGATAATGCATGCGTTCTTCAAGATTCGCAGCTGGTATGGAGCCGCGGCCTACACGACCTTCTGGGCAAACACACAATAAAGAGACATCAGCGCTGAAAGCGATTCATACATTGCATGCCACTATCAACACTACCCGTACACAACGGGCGCGTGTTATAGCTGCACAGACTACAGCCGAAAACAGCCCCCATGTCTGCAGTGCTGCTACTGCATGCTATGAATACGCACTGGCTACGCACTGGCGGCTGCAGCGTTGCTGCCTAGAGTGTTGTCTGGTTGTCTGCTTCCCATGCCACCGTTGCTTGGTACTCCTATAGCTGCAGGCATGGGGGCTGAATTTGGTATTTGGCTCAAGTCTGTGCATAGCTACATGTTATAGCTGAATCGCTTACAATTGCTTATGCGTCTTGTTACGTGATGCAAAGCAGGCCGGGTTTACCACTGCTCCATTGGGGGCCCCCGTCTGAGTCCGTACGGTATGTTTTCCTGTACTGTACCAGTATACATGAAGGTGGTACTGCTAGATGTTTGTTATAAAAAAAAAATTACACTCCAGCTGTGAGATCGAAGATGGAAGATTTTGTCCAAACTCATCTTTGAAAGCTGTGTGATACTCCGATCGCGCGTATTACGGGTTGTGTGTCCTCATTAAGGATATAGGTCGGCGACACCTCTTGCAACTACAATGTAGCTATCAGGGTCAACAGGGTGATGTTAGTCAGTCTGTGCGCGGAAACTTTAAAACACGTTTTTGAGGGGGACGAAATCTGACAGCTGTGGAAGGAAATGCATCAGTTTATCAAGTAATAATCCTGTAAGTCGATAACCGGTGAGGGGAGGGCGGAATTTTTAAGGACGTGCGGGCCTAGGTTTGATCAAGAGGGAGCGGGGGGGCGGGGGGGGGGGGGAGGGCAGGGCAGGTCAATCTGTGCGTGGAAACTATAAATCCTATCCTGTAAGTCGTACAACCAGTGAGGAGAGGGCGGAGCGTTCGAGGGGGTGGGGGTGGGGGTGGGGGTGGGGGGGCGAAAGGGGTTTTCAAACATCAGGTCGCATGGATGTAGGGGTTTGCTATACGCGTGGTGCCAGGTCTAGGCGATGGTGCGGGTGGTGGGGAAGGAGGGGGGGTTGGGGGGGTTGGGGGGGAGGGGGGGGGGGGGTGAATTGCAGCAGCGGCATGGATAGCTCTAGAAAGATAACGAGGTGATATCAAGTGCGTGGAAGTGTTTATTACTCTGGCAGATTTCTATGTTAGGTGGGGCGTTTGAGCAACAGGGAGCGGGAAAAAACAACAACAAAAAGGGGGGGGGGGGGAGAAGGGTTTCAAGAAGTTTAGGTCACAATACAGTATAAAAATACACTCCATGTTTAATATACTACTAATAGCATCGTAGTGCTGCTGCAGGTTCAGCACGGGGCTAAAAAAAAATGCATTTAATACGACTCGTAGGCTCTACAAACGTCGCCTGTCAGTCAGATATTAACACATGAAATAACCGGCTCCTAGAGAGAGGACGTCACGGCTGCTGCATACAGCATATTGCATCTTGGACCTACATGGCCTGTTATAATCTATTTTTGCCGCGTGAAACTTTATTTTTGTCAGCCTCGAGACCCGAGATTCGAGATGAAACATGAAGTTGGTGTTCTGGTTCAGTTTACGTTCAAGACGACCAGTTTTCCGTGTCTCACAACTCACTGGAGTCTGTGATCCTTTTACGGTCCGTGACAACAGCATAACTTGTACCGGTAGCAAGGGTATCTCTAGGATCTACACGTGCTGCTGGGTACATATTTCGATAGGATGCAGAACAAGAACGGAAGTGGGTGTGATGTTGGAAAGAAGAGACGATGTGATGTAACGTGAAGACAACACACAACTGTTATGTTACAACTGCTGCTGGCTCTGGTTGCTCGTAATTATACTCCCATTTAGTTCATACAACGACAGCAGTGCCGTTGTCGTAGGATAGCACAGCAGACACCATCCATCCGGGGATGAGAGATACCCACGTGTCTTGCTTGTTGGTTGGTGTCACGTTAGGCATTGCATGTAATCATGTATTATACGATTATGATTATGATATGATATGATATCATATGATATGATATGATACGCGAGATCGAGATCGAGATTGAGATCGAGAATCGAGATGATATTTCTTGTGTAGCCCGTCGTCAGGAAAAGGCACATTCCAGCGCCACTACAGTAATTGTAGACACAAACTTGTAGAAAAAATTCACAGGCTAGACTCAATATACAGCAGTGTTGTCAGTGTTGTTCCGTGCGTTGTTTTGTGGGAAGGGGGAGTGATATTGTATTTTAACCATAACCTCAAATAATATCCCACCCTAACCTGGAAACCCCCAAATCGCACTAAAATGATTACAATATTGCCTGAAGTGTGAACATGTCCAACATATCGAAGTCTGCGAAACTACTGCCTGTAATCATATCGTAAGGTTCTTCCAAGGTGTCAGGCATTTCTCTCTCACACCTCTCATCTATACCCGATGCCCCTACTCACCTGTTCCACGAAAGTCCTCGGGGTAGCATCGTGCTCGGAGCACATATGCGCGAGCAGCATGGTCAGCAGAATCTGCCTCTCCGCGTCCAGACGCACTTTCTCGAGTCCATCCGCCGCGCCCCCACCCCCTCCGCCACCCGCCCCACCCCCGCTCCCGCCAACCTCGCAGTCAACTCCACCGCCTGGGGATGCTAAATCCCCTGCCGCCCCCAACCCTCCAGACGCTACAGCCGATGATGATGGCGCTGGTAATGGTGGTGGTGGTGACGCCGTGTCTTGGGCAGGTACAGGTAGGATGCATCCGCCCCCGCCGCCGCCACCGCCTCCGATGAGTTTTCCCTGTCGGAGTAGAATCTCATCGTCGACGTCATCGGATATCTGCCGCACGAAAGGCACCACCTCTGTTCCACCGCCTGCTAGTTCGTGTGGCGGGTCGTTCGTGTGGCGGGTCGTGTGGTGGCATGTGGGGCGAACGACAAGAGGGCAAATGGGAAAAGGTATGAGATGTTACGTAACGTAATAATTGAAGGTATCGTCAGGTAGCATATGCACGATATCATACATTTGCTATCACGCCTACCTTGTACTGGGTAGGAGAACGAATCGTACGTAACCTTCATGTTTGAAAGGCCTTGTGGGCAACACCACCTGGTACATGTCCTCGCGCAACACCGCTGTCTGATTGGTCCGGGCCGGCCTTTCGGCCACCCGTTTTTCTTGGGGAAAATGGCTACGCTCCCGCCGCTGCGACCTCGGCCCCCCCGAAGGGTTGGCGTTAGGATTATGGCTGAGCTCGGGTTGGGTTGGGTCTGGTCGACATAGATATAAAGACTGACCAGAAGGTATTGCACGAGAGAGACTACAAGGTGTTGTGCACAGGGGTAACCTGAAAATTGCTATTAATAGGGGTAACCTGATAATTGCTCACTGCCTAGGCCTATACCGCCTGTAAGAGACAGGCAAGTGTTTGTGAGCGTGTTCGCGCGTGTGCGCGTTCTGCACATTAACCGAACTCGAGCCCCCGGATAGATTGGGGTTAGGGTTAGGGTTAGAGTTGGGCTTGGGCCGGGTCTGAGTCGACGCGAGATATAGAACATGACCAAAAGGTTTTGCGTCAGCGCGAGAATTACAAGGTGTTGTTTGAACACAGGGGTACCCTGATCACTACTGCCTGGGACTGTACAGCCGTACCAGGTGCCAAGCAGGCGAATGTTCGTGTCTTGGTGTGGTTGGTGTGCTTGTCGTAGTGCTCTTCCTGAGGTCACAAACACTGCCGGCCCTCTCCTAAGGAAGAGCCCAACAAGACACTTTTAGCCGAAAAATTAAAAGGGGAATCAAGAAATTCGACAGCTGCTATACTGAAGTTAGTGTAGGGCACACCCGTTTTCCCAAAATAAGTACCTTAGACCAATTTCTCGGTTTCTTACAAGAGGACCGATACTTCATCGTATGTCCATGTAAAATGTACACTTGTTATTTTTTCTGGCTTGCCGTTCTCCGGGGGCCGAATGGTTTTCCTCGCGGTTTCGGCTGCGGCGCAAGCAAGGCGCCCAAGGGTGCATTACGACGCGTGTTTCAATTCCGGTCGAACTCCGTGGCGGTACGCTGAGCATCCAACGTCGCTGAGCTGGTTCTTTCGTTCAAAGGGGTTGCGTTCCACCTCGCTGTTCAAGCCCAGCAGGTGCATGGGAAACCCCACGTTGTTCTTAAATAGCCCGCTCTCCTTTCATATATTTCGTATTCGCTCCGCTTTCCCGCTCACCGTACATGCCAGTCCAATTGTTTTATCCTCTCTGCTGTCTGCTACGAGCAGCAGCAGCAGCAGCAGCGCTCCTCTGCGACAGCCACGGACGGTTCTTCTGTGTGTGCGCGTGTGCGCTTCTGTGTTACGTGTGGGTGGGGTGTGTGCTGTCATAGACACACAAAACGATCAAAAAAAGAGCGGTAGATTTATTTTTGCAAAAGCAGCCACTCAGTTAATATACAGCAGTACAGCAGCAGTAGCGGTACAACGGCAGCCGCGCTCCAAGCTCTCGCATTTGTGCCAGTAGTCACGAAGCATGTGCGTGTGGCTGGTGCACAGCAGCAGGAGATCGAACCACGAGAACAAAAATGTGGTGAGCTACGTGAAGCTTTATTTTTCCCCATCCGCCGGAGGATGCAAAAAAAGAAGAGAAAAATTAACACCTCCAACAGCTGAACAAATGTCGGACCCCATACCAGGTACACGAAGCATACAGCAGCAGCAAAAGCAGCACAGCACCTGTACGAAACTCAAACCTGTGCATTGGAACGCCTAAATCCCCTCGTCACTTGCGACGCCCCGGGAATATCCAAGTCAACCCCGTCCCGAAGGAAAAAGTTGTACCATATACCAGGTACGACACACAAAATACACTGGCATACGGTGGTAGGTACGAGCACCAGCATTAGTACGTTCGTGCGAGGCAATTTCAACGAACGCACCGAACGAAATGCAAGCATCGCGCGGAAGGAAGGATAAACACGCATGTAAAGGAAGAAAGCGCGACAAGAAACGAAGGAACTTGTTCATACTGCTTGTGTTGTATTCCTATGTATTCCATGGACCAAACGAACGAGATCGAGACAACCGCGGGGAACATGTGTGCACTCAAAGAACAAAGCGAATAGAAAAATAGCGCGGGGTCGGAAGGATTACACGAATGGCGCGGCGAGCGGGCCGCCAATCCTCCGTAAGTTGGCGACTTGATAATCGGCCCAGTAATGTCACTAGACTGCCATGCACCGGCGTACGAGGTACACTCTCACCATACCTGGGGTATGTGTACTCTCACTCACGACTCGCGAACAGATACACATACAGATCATATCGTGTGATATCAGGATATAGTTACGAGGTCATGGATATGATGCGTGTTCCCGCATGAGACCACAGGATGGATTATAAACCATATACCACAGCAGCAGTAGCTCTGGCATTTTTTTACATACAGCAGAGTGCACATCTCGGGGTGCACTCGGTGTGATATCTGGGCAAACATTCAGCTGTAATTATAGCTGCTTCGTAGTTGCCTTTGTGTCGACCGTCGACGGCTGTCATGGTTCAGCCGTCCACGTCGTACTTTTTTCATCTTTTCTGTTTTTTACGTCAAAATAAACGATACGGTACATGTACCATGATACGAATGCTGACGACTCAGCATACTTGGTTTTCGATGGGCACGCGAGCGACATCGCAAAACGGTGCGAAAGGCCTGAACGGGGGCAACAGCCAGGAAACGAGACTCTGGAGAAAGAGGCAGACATGCCACGAGCCGATGGTGCTGGGCATCATATACGAGAGGGAGACGCCGCAGAGACGCCGCAAAGCGGCCGCTGCCTGCTACCGTCGTGAGAACACGAATTCATATCATCATACGTACGTAGATTGCCGGATCATGATGAAAACTGGGTTTTGCCAACATATTCATATTCTATGTACGATACAACAAATCCAACTCTGTACTTTAAACTCGTCAAAAAATATTATTTTCTGCTGCCGAGTTGCCGAGTCTAGCATATGATAGCCACACCCGCATCACACCACGAAAGCACTCCGTTCTCTGGATCGTGGTTGCGGTTGCTCCGGGAACTCCACAGGCTCGTGCGGGCCTGAGAGAAACGTTGCCCCTCCCTATCGCTTGGCTGGGGAGGGGCAAACCAGGTTAATGCAAGCGAGGAAAAGTATTCGCAAAACGAACAATCTGTAGTAGACGAACGCGTGTCTCCGCCTCGGTTTTTTTGTCCAGAATATTTTATATTTTTAGTAGATAGAGCAACTCCCTATACTAAAACGTAGTAGTTTGGAACATTATGTTGCTTGTAGCAAAAGCACAAGCAGCGAGAGCACAAACGGTACCATAAATAGTGGTACTTTTGGGTCGGGTTTGCCACCACAATAAGCAAGGTGCATCGTACGGTCGGCCTCCACGGCTCGCTAGACAAAGTCCTGAACATATGTTATGTCCAAGTGCACCTTCGAGTCGGCAACAACGAGAGAAGGTCTGCCCAGCACAGCTCACCTTCAATGCTACGTCTTGATAATGGCCTGCTAAAATGCCGTTCGTCAACCGATCCTTCCGCGCCAGTTGTCACGCGTTGCTTGGGCGCCCGCACATCGCTGTTGATACCAGCCATGGTCCCCCCTCCTTCCCCTCGGCCCCGCAGAGCGACGAAGCACGAGTGCTATGTGCGCAGGGCTTCTACAGCCCTCTTGTGATCCCCTGGCATTCCAGGAGGCCGCCGAGCACGAGCAAAGGGCTCGGCGACAATCACCAAATTTAGGATAGGAGTTAACAAGTTTTCTTCGCGAGGCAATCGAACTGCGAGTCCGATTATTTTTTGGAGCGACGCCGCAACACACCCTCTCTCGCTCGCCCACTCCCCTCGCCGTGTAGGTGGGGCCGCGTCCGCGGTTGACGGGGTATAGCACGAGTGACACACAAGGGTACCCGAGCAGTGTGTGTATGTGCTCTGAGATCTCGCGTGTCTCAGCTCAGTGTCCGAGGTCTCGATTTCTATTTCTCGAAGCTTTGATGGGATTGACGATGATGGGCAGCAGCAGCAAGCAGAGGGGGCTCTTGCCCAATCCCCAATCCCCAATTCAATTGTCCAAGAATTTTCACGGATAAAATTAAAAATTTGCAGGGAAAAGAGGAATTTGAAAAGTTTTGAAAAAAATTAGGCAATGTGGTGGTGGCTGCTGATTGGTTCAGAGAACAAAAATCGTTTGTTGGTAGTTGAGGTGAAACCGTCGATATTTTTTCTACGGAATACCGACCAATCAATGCCTACTACTGCCTCGCATCGACATCGAGCATCCACAGCAGCATCCAGCAAACATCCAGTCATAAGTGTCCGTGCCGATCCTTTATTGTCACAGCTAGAGATACAAGCCACAAGCTCTATGACATCGTACCGAAAACGCAGTCAACACGACTGCGAGCACTGCATGCGTGTATGTGCTACACTGCTACACAAGAAGACAAAAAAACAAAATAAAAGACATGACAACCAAAACGGAAAATGTACCTTGCTTGGATGCGTTTGTTTATTTTTTCTTTACATTATTCTTGAGTACGTTTCGGTATGATGGATCAAGACGGGGAGATGGCTCGTCGTGCTCGCCGTACAGAAACGTTGGCCCACAACGTTGAGCTACTATCCACTGGTAAATGGCCAGCCAAAGAGAGCAACATCCAAACATCAAGCACAGCAGTGTTCGTCCTGCAGCACGGCCGTATACAGCTAGATATAGCTGTATAGTAGTAGTTTTTTTGTTTTTGTTTTTTTTTGCTCATCATCCCTTCTGTTTTCTGTTGTATCTTCGCTATTCTCCGTTATCCTTCTTCTCCCTCCCTTACCAGGTACAAATACGTTTTACTCAGCTCCGCGGGGTCACTGAGCAGGCTATTTTCTTCCCCCTCCCCACTACGTACGGTGCGTGCCTTTGTTTTTATTGCGAGGAGATTCCAGCTGTTTCTTCCCTCGTCGACTCGCATCGAATTGTGCCTACCCACGCTGCTATCATAGGCGTAGTACGGGTAATACACCAGATATGTACGCCGGTATTGGCTAAAAATATTATAACGACGTCAGCTGCGAGTACTCACCTTTGCAAGCTGCGTACTATACAAGTAGTCCAAATCGATCGCCCGTCTTTAGTAAGTTTCATAAATCAAAACCTACCAGTACATACATTACTTTAAATAAGATGATACTTAGTATTTATCATGATACACCTATTTTGTATATAGACTAGACTAAAGTCTAACCATTTGACATACCAATAATTATCTGTGTGCGCTGGTATTGTATGTTGTTGTTGTAGCTTGGTCCGGCATCGAAACAAAATGTGCTAGGAGTAATACACGTAACTTGCGGAAACGGGGGGGTTCTTCCGTGTTCCGACGACTCGACGTGTGAGTCCATGAGTTACGATGACGATGAAGATGACTCTCTCGCTCTCTGACTCGCTCTCTCCCCGCGTCTCGCCACTATACTTGCCAGCCCCTGAGAGAGTTATCAACGGATATAATTATACCGCGGCGAAAACGACACGCGAGCATACTACATGCTGCATGGACCAATTCAATGAAGTATTGGCATACCTGTTTTCTAGTTCTTCCCCCCTGCCTCCCCCCCCAATGTTCACTGAACAGAGGATAGCTGTGCCACGAGCACGACCTGCTAACAGAACGTTGACCTGAGGATCATTTGGAAAAGCAGCCTTTATTTTGCAACCTAAGACGCCCAAATTAACAGATATTTCGTCGCGTTTCAAGACACTTACTTCGAGTTGGTTTTGGCTCCTCACCAGACAGATCTGATGTGTGAAGCTCGCGATGTATATGTAAACTAAAAGCACACCGTGTTACAACAGCAGTTCCATACATGGCATGGGTACGAGGGAGGCCCCTCCACCTCTCTTTCTCGGGACTAAAGGAAAACGGTATTATTGTGCTCAATGCTACAGCAGTATATTATATTGTTGTAGTCAAACGTTATAATAATAACTGCTTGTCGATTTGCTAATAATAAGTACAATGGTTACAATAATAACTGATGCTACCACAGCCAGCAGCTGCATGCAGCGAGACGGCGCGAAGCGTCCACGTGAATATCTCCGTCACCCATCGTCGTTTTCATAATCTAAACCACTAGTGCCCAACACGCCCCGCCCCCCCCCGTGATACCAGTAGAGTGTAATTTTACGTCCCCCAACAAGAACATGCATTCATGCATGAAGTAGGTAACCATATTTACACTGTTCATTAACAATGAAATGTCCCCCGGAGAGCACTCCATTACAGTGCTCCCCCCACCAGCGCATACATGTGGCTATTACGTAATCGATTGCAATGATGCTGGAATAGCAGACATAGCGAGGTTGTGGGCCGGAACACATCATCTCCAGTCCTCCTGTTTGTTATCCGCGCCCCCCTATCATCTATCATCATCCTCTTCGAGTACGATAGAGGCTGGCAATGGCAACATAATAATACTGGTGTTCTGCACCATTATTATGATTTTTTGCCCTGCGGCAGTATTATAGCGTAGATACGCCGTTCCGATGTAAATCGAATATCCTTCCATAAAGCAGCGGTAGTACCCATGAAGTCGAATAATCGCACCATAATGCAGTGTGGTATCTTCCGCCAACCATTTGCCCATCATCCAGTTTTTAGATATATTCAAGGCGCGCCTTCAGCAGCAGCCCCCCTACAGCCTACAACATCATCATCATCATCATCATCATCATAAAACCGGCGATTTTCTTTAACGAGCGTTTTATGTCTGCTCGACACGAGAAAGTATACAATGAAAAAAGCATCCTGAAACTTTTTCTTGTTGCAAAGGCCTATCGAACGATGACGTTGGGGTGGCAAGGGGCACCGTATTTCAGGAGATACGGCCGGGACGTGGTTTCAAAACCGGCGACTTCGTTCAAGAAAAGTTGGGGGGGGGCTACCGTAGAACGGCTCTCACATCATCATCATCATCGTCGTCATCATCATCAGTACATCATCATCATCGTCATCATCATCATCGTTTAAATTTCATTTACTTATTATTTTATTTTGTATTATATTTTCGCACTTGAACTCTCAGTCTTTCTCCCTCTCCTTCTCCCTCTCCCCCCCTCCCTCCTTGCCTGCTGTTAACAGTTGTTGACGCAACTCAGATCCAGGGTCACCACAAGCATGCCCTTCTCCCCCCTCCCCACTACGGTACGCGCATTCATTTTTATCGCGAGAAGACTCCACCATCATCCAGCTATTTCTTCTCTCGCGTCGACTCGCATGTAAAAAAATGCGCCTACCCACGATGTTAGCCGCTCTCAAAAGAAGTTATTAATCTTGTTATAAAATAATAGTTGATTCTTTTCTTTTTTTTTCTGGCATATAAACTCAAATGATTCGAGACCCAGAACCAATTATATCTACCATTAATAGTTATTATTAATAATAGAAGCATTCGAAGGTAACCACCACACCACACCGTTCGTCGCGACCGGCTATTATTAAAGTAGTGTGAGTGGTCGTCGTATAGTTGCTCCCTTCGCGACGAGACCACAACATAACCCAAAATACCCTTTCGTCGAAACCCTGCCCATATTTGCAAGCTGTGCATGATACTCCGATCGCCGATCGCGCGTATTACTGGGTGCTGTGTGTCCTCATTAAGGATGTATGATGTCACGTATAATGTCACATACATGCTACGATATAATAGGTGGTGGCAGTTTTCGTCTTAAATGGTTTCTGAACGACGGGGCTCCTTAATTAACCCGAAATCCTCGGGAAAATGCCTTTTTTTTTTTCACGATTCTCGTTATGTGTAACTAGGCCATGGGATATTTCATCCGGTATAGTAGCAGTTTATTTTTCTCCAAATCAGTTGTTGGGAGAGGTTGGTAACCCCTTTACCACTGGAAACCCGTTTTGGGGACAACATTATTTGGATTTAGTATAGGGAGAGGATTGGGGGCTCTAAAAGGGTCAAGCTCCCAAATTAAGGAATCTCAGAGCAAAAAAAGTGGCGGTGCATCTCTATCCTAGCACGCGTCAATATATATATATGGGTCAGGCGACTCCCCTTAGAACTACCCTTCCTTATACAGCACCCACTACCACTGCCACAAGAAGTACACCACATATCATGTCATGTATGTGTTGCACACCATCTTTCAACCGGTATCTCTGATGATACCAGGTTTGATTTAAGAATATAGACTACGCGATGATATTGTTGCAATATGGAGGCAATTTTTTCTTCTAGTGTTTCAACCGTCCGCCGGCAGAAATAAGGTAAAATAAAGCAAAGAGGGATCGAAGAACGAAGCTTTCGGGCGCATACTACACCACACACCCCGCCCAATCGATCAACAATGTGGTCTTGCATGTGCAGTAGTCGCGCGCTCTTCTGGTCGTTCGAAGGGACTGCCTGTTGGGCGCTACCTGTGTGACTGAACTAGTTTGTCACGCTCTGTGTGACGGAATTAGTCCAGCTGCAGCATGCTGCTGCTATTAATAGCAGGTAATAAACCCTGCGAGTAGTATTGACGGACAAAATGTATGCGACAGGGGTCAAATCCTCGTCCCGTAATAATGCTTTTTTTTCGTCCTTGGGTTAGGTCCTCGTGAGATACTACTACCACCACGACTACAGGAAAAGGTTAACGAAGAAATGCAGCCCTAACAGTGCCCCCCCTCACCGTACAATATTGTGTGGCTATACCGCTCTTCTCTTGTCATTTTCGGGTGCTGCGCGATGTGCACCGCCATGTAATAATGGAAGTAATTTGTTTGTTACACTTGCACCAACAAAATATTAGAAATTAAGATTTTCAGTGAAGATTGCCACTGACTGAGCCACTCGGGCGAGTGGCCGAAATTCGCTAGAGAGAGAAAAATAGGTGGTACCCCCCCTTCCTGTGGCTTCTCTGGTCGTGTCCTACTACTACTGCAAACATATGTCTTGCATCGCGACATTGTTATAGAGGTTGTACCACCCCACTGCGTGCGGTGTATCGAGTCTCTCTCTCTCCTCGCTTGCTGTCGGTTGTACGCACTAGTCTGCTGCTGCTGCTGAGGTTGCTTTATTCACAGACAGTGGGGTTTTCTTGAACACTGAACGAGGCTACGTACGATATGTGATACAACAGCAAGTAACAGATATGCATACCTGTTGTAATGGAGTGCCCTCCGTTGAAGCATGGTTTTTATAGATTCGACGTGACACCATGTCATGGTTGAGGTGAAACCACGTGATATTAGACGCCACACACTCACGTCAAGGCAATCATAGATTGGCGATAATGTAGGTGACGATAATGGGACAAGCAGGACGCCTCTTATCTCACTACCCTGCGCTACCCTGCACTACTCTGTTCCCTGTTTGTGTTTTAGCATTCTCTATTTAGGGAAATAATGTAAAATGAGCTTTGAGCCTAGCCAGCGAATCATGAGCAGAGACTACCAAAGACACCGGAACCCATGAGGGGCACGCTTCCCAACACCGACCAACCCCGCATCCCCTACTCGGAGTACAGTCACAATACGGTTACGAGTAGTACAATACTGTATGTGTAAATAAGCATTATTTGGACTTTCCGTGTTGTAGGGCTCACTGTTAAATTAATAGGTGGGGACACAGAGTGCCCCCTGCAGGTCTGCCAATTGAGCAGGTCTTCGGAGAGTACTCACTTTCGTTCCTTCGTAGAGATGTAGCTTTATTCGTTTCCACCAGAGCCCGGGATAGCTTCTGAGATCGGAGGCGCGTGCCTCCGATCTAATTCCTAATTTCCCCGAATATAAACCGCCAACCTTATCATACGAAACCCATCCAAATGATCTCAAATTCGGATACCTACAGGCCTTTCGAGGCCGTATCTTAACACTAGCCCACCCTGATGAGTCGCATATGCAGAAATATGGGAGATTCGGGGAAACTCCGGTTCTACGAACTAGACCATGAGTCGAAGATGCGGCTCCTCAAACCCCACTCCCACACCTCTAACCGTCTGGCTATGGAGCCAGGAACACGCGAAGAAAAGCAGTAGAAAGAAAAGCAGACCCTACAGCAAGGCAATAGTCACCCATCAAAAACTTGCCGCATGCCGCCGGCGTGGCGGGGGGGCAGAAAAGGCTCTAGAACCTGCCGCATGCCGCCGGTGTGGCGGGGGGGGGGCAGGAAAGGCTCTACGGTAAACCAACCACAGAAAAGGTACTATGGCGAGGCGAGCCCTCGTCGATATGGAGGGGAACACAGGCGCTAACACAAGGGAGAAGTCATGCGAAAAACCTCCCGCGGGCCATCGGCAAGGCGGGGGGTTAGACGAGGAAACGACGAATACCCGGGATGGAAGATGTCAACACCTACAGCCCCGCTAGGGGAGGAAGTGTTTAGACAAAAAAAATCAGAACAAATACAACACACAAAACATAAAAGATGACACACAGACCCGTACACTGGTCGCCCCCCGGCTCTGGGCTGAGGAGGGCGTCGGCAGGGCGAATTTGAACAATGACAAAAAGGCGACAGCCCTGCGCCTCAGATAGCGGCGTTTTACCCGAACCCTGACCCGGCACTGAGCAGGGGGTTCGGCAGGACAGAAAAGAGAAAAAAAATGGAAAGAACCGCCCCAAAACTCGATGAAGACCCTCAGGACACTACGAACGACCCAAAGACAAAGACGCAAAGCTCATACCTCAAAAAAATGAAGAACTATCGAAAAGCGGTGGTGGCTTGGAAGTCAACTGGCCACGGCCGCGCCTCGAGATTCGTCTACGTTACGTTGGATTCCCCGAGGAAACGCACTGGCGATGTGAACTTGCAAGCACCAAGAGCCTCGTACGGCTCCCGTTGAAGTCGTGTAGCGCGCCGGGGGAAGAGGGAGTTTAATCGGTCCCGGGTCGTCCATAAAGCGGACCAGGTATACCTTGTCCTCAGTAGTGCTCGCGCTGATTTTTCCTAGCCACCATAAACCATCGTCTCCCTTGTACCAAAAGTGGGCTCCCTTAAGGAGTACTGTGTCGTGGTAGCGACGGAGCCAATCGGTGCGGGGAACACAGGCGTAGCCCAGCGCTAGGAAACGTTCCCCGTTGTTGCGGGAGAGCTCACGCTGTGCCGCTCCGATCCGCATTCGGCAGTAAAGGCGGTTGGTTTGGCGGTGCTGGTCCGGGGTTCCGGTCCAATAACGCAAATCACGCAGGGAACGAATCACCAAGCATAATGGGGCAACAAGTGCGTGATGTGCGAAGGGGAGCGGCCAGAAAAAGAAGGGAGACAATTGAACGGGGCGGCGCTATTATGAAGGGAGGAGGGGGCATACTCATTTTGTTGCCTTCCTCCGTCGTTTGACCATTCATTGGCCGCATCCCTTTATCTAGAGACGAAGCACCGTTCTCCTACTCCAAATAGAAACACCTCCAACCGCGGGGGGGCGGGGGGGGGGGGAGGCATTACAGGTCCACCTGAGAGTCGAAGGAGGGGACCGAGCGCAACGAGAGGGAACGGAACCTCACACGACGTTGTAGCTTGGGCAGGGAGAAGCTACAACATGCAGCCTTCGTGATCCGCCATGTCGCGGTAGGGGAGGGGTACTTTTGGACACATTTTTTTTTCTTCTGAATATTCGCAGGGCCCCGCAACCAAGGGACTGACTACCTCTTTTTTTTGTTTTTTTTTACACCGGCAGCTTGCGCTGCCGGGGTTGTAACGAAGACTACTGATAGGGACAGCTTACGCTATACCTACAATGGGACCCGAAGGGTGCGCCAGCTAGCGTTGGGCTGCGAAAGCAACTGAGTTAAATCGACACACGACGCGTATGAAAATACGTGGAAGTGTGGTGAGCTACAGCTTTAATTTTCCCCATCCGCCGGAGGATGAAAAAAAAAAAATGAAAAAAAAATGTTTCATCCTCCGGCGGATCGGGAAAAATAAAGCTTAAAAAGCTCATCACACTTCCACGTATTTTCATACCCTTCCTTGGAATATCTTTGGAATCTCGCGGTGAATGCCTAGAGGCTAGACCACTTGTTCCAGCCTCCGGGATTGTTGTCTGTTCGGGTACGCTTGCTGTTTATACTACGTTGCGTCTTGATGTCGATATTGTGGGTGAGGTATACAGCTAGCTCCTCATGACATACATGTTGGGAATCCCCTTAGAGAAAAGGTACAAGTACACATACATGCGTACCTCCCACGTGGCACGACCCGGCGGGGCGGTATGTCGGCCGGGGGAGCGCGTGAGCGGCCCGGTGGAAAAAGGGCGTCGTGTGGGGAAGGCAGGTATGGATCACAGATAACTAACGCAGGAGCGCGGGAAGAGAGTATTCTGTGGGGCTCACGGCAGAGTATATATGGCAGGCGTGGATGGGTAGGGGTGGGGTTAGGGGAGCTAAAAAAGGTGGTTACAGATCGCAGCTCCGACGTTTAGGGGTGGCAAATTCAGGTCATTAAATTAGTGTTGGCTGTTCTGATTGACGGAGCTCCCCAGCAGAGAGGGACTACTCAACAATATCCTTATCGTTGCGTTGGCTCCCCAGTTGTGCGTTCCAAAATTATTTGTTATATACCTACGCCATGGAGGTTGCGCTTTGTTTTTTTCTCGGAGTGTCCCAATGGTTCGGTGATGTAAGGAATAAAAAGTTTCTCAAGTGAGCTTCATATTAAGTGTTTGCATATGTACGTAGGTATCATCCCCACCGAAACGTGCGCCCAAATGCGCATTTCAGACACGTCTTTACAGCAGTAAAGTATACAGGCCTGGCGTCGTCGGCAGGACTGCAACGGGCTCCGACACGCTTCCCTACATCAAGAGAAGCTGTGATACCATTGATAGTAGAACGCCTTGCCTGCTGGATGAGACCCTGCATGTTCCTGCCTACTAGTAGTACCATATTCACCCCGCCAACCTTAAAACAAACCGACCGTATCGGTTCCTGCCATCGCGAAGGTCGCCAGTCTCCCAACACCCATCGTGTTAGCCACACCGCACGCAAACACATCACAACGAAGAGAAAACCGAGGCCACCACCACGCGACAAGGTTACGAGCACGGAGAAAACGTGCTCTGTGCTCCTTGGACACGTGTATGCGCCACAACGTCGCAATATTTAGTGCGCATGTATATGTGCACATGATGCAAACAACGCACCGACGAGAGCGATGTATCGAGAAGACATACACGCCCCAGTTTGGCTGAAAAAACGAAAAAACACAAAAATAATAATGTATGACACCCCATGCACGTGGCGCGATCTCCAACCGGCGAACGAACACGAGACTTAATTAAGTGGCGTGACCCGGATCTAAATACTAAATACTCACGACGAGTAGACCTATAGTAAATACACATTTTTTCAGCTGTCATTTTACTTGGAAAAAAAAGAATAACCCAAGAGGTAGCAACCGGCCGAAAACGAAGCGAAAGAAAACACCAAACTCTTAAGAGACTCTTTAGCCCTGACATTACGCGTAACGTTAGCACTTTGCACCTACCTAACCAAACTAATACCTGATACACTTTGAGGTATTCCTTGAACAAGAATACCGACACTTTCCTACCACAGAAGATTCTTAGAGTGCGTCAAATACCATTTGAACCACGGGACACCTTCACACCGGCACCAAATTTCCAGTTGAAAAAAGACAATACCAGGTGGTACATGGGTGCTACCGCTCCGTTCCGGCATTAACTCGCCTTTTGAGGCATAGACTACATATATATAGTAATCTGTTTTTCTCGCTGCTGTTCACGCTTGCTCGTGCTGCGTGGTATCATCGTTGTTGTTGAATACCGTTCGTATTCCTGTGCGAAAATCGACGCAGTATTTCCCGTCTTGAAAAAGCTTTAACTACCAAGCGAAAAAGCGTTTATTACTCGTTTTTCAATCTTTACTTTGACGTGATGCGAAGAACACGCATTGGTAGCTGTATGTATGCCCGCCGCGGAGCGAGCTATCATACTACAGCTGCTCTCGGGCTGCGAGAGCTGCGCCCAAAAATCTGCCCAGATGTTGTACTCTGTTCGACGGGGGGAAAGTCGCTATCCTGGCGCTTTCGCAACGTTATTGGCGGACTCTTTTGAGGGTGTAACCAAAGCTGTCCAGGCAGCCAGCACAACTCCTACAACGACCGAGAGCCAACAGCAGTGTACGTACAGGACACCTACAACTTTCCAACGAGATGCCGAACACGGGAACGTAAAACACCACGGTTGGGGTGATACGATTGGCATCCAACAAGTCGGTACACTTGAGGCACATACA